>JAMWET010000366.1:0-37500 GCA_024036415.1 Prochilodus magdalenae | reverse complement strand
AAGCGGGACTCGTCACTGAAGATGACCCGCTGCCATTCTGAGTCACTCCATGACAGTCTGGTACGACACCACTGCAGTCTTTGGTGACGGTGACGTGGTGTTAAGGACAGTCGTGGTAACGGTCTGTGTGCATGTAGTCCTGCGTGGTGCAGCCGTCTGCCGATGGTGCTGCACTAACAGGAGGACTCATGGAGGACACCACTGCTCGCTGGAGGTTGGGTCAGCCAGGTACAGAGATATCACATGATGTCAAATGTCTACCCAAGGTTCATTCCTGTAGGTTGATGAGTGTACATTTCACACTGCTAGCTGTTAGCATTACAATCTGTTAGCCACATTAGCATGTGAGGTCGATGGACTGAAAGCTAAGCTGTGTGCCGAGGAGCTAGCAGGCAAAGGTTCAGACTTCCCAGCATTAGCAGCATGCTTAAGCTCAGGCGAGAGACTCGTCCGAGAGTGGCGCGGTGGCAGCAGCGCCCCCTTCTGGAGCATTACCGGCTGCTTTCTGCCACTGAAGCTTGCTGCTGAACAGCTGCTTGTTTTGGGCTTTGGTGGGCGGGTTCGCAGATGCAGCAGAGTCCGCGCTAGCATGCGAGACCGTGTGCGAGTGACTAAAGTAAGCTCTGACGGTGTTGCGGACGTTAGTCGGCAGTCGGATGCGTATGGTGTGGCGCAAGGTCCCGGGGCTTTTGCTGGGGGCTGGCTGGCTAGCGTGACCGGGAGAGATGTTAATGCTGTCCATACTGTTGATGCTAACAGTGTGGCACAGGCTAGCAGAATTGCAAACGCTAACTACGTGGCTAGTGCCCCGCTTGCTAGCATCCTCTGCAGATTTGCCATCAATAATCACCTCACTGATGGGGAAGTCTTGGGCACTGTGGCTGCTATCAGCAGAGGCAGTACTGCTAAATCCACTGCTAGCATCGTCCTCCGTCACACTGCTAGCACAACGGCAGCCGTCTGTTCCTCCAACCTCGTCACCGCCAGGTGGTTTTGCTAGCGATGCCGAACGTAGGACCAGTGGAACGTTCTGCCTGTAAAACAGAGTTTGCGGGATGTTTACCTGCGCTACGCCACCTGCCCCAGCGTCAGCCTCTGTGCTAACCCCAGGCTCATCGGCAGGGGGGGCTACACCATGCGCAACCCCTGGACCTCCCTGGCCTTTGAAGCGAGACTGTTTCAGTGTCACCCTGCCCACAGCGGGGAAGAAAGTGATTTTCATCCTGTTCACTCGGTCTCGTCCCGAGGGGAGCGTGGGATTGTGTTTGTTAGCGGGTGTTAGCGGTGCGCGTGCATCAGAATTCGAGAGTGGCCGCTCCAGATGAATGTGGGCAACAGATGTCTCCCTTTTCTCATTATCAGTCATCAGCTGGCGTGTGATCTCCTGCGAGATTCCTGCATCACCACCAGGTGAACAGGTGTGACAAAGGGCCTCAGAGTCATCCTGGCTCGGGCATGTCCCAACAGAGCGGACGTCATCAGTGGAGCCATCTAAACCGCAATCCCTTCCCTCTTCTGTTGGTATCGCTCTGTTGTGCGCTGTCTCTTCCTCTACCAAGGTTTCTCCGGGCTCGTTTTCCTTCGCTCCACCCTCTCCATCACTGTCCTTCTCTACTCCATCTTCCTCTCCTTCGTGTTCATCTTTACCGTCGTCATCCAGGGTACAAGGAGAGTCTCTCTCTTCATTACTCTCCTCCTGGCCGTCTCTTAGCTCTGCCTCTTGCTCTTCATACGTGAAGGCCATCTTCCATAGCTTCCTGGGCATCTCCGGAGTTAGCGGGCGCAGTCTGGCGGAAGCCCCGAACAAAAAGGGACGGGGCTGATTGTCACTGGGGCTTGGGATGGGCTCCGTGGAGCTGAACGACAGTGCGCTGTCCAGTGAGCTGAGGGAAGAAGTGGTGGTGGTAGACGAAAGGCTAGACATGCTAGCAAGCCTCTGCGCTGGATGTCGGAAGCGGGTGGAGAATTGCGGAGACTTCCAAAAAGCATAGCGTGCTTTTCCTGTTCCGCTTTTGCGAGCCTGGAGAAGGGGACTGCACCACGTCGGATCCCGCGCTTGGCCACCTTTACCGTCCATCACAGAGTTATCGCAGCTGGATTGGCGGAGAACGGGGACGTGAGGCGGGACTTGCGTCGCAGGAGTTTCCAAGCACATAGAAGGTTCTGAAAGGCATCGGTTCCTAGACTGGCTAAGTTCTCCGATGCCGAGCGAGCTGACGGACGCGCTGGACTGGGATGACTTCAGATTCAGTGACCCGCAGCTGTACGCCCCTTTTGCTGCCGCCATGGTGATCTTTAAGGGATGCACCTCTCGGTGTAGGGTGGTCAGAGGAAGGAAGGAATCCAGGTCTGGTGAGTGGACAGATGGGGAAAGCCCGTCCTGATCTGTCTCTTCCGAGGAGGAGTGGAGCAGGAATGTGGCATCAGCTGCGAGACACAAAGGAAGACAATGAAACAAAGGACAATGAAGTGTCAGCCTGAGAGACCAGATCACCAACGAGACACAATATTAGACTTCCTATCTGTGAGGGTAAGCGTGAAACTAGAGTCAAGCGTTTTCCATCAGACAGGTGTGAGAACCTGGCTGGGTTTAAAGAACAATACGATTAACCGCATACGACGTTCTGGATAAGGGCGTCAGCTAAACACCGTAAATGTAAGTGAAGTATGGTGGTGGTAGTATCATGGTTCGGGCCTGGGATGGCACGCCATCACTGACTGGACAATGAAATTCGGAAACATACCAGCAGGTTCTAAAGGAGAACATCAGGACATCTGTCCGTGAGCTGGATCGCAGGAGTACGTGGCTCATGCCGCAAGACAATGACCGGAATGGTTCTACCAGAGAACCGTTAAAGAAGAATGAGGTCAGTGTTCTGGAAGTCCAAGTCCTATAGATCTTAACCAATAGGAATGTTGTGGAAGGACCTGAAGTGAAGAGCTCATGGGAGGAAACCCATCAACATCCCAGAGCTGGAGCTGCTCCGTACGGAGGAGTGTACGGTTCCTCCAAGCCCATGTGGAGAACGGATCAACAACTACCAGACACCTTTAGCTGCAGTTACTGCTGCACCAGAGAGTAACCCGGGACTCTGGGTGGATGAGGAAACTACTGAGAAGCCTCTGTTTTGGTCTCTAGGGCTTTTAGGAGCCTCAGGCAGGGTTGTCTGGTTTTCCCACCTGGAATGATGTCTATTGGAATCATATTGGTTTCATCCAAGTGCAATCTTTTCGGCTGGCGCCAACGGTTTTGCTGGAACGCATCTCCGAGCGCTGTTAATCTCGTCCAGCTGATGTTGTGTCACTGAGCCTTGATTTTCTCTTAGAGCTAGGACTGTCCCTTTGGACCAGCTGGGTGTTAAGCATCTCCGTTACCATTGGCTGAAAGGAAAGGCACGGCCTATTGAGTCACAGCCACGTTCTCTGACAAGTGAGGCCTACTGAGACCCAGTTTACTTCCTGTTGCCATGAAACCAATCACGGCTGAGTGTAAATACGCTGCAGTCCAGCGGAAGATTAATGTGGCCTGGGACTCCCAGGCTGGATCCGTTTGTAGGCTCCCTGGTAGGGCTGCACGATTAATCGGGTTCCTAGCCGTCGGTGCTAGAGGCTGTGATTCAAATACTGGACAGCCAATTACGGAGGATGCACCTGGAGCTGGCTTAGAGTCTTAGCAGTGGGATCATCTTAACAAGCCGTACAGTGTTCAGCATGATGCCTGCTCCACAGCAGAAGAACCATCTGTGGGCTGAGACATTTTGAGAAACCCGGTTCTGCTTCCAGACGAAACCCACCGACAGGAATGAAACTCGGTGGGTAGCTTTGACATGGTGAGACATGATCCAAGCTTCACGTAACCAGGGCCGGGTCTTATCTCTGTACCTGACTGACCCAACACCACCATTACAGACATCCAGTGAGCAGTGGTGTCCTCCATGAGTCATCCTGTTAGTGCAGCACCATCGGCAGACGGCTACACCACGCAGGACTACATGCACACAGACCGTTACCACGACTGTCCTTAACACCACGTCACCGTCACCAAAGACTGCAGTGGTGTCGTACCAGACTGTCATGGAGTGACTCAGAATGGCAGCGGGTCATCTTCAGTGACGAGTCCCGCTTTAGTCTTGGTGGAGACGCCCAACGAATCCGTGTGTGGAGGCACCGTGGTCAGCACCAAGATGAGCGGTCTGTAGTCACACGTCCAGAAGACCTGGTGTCCCTCCACCTCCACCCCTACCGCACCATCTGCAGGAACTGTGTGAGGATGTTCAAGCTACATGGGATGGGTTATCACAGGACTCCATTAGGAACCTCTACAACTCCCATGTTGAGGATTTGGAATTTGGAATTTTTTGGTGTAAATTTGCATGTCTAATGACGTCTAACCTACCCACCAAGCTTCAACCCTGTCGGCAGATTTCTTCAGGGTGCAGCTATTGTTTTGATGATGAGGGTATGATGTGGTATCGAATGAGATTTTTGAAGTTTGACCTTCAGAATAATTCAGTGCTAAAATAGAATGACCATTATGTAAGTAACTACGTAGTAGGAAAACAACACAACTAAATTTAAAAGACACGTCTGAGTGTTAAGAGACGTCCACTAGAGCCCCGGCCTGAATAGCTAAATCATGGCACCGCTCTAAACACTATAAACATTCCTAGACAGCACAGCTTACAGCACAAGTCCCCTGCAGCAGCGAGTAACTGATCACCAGGGAAGTTAACAGAGTGCAGTTCACCTCGGTTTCATACCACCGTAAAATAAAAGAGACACCGGGCTGACCTGTGAGGTCGTCTGTTTCCTGTGCCGCGTTCAGCAGTGCAGCAAATGCGCTTTCCACTTCATCGCCAAAGATGGTGGGGGAGCTTTCTATCAGGAACCGGACGAGTGCAGCCACCTGGACGCCGACAGCGGAAAAAGAGCAGAGAAAAGAAGTGTAAACATCAAACTAATCACCAGCGTCAGTGCCCAGAACGCCGTCGCACACCACAGCTCGGGGAACCACATCATACCAGGCCCTAACCCTCGTACCTGCCACAGCATGGCCATACGTTCAGGGAGACCGTCCCCTGTCACTCGTTCAAAGCCAGCTCTAGAGTGGGACCCTGTGCATGTCCAGTGGAGGACATTTCAACATTTTAATATTGGCCCTGGTGTCAGGAGACTGTGAGCGTGATTGCCGGTGATGCCACAGCCGCCTGGCCTCGCTCTTACCCCACATGCCTGATAACAGAGTTAGCCTTCTCCTCCGAGTGTGTTGAACTGTTTGAAGAGGTGTGGTGGAGATTGACGTGACTCGGAGCTTGGTGACAGGCGGAGTCCGAGATAACGGACCAGAACTAGACTTTGTGTTAAAGTAAGATTTAGCTTTAGCTTTATGACCTTGAGCTAAATGACCCTCATTGAGGGCAACGGCACATACTGACCCCATGCCATGACAGACCCTGGCTGTTGGACTTGCTGGTGGTAACGGTCTGGAAGGTCCTTTTCCCTCATGGTCCGCAGCACACAGCGTCTATTTCTTCCAAAACAGAAGATCTGGAATACTAATCCGTCTGACCACAGTACATGTTCCCACTGTGTGACGATCCGTTCCCAGATGTCTCCGGTTGAAAATGGGATATCAGATTCCTCACTGTATTTCTATTGATATGTATGGAACATGATCTCCAAACAAGCAGGTCTATACTTCACACTTCAGTGGCCGTTTATCGCTGCCCTGATGAAACAGATCAATAATGCAGAGCGGAATCTCTTCTGAAAGGCTCACCCAGAAAGATCTAGTCTGTCTGGCTAGAAACTAATCATTTTCCTGATTACATCTGCAGTAACAGCCCAGCATCCTATTTATATTCTCCACAGGTCAGAGTCAGGTGGGCTCAGTATTCAGATTTAGTTTTTAAACCACTGGTCGTCTTTTGGTCCTTCATCAGCGTTTACAGAAATGCTATCCCGTGGGTTCCTAAGGCATTTTTGGGTGTCTGCGATAATAATTTTTCCCCAAATGGACTCTATTCTATAATCTATAAAAGAACAGCATGTTGGCAAAATATACATAGAGCGAGAGCTTGTCAGGAAAGTGTATGGCTTTTACTAATGTTGATATGGTATATTTGGCATACAGGACCCCAGAGGCTCTCAGATCCACCTTTGCCCTGCGGCGCGGTTTAATTGTGTAGATGGCAGCTATTTATTACATGAGGTTTAAGAGACTAACAGTCTGTTTATTTTAGTTTATTGCATTGACAACAACGCCCGAGTGTGCGTGTGCATTATGTATGCAAGTTGCCAACAGACTTGCTCGTTGCCCAAGTATAGAAGGATTCAGGGCATAACAGACGTCAGCAAGAGCTTGTTAATACCTCTGCTGAGAAAAGGTCTGAAGCTGCCCTGCAGGAACGTTCTCTACACAGTACCTGGAAATTAATATAAAAATAAAAAAGCCTCAGAATTCTTAGCTCCCCTAACAGCAGCCACCGTTCAGACTCCACCCTAATAGGAGATCGGCCCACTTTACGCCTCTTCACAGTCTCCAGGTTCTTAAGAAAAGATTAAGAATTTCATATCTGGAAAGAGGTTTTAGGGATAAAACTATTTCTATTACAATTTATATCCAGAATACAGTTCTAATATCTAGGACAATTAATATACAGAATGAAGCTAAACTCAAATTGAAGTCCAGATTAAAATTTTTTGCAAAATTTACATTTTGGAATGAAGTTCTATAAATATTTGAAGTCCAGATGAAATTGAATGTCTAGAAAAAAGTGCTATTAAAGGTAACATCTAGAATAAAGTTCTTTAAAAGGTAACATCTAAAACTAAAGTTCTGTTAAAGTTAATGTCTAGAAAAAAGTTTTGTCAAAGTTAATGTCTAAAATAAAGTTTTATTAAAGTCAATGTTTTAAATAAAGTTCTATTAAAGTTAATGTTTAAAACAAAGTTCTGTTAAAGTTAATGTCTAAAATAAAGTTCTATTAAAGTTAATGTTTAAAATACATTTCTATTAAAATTAATATCTAGAATAAAGTTCTATTAAAATTAATAACTAGAATAAAATTCCTATTAAAGGTAATGTCTATAATAAAGATCTATTAAAGTTAACATCTAGAATGAAGTTTTATTTAAGCAAATGTCTAAAATAAAGTTCTATAAAAGTTGAAGTTAACTTCTAGAATAAAGTTCTGTTAAAGTTAATGAGTAGAATAACCTTCTGTTAAAGTAAATGTCTAGAATAAAGTTCTGTTAAAGTTAACATCAAGAATAAAGTTCTGTTAAAGTTAATGTCTAAAATAAAGTTCTACTAAAGTTAAGGTCTAAAATAAAGTTCTGCTAAAATTAACATCTAGAATAAAGTTCTGTTAAATTTTATGTCTAGAATGAAGTTCTATTAAAGGTAACATCTATAATAAAGCTCCATTAAAGTTAATGTCTAAAATAAAGTTCTATTAAAGTTAATGTTTAAAATAAAGTTCTATTAGAGTTAATGTCTAAAATAAAGTTATATTAAAATTAATATCTAGAATAAAGTTATATTAAAGTTAATGTCTTAAATAAAGTTGTGTTAAAGTTAATGTCTAGAATATATTTGTGTTAAAGTTAATTTCTAGAATAATGTTCTGTTAAAGTAAATGTCTAGAATAAAGTTCAGTTTAAGTTAATATCTAAAATAAGTTCTGTTAAAGTTAACGTATAGAATAAGGTTCTATTAAAGTTAATGTCTAGAATAAAGTTCTGTTAAAGTTAACATCTAGAATGAAGTTCTATTAAAGCTAATGTCTAGAATGAAGTTCTATTAAAGTTAATGTCTAAAATAAAGTTCTATAAAAGTTAAAGTTAACTTCTAGAATAACCTTCTGTTAAAGTAACTGTCTAGAATAAAGTCCTGTTAAAGTTAATATCTAGAATAAAGTTCTGTTAAATATCTAGAATAAAAATCTATTAAAGTTAATGTCTAGAATAAAGTTCTATTAAAGCTATCGTCTAGAATGAAGTTCTATTAAAGTTAATGTCTAAAATAAAGTTCTATAAAAGTTATAATTAATTTCTAGAATAAAGTTCTGTTAAAGTTAATGACTAGAATAACGTTCTGTTAAAGTTAATATCTAGAATAAAGTTCTGTTAAAGTTAATGTCCAGAATAACGTTCTGTTAAAGTTAATATCTAGAATAATGTTCTGTTAAAGTTAACACTTAGAACTAAGTTCTGTTAAAGTTAACGTTTAGAATAAAGTTTTGTTAATGTCTATAATAAAGTTCTATTAAAGTTAACATCTAGAATAACCTTCTGTTAAAGTAAATGTCTAGAATAAAGTTCTGTTAAAGTTAATATCTAGAATAAAGTTCTGTTAAAGTAAATATCTAGAATAAAAATCTATTAAAGTTAATGTCTAGAATAAAGTTCTATTAAAGTTAACATCTAGAATGAAGTTCTATTAAAGCTAATGTCTAGAATGAAGTTCTATTAAAGCTATCGTCTAGAATGAAGTTCTATTAAAGTTAATGTCTAAAATAAAGTTCTATAAAAGTTATAATTAATTTCTAGAATAAAGTTCTGTTAAAGTTAATGACTAGAATAACGTTCTGTTAAAGTTAATATCTAGAATAAAGTTCTGTTAAAGTTAATGTCCAGAATAACGTTCTGTTAAAGTTAATATCTAGAATAACGTTCTGTTAAAGTTAACCTTTAGAATAAAGTTTTGTTAAAGTCTAGAATAAAGTTCTATTAAAGGTAACATCTAGAATAAAGTTCTGTTAAAGTTAATGCCTAGAAAAAGGTTCTGTTAAAGTTAATACCTAGAATATAGTTCTATTGAAGTTAAGATCTAGAATAAAGTTCTGTTAAAGGTAACGTCTAGAATAAAGGTCTATTAAAGTTAACATCTAGAGTATATATCTGTTAAAGTTAATGTCTAGAATAATGTTCTGTTAATGACTAGAATAAAGTTCTGTTAATGTCTAGAATAAAGTTCTGTTAATGACTAGAATAAAATTATTTTAATGTCTAGAATAAAGTTATGTTAAATTTAATGTCTAGTATAAAGTTCTATTAAGGTTAACATCTAGAATAAAGTTCTGTTCAAGGTAACGTCTAGAATATAGTTCTGTTATAGTTAACGTCTAGAATAAATTTCTATCAAAGTTAACGTCTAGTAAAAAGTTGACATCTAGAAAGTAAATTTCTCTATAATCTTTACATACAGAATGAAGTTGTGATTAAAATGTTAAGAACGGAGTATGCTGGAGTATTCTTATATTCTTAAGTTACATACCCAGAGTATAGTAGAAGTTCTAAAGAAAATGTATATACAGAATCCGTATTTACAATATCTGACGTTATTATTCTGCGCAGTGTGAAAATAGCGCACTGGGAACTGAAGAGCTGAACCTATTTTGAGCAGTGGTTTGCTGAAAAAGCATCAGCTACTTAATCACATGGTTCCCACGCTGCTCTTATTCCAGACTGAGGACTGGAATCATCCCACCTACACGGGTCTGATCAGAAGGAACCAGCGGGAGACCTCTGTGCGTCAGGGAGGCCACACTTGTGATCTAATTTCTCTCGCGCTTCTTCTCCTCCACTCTTTCTGCCTCTCTATCTCTCTCTCTCTGGCTGCCTCTCACCTCGACGTGCCCCGAGGGAGTCTTTACCATCAGCTGTGCTAAGGTATACGGGTGACTCATGCAAGGAAGCGAAGGATACTTCAAGCTGGGCTCGGTTTGTGATGTAGCAGTGAAGCCAGACGGTAGCTGAGCTATTCGACTCTGTTTGGCCTTATTTACGTAGCGCTTGCCTGAAAGTCAGAGACTCTGTTCATTTCATTTCCAGGATGCTCCTAACAACCACCTGGAAGACCTGGTAGACCCCCCCAACACTGTTCCCCTCAGATAAACAGCACTTTCATCTCCGGGAAAGACAGTCCTCTGCCTCAGATCTGAAAACATCCACAGGTGCCTCTGTCCATCCTTCTTCCACTGAGGTGACACTATGGAGGTCTGGACCAACTGACCAGTTCTTTGATGTAGGAGTGTCTGAACACTGTTGTGGCTACATCCAGGAACTTGTCTCCAGTCCCAGAGGTGTTCCATGTTTGGACAGTACTGCTCGGTGTATCTATGAGCATGAGTAAGCGAGTGAGTGTTTACCTCCAGGTTGTTCTGGTTCTCCTGCTCCGCGCTGCAAGGTGGCGATCTCCACAGCATGTTGGGCGCGATGCACAGGGCCAGATTAGCCGCGGTCATCTGATTCACATCCGCGTTCGTGTGGATACAGTGGAGCATTCCAAACACGTAACCCAGCAGAGAGCGGTTCACCTGGGGGAGCTTCTCCAGCACGCTACGCGAAAGACAAAACAGCAGGTAAACAGGTGCGAATAAACAAGTAAACAAGCAGGTAACACCGGCACAGGCGCCAGGCACACAGACGCTAACAGGAAGGAAGGCCAACAACGGGCATCGTTCATTTACACGCTGGATAACACTAGGATCTGGATCCTGTGTTGCTGTGCACAGTCTTCTTTGGCTTCCTGGATACAGAAAACAGCCGTTAACCCCACCTCCCTGTGTCTACACCTAGGGTCCACTGTCCATGCAGGACACTCTGTAGGTGTACAGGTCCAGACTGTAGTCCATCTGTTTCTCTGTGTACTGTATTACCCTGTTCTTCAATGGACAATTCTCAGTCCAGCAGTGACACTGAGGAGCCTAGGAGCACACACTAACACACCACCACCACATCAGTGTCAGAGCAGTGCTAAGAATGATCCACTACCCACGTACCACCTGCTCTGACACTGATGTGGAGGTGGTGTGTTAGTGTGTGCTCCTAGGCTCCTCAGTGTCACTGCTGGACTGAGAATTGTCCATCAACTGAAACTATCCAGCCAACAGCGTCCTGTGGGGCAGAGTCCTGTGGGGCAGTGTCCTGTGGGGCAGCGGCCTGTGGAGCACCGTCCTGTGGGCAGCGTCCTGTGGGGCAGCGTCCTGTGGGGCAGCGTCCTGTGGGGCTCCGCCCTGTGGGGCAGCGGCCTGTGGAGCGCCGTCCTGTGGGCAGCGTCCTGTGGGCAGTGTCCTATAGGGCAGAGTCCTGTGGGCAGTGTCCTGTGGGGCACCGTCCTGTGGGCCACTGCTGAAGGTCCTAGAGGTCCTGTGACCAACACTGCCCTATAGGGCAGCGTCCTGTGGGCAGTGTCCTGTGGGCAGTGTCCTGTGTGCAGTGTCCTGTGGGGCTCTGCCCTGTGGGGCAGCGTCCTGTGGGGCAGCGTCCTGTGGGGCAGATGAGCTATCGTCCTCTGACTGTCCCATGATACAAGGTGACCAGAGCTGTCCATCTACAAGGTGGAGCAGCAAGGTAGGAGTGTCTAATAGAGTGGACAGTGAGTGGACACAGTGTCTCAACACTCCAGCAGCACTGCTGTGTCTGATCCACTCACACCAGCACCACCCACACTAACACACCACCACCACGTCAGTATCCCGGCAGTGCTGAGGGTGATCCAGCTCGCTGTAGGTTACACAGTGTTGTCGTATTGTGGTAGGAGTTTGTGATGAATTTCATCCAGTGCTTTATAACCGCTGACTGTTATGACAGCTAACTAAAGTACACTTAGCATAAATTAGCGTGTAATATAAACTGACATGGCTGTTAGCTGGCTTCTACCAGCTGGGCACTCTGCAGCGCTAAGGCTTTTTAAAGTCATTTTTAATTCAACTTTATTTAATCTCCTTCAGATCATAACAGAACGTGCCGGAACGTGCCACAGGAAGATGAGAGGTGACAGTACGTATGTAGGCACAGAGTGTAGATACCTATGGATACACTCAACATCAGATGAACAGCTGCACCCAGACGGAGTCAACCTACAGGACTGAACCTTGGTGCGTTGGTAAGACATGCTAATGATTCAGTTTTCACACTCGACCGCACATGTGATGTAAGCAGTGGCGGGTCTTATCTCTTTAAATTCATCATCAGTTATTGATCCTGGTCACCTTTATCTTCCTTCCCAACACACCTGCACTCCCACACCTCCTTCTGGGTGGAGCTGTTCGGGTGATGAGTGCAGACCTACATACACAGACCCAGCTGAAGCTGTTGAGCAGTTCAGGACTTTTATTTAACTCTGGGTAGCTGAGAGGACTTCCTGCTTCCCCTCACTGTAAAGGCCAACGCGCTCTGAACCCGCCCGTGTGTTAATTAATGTAAAATAACGCACACACTTGCATGCGCGCTTCACTGTTGTCATGACCACAGAACGGCAAGGGCTGCAAGAGCCACACTCGTGGGAGGCTAATCGTGCGTGTCAGGCTAATCAGGATTCTGCGCGTGAGCGTGTGACAAACCTCTTGGCTGAGGTGCATCTGTCCTGCTGATCATCTGCTTCCATCACCTCCATCCAATCTTCATACCAATCACAGCCCAACACGCTGTCTGGCAGCCGGCGCAGGAACTCCTACACACACACGCACACAGACAGCGTCATCTGAGAACTGTGGGGACATTTCAGAGACTCCCATTCATCATACAGACCGCCATTCATCATACAGACCGCCATTCATCACACAGACCGCCATTCATCACACAGACCGCCATTCATCATACAGACCGCCATTCATCACACAGAGTTTCATTCATCACACAGACCGCCATTCATCACACAGACCGCCATTCATCACACAGACCGCCATTCATCACACAGACCGCCATTCATCACACAGAGTTTCATTCATCACACGGACCGCCATTCATCACACAGACCGCCATTCATCACACAGACCGCCATTCATCACACAGACCTCCATTCATCACACAGAGTTTCATTCATCACACGGACCACCATTCATCACACAGACCGCCATTCATCACACAGACCCCATTCATCACACAGACCACCATTCATCACACAGACCCCATTCATCACACAGAGTTCCATTCATCACACAGACCGCCATTCATCACACAGAGTTCCATTCATCACACAGACTGCCATTCATCACACAGACCGCCATTCATCACACAGACCGCCATTCATCACACAGACCACCATTCATCACACAGACCGCCATTCATCACACAGACCACCATTCATCACAGAGTTCCATTCATCACACAGAGTTCCATTCATCACACAGAGTTCCATTCATCACACAGACCGCCATTCATCACACAGACCGCCATTCATCACACAGACCGCCATTCATCACACAGACCGCCATTCATCACACAGACCGCCATTCATCACACAGCCCTCCATTCATCACACAGACCGCCATTCATCACACAGACCCCATTCATCACACAGACCTCCATTCATCACACAGACCCCATTCATCACACAGACCGCCATTCATCACACAGACCGCCATTCATCACACAGACCGCCATTCATCACACAGAGTTCCATTCATCACACAGAGTTCCATTCATCACACAGAGTTCCATTCATCACACAGACCGCCATTCATCACACAGACCGCCATTCATCACACAGACCGCCATTCATCACACAGACTGCCATTCATCACACGGACTCTCATTCATCACACAGACCCCCATTCATCACACAGACCTCCATTCATCACACAGACTGCCATTCATCACACAAACCCCCATTCATCACACAGACCTCCTTCGTCACATAGACCTCCTTCATCACACAGACTTCCATTCATCACACAGACTCCCATTCGTCACACAGACCCCCATTCATCACACAGACCACCATTCATCACACAGACCGCCATTCATCACACGGACTCTCATTCATCCCACAGAGTTCCATTCATCACAAAGACCGCCATTCATCACACGGACTCTCATTCATCACACAGACCTCCTTCGTCACATAGACCTCCTTCATCACACAGACTTCCATTTGTCACACAGACCCCCATTCGTCACACAGACCCCCATTCATCACACAGACCTCCTTCGTCACACAGATCTCCATTCATCACACAGATCTCCATTCATCACACTATCTAACCCTTCCCCTAACCAGAATTACAGTACAGTAGAACAGACGGCATATAGTACCATTGAGAACGTGGCCCGGTAGAACAGACGGCAGAACATTAAGAGTCACCCAGAGAATCTGACCATGTTTTCCATATGAAAGCTCATAACTCAAATCAGGAAACTGAAATCCCAGAAATAACAGTTCTGTTGTTCGTGCTGTGTAATTAGTCTTTAAGGAAGGAAAGCTGGTGATCTGCTGTCACGGTTCTGCGTAATTACTATCTGTGCTTCATTAAAATGTTAATCAGTGAAGTGTGACATCGTTAATGCATTCAGGCCAATCAGGGACAGTATGCAAATCTACAGAAGTCACCTGACTGACAGGTCAACCTACTGAAGGCTCACCTACTCCTTAAATCCCAGCCTGAATAAAACCCTGATGAGGTTGAGTGTCATTAGACAGGAGCTAAATTAGAATTCATATTTTCAGAATATGGAAACTCAGGCATTAGAGAAAATTAGAGTCTTTGGAAATGCCATCGAGAAGCAGCAGCTAAAAATAGGCAAAGCTTCTCCAAAAAGCCAGATGGCAAACGATGAAGTGCTTCTAATGCTAGCATGAAGCAAAAGCCTTTATTACATCTTAATTAATACATCTTTATTCTGGAGACATGTCCATCAATCAGTCCTTAGAACCTACCTCTGTTTCTCTACCCTGAAAATACAAATGTAACGCTGATTTTTATGAATATCCAGATATGAAACACTCTTGTTGTCCATTATCAGTCTGATAAACTGCAATCTATAATAAATATAAAAATTAAAAAGTTCAACATAAATGATAAAATAATGATTCAACATAAATTTGGAGCAAGTATGATTATGGGTCAAGTGTGAATCTGGATTAAATCTAATCTGGAGTAATTATAAAATAAATGTAGATTAAGTGTAAAACTTGATTATGAATCTACATGTAAAGTATGTTTATATGAAGCAGGAATTAATCTAATCTGGAGTGAATGGTAAAGGTCAGTTTGGATCAAGTGTGAATCTGGATTATATCCAATCTGGAGTAAGTGTGAGTCGTGACTAATGATGAATAGTGAAGGTCAGTTTGGATCAAGTGTGAATCTGGATTATATCCAATCTGGAGTAAGTGTGAGTCGTGACTAATGATGAATAGTGAAGGTCAGTTTGGATCAAGTGTGAATCTGGATTATATCCAATCTGGAGTAAGTGTGAGTCGTGACTAATGATGAATAGTGAAGGTCAGTTTGGATCAAGTGTGAATCTGGATTATATCCAATCTGGAGTAAGTGTGAGTCGTGACTAATGACGAATAGTAAAGGTCAGTTTGGATCAAGTGTGAATCTGGATTATATCTAATCTGGAGTAAGTGTGAGTCGTGACTAATGATGAATAGTGAAGGTCAGTTTGGATCAAGTGTGAATCTGGATTATATCTAATCTGGAGTAAGTGTGAGTCGTGACTAATGATGAATAGTGTGGATCAAGTGTGAATCTGGATTATATCTAATCTGGAGTAAGTGTGAGTTGTGACTATTGATGAATAGTGAAGGTCAGTTTGGATCAAGTGTGAATCTGGATTATATCTAATCTGGAGTAAGTGTGAGTTGTGACTATTGATGAATAGTGAAGGTCAGTTTGGATCAAGTGTGAATCTGGATTATATCTAATCTGGAGTAAGTGTGAGTCGTGACTAATGATGAATAGTGTGGATCAAGTGTGAATCTGGATTATATCTAATCTGGAGTAAGTGTGAGTTGTGAGTAATGATTAATAGGGAAGGTCAGTTTGGATCAAGTGTGAATCTGGATTATATCCAATCTGGAGTAAGTGTGAGTTGTGACTAATGATGAATAGTAAAGGTCAGTTTGGATCAAGTGTGAATCTGGATTATATCCAATCTGGAGTAAGTGTGAGTCGTGACTAATGATGAATAGTAAAGGTCAGTTTGGATCAAGTGTGAATCTGGATTATATCTAATCTGGAGTAAGTGTGAGTTGTGACTAATGATGAATAGTAAAGGTCAGTGTGGATCAAGTGTGAATCTGGATTATATCTAATCTGGAGTAAGTGTGAGTCGTGACTATTGATGAATAGTAAAGGTCAGTGTGGATTAAGTGTGAATCTGGATTATATCTAATCTGGAGTAAGTGTGAGTCGTGACTATTGATGAATAGTAAAGGTCAGTTTGGATCAAGTGTGAATCTGGATTATATCTAATCTGGAGTAAGTGTGAGTCGTGACTAATGATGAATAGTGTGGATCAAGTGTGAATCTGGATTATATCCAATCTGGAGTAAGTGTGAGTCGTGACTAATGATGAATAGTGAAGGTCAGTTTGGATCAAGTGTGAATCTGGATTATATCCAATCTGGAGTAAGTGTGAGTCGTGACTAATGACGAATAGTAAAGGTCAGTTTGGATCAAGTGTGAATCTGGATTATATCTAATCTGGAGTAAGTGTGAGTTGTGACTAATGATGAATAGTGAAGGTCAGTTTGGATCAAGTGTGAATCTGGATTATATCTAATCTGGAGTAAGTGTGAGTCGTGACTAATGATGAATAGTGTGGATCAAGTGTGAATCTGGATTATATCTAATCTGGAGTAAGTGTGAGTTGTGAGTAATGATTAATAGGGAAGGTCAGTTTGGATCAAGTGTGAATCTGGATTATATCCAATCTGGAGTAAGTGTGAGTCGTGACTAATGATGAATAGTGAAGGTCAGTTTGGATCAAGTGTGAATCTGGATTATATCTAATCTGGAGTAAGTGTGAGTTGTGAGTAATGATTAATAGGGAAGGTAAATTTGGATCAAGTGTGAATCTGGATTATATCTAATCTGGAGTAAGTGTGAGTTGTGACTATTGATGAATAGTGAAGGTCAGTTTGGATCAAGTGTGAATCTGGATTATATCCAATCTGGAGTGTGAGTCGTGACTAATGATGAATAGGGAAGGTCAGTTTGGATCAAGTGTGAATCTGGATTATATGTAATCTGGAGTAAGTGTGATTCGTGACTAATGACGAATAGTAAAGGTCTTGTGTGGATCAAGTGTTAATCTGGATTATATCTAATCTGGAGTAAGTGTGAGTCGTGACTATTGATGAATAGTAAAGGTCAGTTTGGATCAAGTGTGAATCTGGATTATATCTAATCTGGAGTAAGTGTGAGTCGTGACTAATGATGAATAGTAAAGGTCAGTTTGGATCAAGTGTGAATCTGGATTATATCTAATCTGGAGTAAGTGTGAGTTGTGACTAATAATGAATAGTAAAGGTCAGTGCTGATCAAGTGTGAATCTGGATTATATCTAATCTGGAGTAAGTGTGAGTCGTGACTATTGATGAATAGTAAAGGTCAGTTTGGATCAAGTGTGAATCTGGATTATATCTAATCTGGAGTAAGTGTGAGTCGTGACTAATGATGAATAGTAAAGGTCAGTTTGGATCAAGTGTGAATCTGGATTATATCTAATCTGGAGTAAGTGTGAGTTGTGACTAATAATGAATAGTAAAGGTCAGTGCTGATCAAGTGTGAATCTGGATTATATCTAATCTGGAGTAAGTGTGAGTCGTGACTAATAATGAATAGTAAAGGTCAGTTTGGATCAAGTGTGAATCTGGATTATATCCAATCTGGAGTAAGTGTGAGTCGTGACTAATAATGAATAGTAAAGGTCAGTTTGGATCAAGTGTGAATCTGGATTATATCCAATCTGGAGTAAGTGTGAGTCATGACTAATGATGAATAGTGTGGATCAAGTGTGAATCTGGATTATATCTAATCTGGAGTAAGTGTGAGTTGTGAGTAATGATTAATAGGGAAGGTAAGTTTGGATCAAGTGTGAATCTGGATTATATCTAATCTGGAGTAAGTGTGAGTTGTGAGTAATGATTAATAGGGAAGGTAAGTTTGGATCAAGTGTGAATCTGGATTATATCTAATCTGGAGTAAGTGTGAGTCATGACTAATGATGAATAGTAAAGGTCAGTTTGGATCAAGTGTGAATCTGGATTATATCTAATCTGGAGTAAGTGTGAGTCGTGACTAATGATGAATAGTGAAGGTCAGTTTGGATGAAGTGTGAACCCGGATCCACTGCGGATCTGGATCCGAGTGTGAACAGGCTGATGTGGTTCTCACGGTAAAGAGGGACGCTGCTGTGAATACGGATTCCCCATGCAGTGGGACGTGATGTCCGGAGTTGAGCCGCTCCTTCAGGACCCGGCAGCTTTTGGCATTGGCAGAGCGCCGGAATATTCCCAGAGTTTTAGGACCCTCGTGGTACAGCAGACACAGTAGATCCTGTATACACAAACACACAGGTACGTGCAGCGTGTTAGCATACAATGCATCCAACAGAGGAGAACGCAGAGGAGTTCCGAGGCTCGTTCAAACACACGCCATGAAATAGTTCCCTTGACCTTTGATGAGGAATGAATGCAGCTCCGAGGGCAGGACAGCCTGCCGCATGACAACGCCTCCACTAGCGAGTATGAAAACAAGCCGTATCTCATTAGCCTTTAGGTCTAATTCAAACTTGACAAGGAAAGTGTCAAACCAAGCGTCATCCCTTTAAGACCCTTTAAGCCTCTAATCACACAAAGCCAGCTGGTCCCTGAAATCTGAGCTCGGCTCAACCACACTGGGCTAATATTGCCGGGCTAAACATTGCTATATTTGGGCTGCCGTGTGGTGCAGACGTCTAAACGTTGGCCCTGACTTCGGGCAGTCCTTCAGAATTCTGGTTACCTTAATTCGACCTGGTGGAACTTCGGCCTTTCACCGGAACGATTAAAATGATTACATCCCGTGTGAAGGTGAAGCTGGATTCGTCCAGGCACTGCGACTGGCCGATATGCTCAGAGTGAAGAGCAGACAGTAGCTTAATGTCTCCACTGCAAATAATTAGCGGCCTAGACGAGTACACTCTCCACCACACTGAGCTTCCCGTCCCGTCTGCCAGACAGTCTCAGCTCAGCGACCTTTGGAAAAAAGGTTCCAAACGGATGTCAGAACTGCTGTCGTGCCACACGGCGGCTTGTAATGTAAATTGGGCTTCGCTTGACTCCGACTGTCCTACAGAAGGTCATTGCTGTGTTTGTCTATAAAGGCCAGACGCTCAATAGGCCATCGCTTTAATGGTACGTGAAATATCGCACAGTATTGCGCACCTGCCAGTGTCTTTCTCGGAAAACCTTGGGTGGTCACGCTTCGGCGGTAAACAAAAAGCCAAAGTGCCTCTAAAGGAACGACGTCCTCATCAAATGCTACACTGACAAACAATGTATGCGTCTGGCTAGTTTGAAAATACCAAGGGCAACCTCATGTGGTAACTGGTGCACTTGGGAAGCAATCAAATCCATCGCAAGATAACGACACCACCATCAACACATACTCAACGAACTACGATGTCGCTGGTGTTCCACTACACACACAAATTCAATCACGTAGCCTCTTAGCCGCAAGTTCTCACCATGACTGGTTTGGGCAGATTTCCATCCTGGCAAACTGAAGCGAGTGGTTGGCCAAACAGCTTGTTGGAAGAGGCCGAGTCCGAGTTGTTCTTTGTTTCTGATTGGCTGGTGTATCCTCTTCTCAGGGCCCAGCCAATGAGGGATTTTTTCCTCTTGTGCTTCAGAGAAGAACCTGTAACCAAAACAACAATTTCGCCAATTTTACCTTCAACAGTAAATCCCAAACTCAACTTTGTTGGACAAAAGTATGTGGACACCACGCCTAATTACTGAGTTCAGGTGTTTCAGCCAAGCACATAGTCATGCAAAACTATGGGTGTAAAACTAGAACCCGCTTCATGGCTGAACAGCTGGTCACAAGATCACTAAGAAATGCCGAGTGTCAGCTAACCCCAACCGTAACCCTAGCTCCACCAGTTCTAACAAAGTAACCTTCCAGAAAGAAGTGCTAATAATAATGACCAGAATTAAATTCTTAAATAATTAACATGAAAGGAACATCTAGAAAAATCTACTAAAATTAATTTACAGTACAAAGTACTAATAAAATTAAAAAGATGGTCTAATAGAATTTAGAAAGAAGTTCTAATATAATAAAAATCAAGAATGAAATTCTATAAAAACTGACATCTAGAATGAACCTTGAATCAAATTAATATCCAGAATGATGTACTAATAAAATTACCATCTTGAACTAAGTTATAACAAAAGTAAATTTAGATTGTAATGACGCTAAAATAAACTCAAAATTAACATCCAAAATAAAGTTACGATAAAGTAACAACCTAAATGAAATTCTAATGAAATTAACATCCAAAAATAAAAATTCTAAAGAAATTAACATCCAAAATAAAACATCTAGAATAAAGTTTGTATAAAATTAACGTCTACTGTAGAATGACACTAAAATCAAATTTAAAAACTAAAACAAATGTTTAAGACACTGAACTATTCTCAAATTTATCCAAATATTGAGGCAATTTTAAAATAAAATAAAACCTTTTTTCCCCATCAGGGTTTCGGTTGACCCTAGCTAAGAAAAGCCATATTAAATTAGATTTAATCGTAATTACGTTTCACGTTAAATATGAATTATGTTCAGGTAAAGAAACCAAAAGTTCTACTCTCCACTCAAATCGTTATATATATTTAATTATTAAATTAAAACCTTTTGAATTTTCTGTATACTAGCTTTCAGCTTTCCCTCCTGACCCTCAAATATGGAAAACCGAATAAACGGAGACAGGGTTCTCGGTTATAGCACTCTACATCATGTGATGAACCAGTAACCTGGATCCTTCACAACCCGCACTCGCCGTAGCGCAGACTCCACCCAGAGCAGCACTCTCGCTTCTTTACGGTCAGCATCTACTTAGCGCTTAGCATAAACGCTAATTTCCTGATGCACCCCCCCAGCTTCACAAACAGAACCCTTAGCCTGTGCTCTAAGATCCGGCACAAAGACTGTTTACCCCAGCTAATGACCCATAATTAATAACCTATAGAAGATGAAAAGCATATCCAGGCTAATAACCCGTAATCACAGCTCTCGCGCTACACCAGGAGTGCGTGCACTTGCTCTGGAGGAGAATCGCGCTCAACTTACTTTACATCAAAATGATTTTAAAATTAGACAATCAAATCTAATAAAGAAATTGGCATGTTCCTCCGTGACACCGATGATGCAGCTGTGCTGGTTCTAAAGCCTTACCAGAGAAAAAATTCATTTGTGGATTATTATGCAGTGCGGACGTTTGGAGAAATCCGATATGGGAAATCAGATGTGACCATAAACCACCAGATCTGATGAGTTTGTTTGATTAAATTATATTTCCATCATCATCTGCATATTTATGACGTTTCCTAATATGGAAGCACATGGGTTACATAGTTATTGCTAAGTAATTACATTAGAGGTTCTCAGTCACACGGGAATCGCTTACAGTCCTGTGATGTTTAGATTCTGATCCAAACAGAAGGTAAACAGACGGCAGACGAGAAGTTGAAAGCAAATACACCTTTGACAGGTGACCATGTAATAAGTTATATCATAGTGTACTAATCAGGTTATTACTAATTTATTACATCACTATTGTTTTCCAGTTTAGAACTAGTCCCTGCCTTTATCCAGAACGTTCCAACTCCGGAATGATTGGTCTGATTGGGAATGGTTTGCTTGCAAACATTTTGTAATCTGATATATGAGTTTCCGAAAAACATTCCAAAATCCAAATTTCCAAATTTCCAAATTTCTAAATTTCAAATTTCCAAATATCCAATTTCCAAATTTCTAAATTCCAAATTTCCAAATATCCATTTTTTTCCAATTAGGAATGACTGGGGTGGAAAAGTGCACCTTCATCTACTGTACGTCTCCTGTAGGTATCACCATCGCAGAACCCTTTTTAGGTAGCATGTAGAAGCCTTTCAAAAACAGGGTTCTTTACGGAACCATCTACAGTGCATTTCTAATGGCTCTATATAGAACCATGTGCTTTACTATGGAACCACAGATGGACCATATGCATCACCGTGTTCTTACAATCTCGACATTGTAACACTAGCAGAACCCTTTTGGTGCTATCTAGAACCCAATCCAACATGTTTGCCATCAGTATATTCCATACTGAAATGATTCCAGACTGAATGTACGGTTCCAAATGGAATTATTCCCTACGCCTAAGAAACCGTGAAAAAGTCCCAGTTTTACCGTATAATTCGGTTGCTAGGAGCTGGGATTTTCGCTACCACTTCCGGGAGGGAGCTGCTCCTGCGTATAATCATTCCGAAACGGAATCATTTTTCCAGCTCTTTTTTTTTTTTGTTTACAACATATTTGCACAAATTGTTCAGCTGGACAAAAGTCTATTATGTTACTGTGGGGTTGCTGTAATACAGGAAGTAGCAGTGCATAGACAGACCACCCGAAGACACCCCCTCCCCCCGAAGTGCTCTCTTGACAGTCATTGAGTTTTATATCTCCGTTTTATCAGGTTCGTTCCAGAGCGCCTCGACTCGGCTTTACTGAGCAGAGCTCAGGCGTTATCGCTCTCGGGCGCCCCCTCGGGTGCGGTACCGACTGCCTGTGGAGGCTTGCGTCACCGTGGTGATGCATATCCCACCAAATAAAGCACCGACGATGTCAGCAGGCGAGGGGTAAGCATGATACTGTGAACCACAAACTGTGAGCACACTACCCCAGAGTGGTGGCCAGCCCCAGCCACAGCATCTGGCGTGCCTCCCTCCGCACTTCAGTCGCTACTGCCGGATCAGGGAACCGAACCGGTGACCCTCCGGGCACGAGGCCGGTTCCCTAACCCCTGAGTTGAGTAGGGGTACTGGGGTTCTTAGGCTCAGAGAACCACAACCAATCCAGGCATCTGAAACCTGACAGACCACCTGGTCCTGGCATGCTGTGACCTTGGCAGTAACGTGGCAACCAGTGGTCTGGGTTGTAGCCAATGGCAACGAAATTTAAAAAGTCAGCCCAACCGAACTGAAGCTCTTTACCTGGACCCAGCTGAGAGGGTTCCTCCACAGTGCAGTACTTTTAGACCGAAGGCAGTTCTGATGGTTCTATCGTGCTTGTGGCCCAAATCATTCAAACTGATTGACTGGTGATTGATTCAACTGATGTTGATCCTCTGAAGCTGAGTTCAGCTGTAGTCCCTGGGCCGTTTAGGATCTCGCTCAGCAAACAGAACACGGAACGTTCAAGGATAACAAGGTCAGGCCATTAGCCCAAAGCCAGAACTCAGGACAGCGAGGGGGAGGGCAGCCCAGGCATGGTGAGAAGGACCAGAGTAATGACCAAACGCATATGGATGCAAATAGATGGAAATAGATGCAAAGAGCCGTATGACTCATCTACATCACAGTGAGGTGCCAAACGTTTAACAAGCTAAAGCCTTAGAGCTTCACTGGAACGCTTCATCCAGTGGGCTTACAGAGAACCGAGGGAGGCCATATGCAAATGCGGTGGCCCTTAAAGATCAAAAACCAGCGCACAGGTCAAAGCAGGTCCAAATCCAGGAGGCCATCAAAGAGGAGGCTACAACGGTAAGCAGCTCGGAGCCCAGCAGAACAACAGCAGGGTGGCCATGCGTCCCACCGTTTCCTACTCCCAGTCGTCCAGCCGAAAACACACTCCCTTATCCGGCGTCGGGTCATCCAACACCCAGGAACTCCAGTCTCACCCGAAAGGGAACGCCGAGGCACGGTTTCTCATTCTGGACATTTCTGGTCGGAACCCTAAGAACCTACAGCAAGGCTCCTTCTTGCAGGAACCTATTTTGCAAGTGAGCGAAATTAGCGATGCTTGTTTTTGTGCTGATGTCTATTAAAAGCTAACGCTGCGGGCAACGAGCCGTCCGTGATCTCATTTCTCCAACATCAGCCTGGTACCAACAGCTAATCCTGGCTAGCAGGAGTGGCTCCCAGCCACCGGGATGTGGGAGGAAAAGGAGAAGCAAGACGTCACAGCAGAGCCGGGGGAGCCAAGACACACGCTAGGCACGATGGAAGGTGGAGGATCTCATGAAGCCCTGATTCAGAATCTGGGGTTTATCTAAACTACCGATGGTGTGAGCAGGCCGCTAACGTAGCTAGCTAGCTAGCTTATGTTTGCTACTGATATAAAGCTTACCAGCACCCAAGTCCGTTAGCTGGCAGACACACTGTATGTACGTTTACAGAATACAAGTCTGCTTGTTTATCTTTATATCGTCATGGAAACAGGTGGTGTGCATGCTCAGTGTTAGGCAGTTAGTGCTAGGCGCTAATGAAAACTAGCTAGCTCATTTGGGAATATACTGCTAGCGGCGGCTACTTTCTCTGCTGGATCCCATGACCACCTGCTCTGGATCTGTCTGGGTTGGAGAAGTCAGTTTTCATGGATCCCAGCGACAGGAGTCAAGATTCCGAGACAACTCCGGAAAGTGTAGTTGTGCGCCTCTATGGGAAAAGTCCTAACACCAAACATGGCATGGAGAAGTACCACCCTTGAAGGAAAGAACCAATCGGCTTGCTGGTTAAGGTCTGAGCATCTGTCCCTGGACGCCCCCTGGACTTCGCCTGGGAAGGGGAGATCGAGACCCAGCATCGAGACCCCGTGAGCTGTCCATGGAAGAAAGACAAGCCATTTTGCAGCTGGGAAAGTAGGAAAATTGGTCAGAGCCATGATGCAAGCACTGGACAATTCCGGTACAATCGTTCGGAATGTCCACTAGCGCTGGCAAACGGGTCGGCTGAAGGAAACCACAGCTCGGCACACTTGGTAGTGTACAGAACGTCCAACACCTCAAGCATTGGACGTGGGCCTACTGTTCTGGAGGAACTGCGGCACTGCATACCAGGCACCGTGTGGGGTAACGGAGTCTGAATGACTCACATCGTGAGGAACGGTGCAGTAGGGAAGCGTTCAGTGCAACCCTTGTCAGCGTTAGCCTACAGCATGTCATTACGACCATCAACCGTGTGAAGAATATGAATGAGTGCGTGCACCGAACAAACCCAGAGGCTCAAACCCCAGGCACGTCACGCGGCTATTCATCGTAATTACAGGAACTGCGACTGTAATCGCATGTTCTTGGCAAGCCAACAGGAAGTCAGTAATGAGCACTTCCTGCCGGAGGGTCTCGGATGAGCTGTAATTATCGCCGCTGTTCTCCAACGTTTAGTCTCCACGGAGTACGGGGAGGACAGGCTGATGTAGGCCCAGCTTTGTTATCTCCAGCAGGGAGTCGGCCGATGACTCAAAACGTCATGTGTAGGATTCCACACAAGCCTCAAGAACCGAGCACCGCATCAGGCGTCCGAGTGTTCAGCGTGTCCGCTCCTCACCTTCCTTCCAGCTTCCATTCTCCTCAGGACCTCGTCTTCCGTTCCTCAGAGAGACACAGCTCTGAGAGCTGGTTCAGCATCTTCTGCTTTTCCTCACCATCCACACGCAGTGGTGTTGAGGTTCTGGACTCCGGGGTGGTCAGTCCATGGTTCTGAGAACACCAGCAGCTTTTTTATAGGATGTGTGAGGTCTCCTTTTCTCAGTGAGGGGCTTCTTGAACAGCTACACCTCCTGTCAGACCTCCATAGCGTTTAGGAGTCTTACAGTGGAGGAAGGAGGATGGACAGAGACGCCTGTGGAGGTTCTCAGATCTGAAGGAACTTGATGTTCTCGACTTTCTCTCAGAGATGGAAGGCTGTAAGTACCAGGTGGTGGTCGGTGTTGGTGTGCCTGCCAGGTCTTCTTCTTCTAGTGTAGCTAGCAAGCTAGCTAGCTTAGCCACCTAGCTCTATTTCTCTAGGCCAAAGAAAACCCACCACTCCACCAGCACTCTGAAAACTCGAGACGAACTGAACTCTGGCATGAAATGAAGCAGGGCCTGTGATGACCGAATCCCTCATGTCCAGGTCTAGGACAGAGTTGGAGAAGACCCTCTGTAGACCTTCATGGCAGCTGTCTAAGCCATGGTCCCATGATCAGGACACTGTGGCTTCAATCCCCAGCGATGCCATAGCCCTCCGTAAACTGTGAAGTTCTATTTCCGGTGTTGTTACATTAGCCCAGCTGGTCTCCACGTACAGGTCCCCAGATACTGGTCTCCACGTACAGGTCCCCAGATACTGGTCTCCACGTACAGGTCCCCAGATACTGGTCTCCACGTACAGGTCCCCAGATACTGGTCTCCAATTACAGGTCCCCAGATACTGGTCTCCACGTACAGGTCTCCAGACACTGGTCTCCACGTATAGGTCCCCAGATACTGGTCTCCACGTACAGGTCTCCAGATACTGGTCTCCACGTACAGGTCTCCAGATACTGGTCTCCACGTACAGGTCCCCAGATACTGGTCTCCACGTACAGGTCCCCAGATACTGGTCTCCACGTACAGGTCTCCAGATACTGGTCTCCACGTACAGGTCCCCAGATACTGGTCTCCACGTACAGGTCTCCAGACACTGGTCTCCACGTACAGGTCTCCAGACACTGGTCTCCACGTATAGGTCCCCAGATACTGGTCTCCACGTACAGGTCTCCAGATACTGGTCTCCACGTACAGGTCCCCAGATACTGGTTTTCACGTACAGGTCTCCAGATACTGGTCTCCATGTACAGGTATCCAGATACTGGTCTCCACGTACAGGTATCCAGATACTGGTCTCCACGTACAGGTCTTCAGATACTGGTCTCCACGTACAGGTCCCCAGATACTGGTCTCCACGTACAGGTCTCCAGATACTGTTCTCCACGTACAGGTCCCCAGATACTGGTCTCCACGTACAGGTCTCCAGATACTGGTCTCCACGTACAGGTCTCCAGATACTGGTCTCCACGTACAGGTCTCCAGATACTGGTCTCCACGTACAGGTCTCCAGATACTGGTCTCCACGTACAGGTCTCCAGATACTGGTCTCCACGTACAGGTCCCCAGATACTGGTCTCCACGTACAGGTCCCCAGATACTGGTCTCCACGTACAGGTCCCCAGATACTGGTCTCCACGTACAGGTCCCCAGATACTGGTCTCCACGTACAGGTCTCCAGATACTGGTCTCCACGTACAGGTCTCCAGATACTGGTCTCCACGTACAGGTCCCCAGATACTGGTCTCCACGTACAGGTCCCCAGATACTGGTCTCCACGTACAGGTCCCCAGATACTGGTTTCCACGTACAGGTCTCCAGATACTGGTTTTCACGTACAGGTCTCCAGATACTGGTTTTCACGTACAGGTCCCCAGATACTGGTTTTCACGTACAGGTCCCCAGATACTGGTTTCTACGTACAGGTCCCCAGATACTGGTTTTCACGTACAGGTCCCCAGATACTGGTTTCTATGTACAGGTCCCCAGATACTGGTTTCTATGTACAGGTCCCCAGATACTGGTTTTCACGTACAGGTCCCCAGATACTGGTCTCCACGTACAGGTCTCCAGATACTGGTCTCCACGTACAGGTCTCCAGATACTGGTTTCTACGTACAGGTCCCCAGATACTGGTTTTCACGTACAGGTCCCCAGATACTGGTTTCTATGTACAGGTCCCCAGATACTGGTCTCCACGTACAGGTCTCCAGATACTGGTCTCCACGTACAGGTCCCCAGATACTGGTCTCCACGTACAGGTCCCCAGATACTGGTCTCCACGTACAGGTCCCCAGATACTGGTTTCCACGTACAGGTCTCCAGATACTGGTTTCCACGTACAGGTCCCCAGATACTGGTCTCCACGTACAGGTCCCCAGATACTGGTTTTCACGTACAGGTCTCCAGATACCACGCTGTAACCGCAGCTCCACGGTCGCTCGGCTACCGATTTCCCTCCATCTCTGAATCAGGCCCCCCCGTCTCCACCCTGCTAGGCGTGTTGTTTAATCACTCTGAATTAGAGCTGGAAGTACACACTTAAAAAAACAATCTATATCGTTTTGACATAAACAAGGTGGTGGTGTGACTCCACGCTGTGCTAATTACACGGCGAGGCATTATCGGTGGTGTAGGCCGTGAAGACAGCCAGGGTGTTTTTCAGAAGTGCTCCTTCACTGAAGGAAATCTAATTAGCTGATTAACTGAATGAGCCATTTACTCATTAGCTAATGATGCAGTCTTAGCAGGGTGAGGAACTGGAAGAGCTACTAGACCTGCAGACGGCTGCTGCTACTGAATTTGACTATTGGGGACTTGGCCTATTGGGAGACATCGCTTACTGGGGGACGTCGCCTACCAGGGGAGTTGGCCTAACCTGGGGGGACGTAGCCTAACCGGCTGGGACTTGGCCTGACCAGCGGGGAGTTGGCCTGACCACGTTGGGAATTTGGCCTAACCGGGGGGGATTGGCCTAACTGGCAGGGGAATTTGGCCTAACCGGGGAGGGGGGGGGCATGGCCCAGCCGGAAAGGGACTTGACCTAACCAGTGGGGACTCGACCTAACTGGGGGTGGGGGGACTTGGCCTAACTGGAGGGGACCTGGCCTAACGGGGGGGATTCGGCCTAACCAGCGGGGACTTGGCCTTACCAGGAGGAACTTGGCCTGACCAGAGGGGGACTTGGCCTAACCGTTGGGGGGAATTGGCCTACCTGGCAGGGTCTTGGCCTAACTGGGCGGGGACTCAGCCTAACTGGCAAGGACCTGGCCTAACGGGGGGGATTCGGCCTGACCAGCAGGGACTCGGCCTAACCGGGTGGGGACTCGGCCTAACCGGGTGGGGACTCAGCCTAACCCGCAGGGACTTGGCCTTACCGGGCAGGTACTCGGCCTAACCGGGTGGGGACTAGGCTGTTTTGGTTTTCACATGGCGGCAGGTAAACTCACCTGTGTGGCTGTGCGTGTACGTAGCAGGTCTGGTCTTCAGTACGAACCGCGGTGATTTGGCCTGCTTCTGCAGGGGGTCAGCGCTCAGTCCATGGGAAGACTTCTGGAGGCTGAGAGTGTGGGGGTGGCCATGGGCGGAGCGTAGCGAGTGCAGGAGGATACAGAAGGGCAGCTCATGACCTGGAGCAGATTTACTGAAGTTAATAAATTATTAACTCGAATTCGTTTTAATTCTGACGAAGGAATTCGTCCAGCTTCGCTCAGGCTCAGTCAAATCCTCACAGCAATGTTGAACATTAGCGAGGTCAGGTACAGATGTTGGAACACTGCTGTTAGAATCTGACTGAGTATTAGTGAGATCAGGTACTGATGTTGGAACTTGGCTGTGATGATTTGATAGAGCGAAGCTGGACGATCAGTTCTGGCGGACGTACTGGATGGATACAGAGCGAGGAGTGAGCGAGTGTCCTTACCGATAAGCGGGTACGGTTCCTCCTCCCCGTCGTGCCCCACACACAGCTGGTAGTTTGAGGCCGAGCCCTGCACACAGGAAGTGGTCATTATGTTTGGAAGAGAAGGACAGGAAACAGGAAGCAAGAGATATGAAACGCCGGAAATGCCAAAACAAGGACGCAGTAAACACTCCGGCTGCCCACCTGCTCCGCTCCCAGCTCCCAGTAAACAACGCTCAGCTGCACACACACACTCATTCCAGAACCCTCGAGTACCCAACGCCAGCCGGGCCGGTACTCCACATGCTGATACAAACAGAAAGCCAGGAACTGGACCGCACCAACACATCGTGTCCGTGTGCTTTCACTGATGTCTGAATGATTGTTCTGGGGCAGGTTGGCACATAGGAGATATTAATTATATATTAATTAATTATTATTTATTTATTTATTATATACACATTAAGAGGGCTCTGCTGGTTCCACAGACACCTGGTGGATATGGTTATTTGTTGAACTGGGATTTTGAATCATGACTGTAGTGAATTTAGCACCTACATTTTTGTTGTTTTGTCGGTGTCGTTTTGTTGGTAAGAGTCTTTGGAGATTTGGAGTCAGTGGGCT
Source organism: Prochilodus magdalenae (assembly GCA_024036415.1). Taxonomy (NCBI): domain Eukaryota; kingdom Metazoa; phylum Chordata; class Actinopteri; order Characiformes; family Prochilodontidae; genus Prochilodus; species Prochilodus magdalenae. The sequence goes on along the minus strand of JAMWET010000366.1, from coordinate 7,643 downwards.
CTAATGCTAGCTAGGTAGGTAGCTAACACCGTGCAAGGTTAGCTAGGGCTAGCTAGCTAAGGCAAAGACAGCTAGCTAAGACCTGCTATCTCCAATTTAGCTGGGTAGTGCAGAAAAAGGGCTAACCACCAAACTCCGAAGATGTGCGTTTATAGTGTCTCCAGCTGATACGGTGAGTTACAGTTCTTCCACTAAAGAAGGAAAACAGAGTCTGGTGCAGTAATGTTGTGGCTAACTGGTGAACCTAGCTAACCTAGCTAATGTTAGTGCCCACGTTCCAAAGCTGGCTTATTGTGGAAACACTGGGTTTTAAAGCACTGTGGAGCCACATCTCTGTTTCGGCTTTTCAGTCAGACGAGCTAACAGTGATAGCTAGTTAGCTAGCTGTCCACTGAGCCACTCGAGGCTAGCAAAAGCAGAGCTAGGGCTAGCTACTCTCAAGCCGCTCTGTAGAGGCTCAGGCCTGGACGTGTTAACAGGGGATGGGAGTCTTGATGGTGCCTGAATAAACGAGGAAGTGACTGTGGTGAAATGGTGAATGGGGGTGGTCATTCGTTTTGGGGGTCTACTGGCACATCTGCCCACCAGATACGGCTGTACGTGGCACACTTGACATCCACTCAGGTAATGAATGAACATAGCCGCTTCAGAAAAGCAGAAGACATTCCCAGGCCATGATGTTCTAGCTGCACTCGGGGGTTTAGATGAGCTCAAGTATCTAAAGTACCTTCACTCATCACAGTGACAGGAGAACAGAGCGTCCTAATGACGTCCAGGGTAGCTGAGGAGCCGGCGTCTGATTAGCGATGACGCTAATGCCCGTTTTAGTACGGACCACCTCCTAGAACATTATGGTGGGAGTCTAACCTGTCGACAGGGGTGCCGTCATATCGACTGGGAGCGGGCCATCTCGTCAGTGGGGTAAGTCGTCACACTGGTAATACCACCAACATCAGAAGTGCTGACTTACAATCAACACAGTTACGCCTTAGCAACACGCCAGTATATATTGTATATATTGTGTATATATTATATATATATATGTGTATAATGTATATATTTTATTGTGTGTATATATATATATATATACAAACATACATACACATACTCTTCATCCCGGCTGGTTAGTGTGAACCCCTGATACGTCTGTCTTTTGTTCGGTCTTTCGTTCGATCTTTCGTTCGGCCTTTTGTTCTGTCTTTTGTTCGGTCTTTTGTTCGGTCTTCCGTTCTGTCTTTCGTTCGGCCTCTTGTTCTGTCTTTTATTCAGTCTTTCGTTCGGCCTTTTGTTCGGCCTTTTGTTCGGTCTTTCATTCGGCCTTCTGTTCGGTCTTTCGTTTAGTCTTTTATTCAGTCTTTGTTCTGTCTTTCGTTCGGTCTTTCGTTCGGTCTTCCATTCTGTCTTTCGTTCAGTCTTTTATTTAGTCTTCCATTCGGCCTTTTGTTCTGTCTTTTATTCAGTCTTACGTTTGGTCTTTCGTTCAATCTTTCGTTCGGCCTTTTGTTCGGTCTTTTGTTTAGTCTTTCGTTCAGTCTTTTGTTCGGTCTTCCATTTGGTCTTTCGTTTAGTCTTTTATTCAGTCTTTTATTCAGTCTTTTGTTTGGTGTTTTGTTCGGTCTTTCGTTCAGTCTTCCATTCTGTCTTTCGTTCAGTCTTTTATTCAGTCTTTCGTGCTGTCTTTTGTTCGGTCTTTCGTTTAGTCTTTTGTTCAGTCTTTTATTCAGTCTTTTGTTCGGTCTTTCGTTCAGTCTTTTATTCGGTCTTTCGTTCGGTCTTTCGTTCGAGACATTATGATCAGCTGGCCGTGTATGCACAGTGTGACAACGTGCCTCTGATCATTTTTTAAAAATAATTTGCTGTAACCCGAATGTGTCATAGTGTGCATATATAAACACACCCACAACAATAACTGGAACATCAGGCCGCTGACGGACATCCTATATCTGCTCCCAAAGAAAACGAGCTGAACGAGAAAGTGGTCAGATCTGTCGCTCCATAATGTCAGATTACCTCATAACAGATTCTAATATCAGTTCATAAGATCAACAACTCACCATGACAACACACGGACAGATCGTCTCCAGTGGCACGTCCAGGTCAACTGCCATAGCGGCCGACTACCCTGCCAGTGCTTTCATAATATCATCACATATACAGCCATAGAAAGTGTGGTTTTCCCGGAATTCCTGGTATTCCAGGACTCTAGTGTGCAGTTCTACAGTGCATGTCCTGGAGCAGACGGAATCTGGAAGGTAACTCACCGACAGACTGCTGTGCTGTAGGACACTCTGCACCACGCTGTCCGCCGTACAGTTCATGTCCACCATCACCGGAGTCATCTACCAAGACCAACAGGGACAGTTAGAGGACGGTCACTCCGCAGGTGTGCTAGGTCATCCTGGTTGACCTTCAACACTAGACCTCAGCAGTCACCCAGATGCTTCCTAAACCGTCCCGAAACATCTCCGAAGCTGCTCAAAGCATGTCCAGGTCTTCACTGAGGTCTGAAACTTCGACCCGCCGCTTATCTTCAGCCTCTACCGACCGAGGCGAGACATACCATGCACCTGAACCACGGCTTCGTGAAGACCTGGAGGCAGTCGGACCAGCCGGGGGACGGTTTTACGGAGAAGAACCCGGGTGACTATTGACCCCGAACACGTGATCTGTGGTTCTACTGCTGAACCATAACGTGCGGTGAATGCAACACTGCTTAGGAGCTCTTGAACATGCCCACCTCCAGTCATGGTTCTAAAGGTGGTTTCAACAACGGGGTGGTCTAAACCCGACACCTGGATAAATGGAGGGCTTTGGCTTCATTCCTGAAGTCCAGCAGTGGCTTAAGGTATGGCTGGTTCTCCTCCGCACCCACAGGGGTCGCTCTCACCTATGCTCTGGGCCCTGTGTTCCCACCAGTATCCCCTTCATATGTGACCTCTGTTTTGCCTCTATTCACTGAAGATGCAAAACAGAGGTCACATATGAAGGGGATACGGGTGGGAACACAGGGCCTAGAGTTCAGGTGAGAGCGACCCCTGTGGGTGCGGAGGAGAACCAGCTATACCTTAAACCACTGCTGGACTTCGGAAATGAAGCCAAAGCCCTCCATTTATCCAGGTGTCGGGTTTAGACCACCCCGTTGTTGAAAACCACCTTTAGAACCATGACTGGAGGGTGGGCATGTTCAAAGAGCTCCTAAGCAGTGTTGCATTCCACCGCACGTTATGGTTCAGCAGTAGAACCACAGATCACCGTGTTCGGGGTCAATAGTCACCCGGGTTTCTTTACTCCGTAAAACAACCGTCCCCCGGCTGGTACCGACTGCCTCCAGGTCTCTTCACGAAAGCCGTGGTTCAGGTGCATGGTATGTCTCGCCATCGGTCGGGTAGAGGCTGAAGATAAGCGGCGGGTCGAAGTTTCTCAGACCTCAGTGAAGGACGCTGGACATGCTTTGAGCAGCTCGGAGAATGTTCCGGGACGGTTTAGGAAGCATCTGGTGTGACTTTGTGAGGTCTAGTTTAGTTTGAAGGTCAACCATGAGACTGACCCTAGCACACCTGCGGAGTGACCGTCCTCTCTAACTGTCCCTGTGGTCTTGGTAGATGACTCCGCACGGTGATAAATGTTGAGACATGAACTGTACGGCGGGACACAGCGTGGTGCAGAGTGTCCTACATGTCACAAGCAGTTCTGTCGGGTGAGTTAACCTTTTCCGGATTGTCCGTCTGCTTGCTCCCGGACATTGCACTGTAGAACTGCACACTAGAGTCCTGGAATACCAGGAATTCCGGGAAAACCACACTTTCTCTGGCTGTATATGTGATGATATTATGAAAGCACTGGCAGGGTAGTCGGCCGTTATGGCGGTTGACCTGGACGTGCCCCTGGAGACGATCTGTCCGTGTGTTGTCATGGTGAGTTGTTGATCTTATGAACTGATATTAGAATCTGTTATGAGGTAATCTGACATTATGGAGTGACAGATCTGACCACTTTCTCGCTCAGCTCTTCGGGAGCAGATGGAGCACGTCCGTCAGCGGCCTGATGTTCCAGTTATTATATGTCCATATTGTTGTGGGTGTGTTTATATATGCACACTATGACACAATTGGGGTTATAGCAAATTATTTTTAAAAATATATGATCAGAGGCACGGTTGTCACACTGTGCATACACGGCAGCTGATCATAATGTCTCGAACGAAAGAAGAAAACCCGAATGAAAGACTGAATAAAAGACTGAACGAAACACTGAATAAAAGACTGAACAAAAGACCTAAAACGAAAGAGACCACGAACAAAAAGACAGCACGAAAGACTGGACTGAATAAAGAAGCTGAACGAAAGACAGAGTGGGAAGAGACTGAACGAAAGAACCCGAACAAAAACACCAAACAAAAGACTGAATAAAAAGACTGAATAAAAGACTAAACGAAAGACCAAATGGAAGGAATAACGACTGCCGAACAAAAGGAACTGAACGAAAGACTAAACAAAAGACCATGAACAAAAGGCCGAACGAAAGATTGAACGAAGACCAAACCGTAAGACTGAATAAAAGACAGAACAAAGGTCCGAATGGAAGACTAAATAAAATGACTGAAACGAAAGACAGAATGGAAGACCGAACGAAAGACCGATAACGAAAGATTCAGAACAAAGACTGAAATAAAAGACTAAACGAGAAGATCGCCAACCCGAACAGAAGGCCGAATGAAAGACTAGAACAAACCGAACAAAAGGCCGAACAAAAGGCCGAAACGAAAGAACCTGAATAAAAGACAGAACACAGAGGCCGAACGAAGGGAGACAGAACGGAAGAGACCGAACAAAAGACCGAACAAAATACAGAACAAAAGCAGGCCGAAACGAAAGATCGAACGAAAAAAGAACACCGAACAGAAAGGACAGACGATATCAGGGGTTCACACATAACCAGCCGGGATGAGGTAGTATGTGTATGTATGTTTGTACTACATATATATAATATTACACACAATAAAATATATACATGATACACAATATATTATATATAAATTATACACAATATATACAATATATTACTGGGCGTGTTGGACCAAGGCGTCAACTGTGACGATTGTAAGTCCAGCACTTCTGATGGATTGGTGGTATTACCAGTGTGACGAAACTTACCCCACTGGACGAGGATGGGCCCGCTCCCTAGTCGATATGAAAACCGCACCCCTGTCGACAGGTTTTAGACTCCCACCATAATGGTTCTAGGAGGTGGTCCGTAACTAAAAACGGGCATTAATTAGTCGTCATCGCTAATCAGACGCCGGCTCCTCAGCTACCTGGACGTCATTAGGACACGCTCTGTTATCTCCTCTGTTGATGAGTTAAGTGAAGGTACTTTAGATACTGAGCTCATCTAAACCCCCGAGTGCAGCTAGAACATCATGGCCTGGGAATGTCTTCTGCTTTTCTGAAGCGGCTATGTTTTCATTCATTACCTGAGTGGAATGTCAAGTGTGCCAGCATACAGCCGTATCTGGTGGGCAGATGTGCCAGTAGACCCCAATAACGAAATGACCACCCCACCATGCCACCATTTCACCACAGTCACTTCCTCGTTTATTCAGGCACCATCAAGACTCACATCCCATCTGTTAAACACGTCCAGGCCAATGAATGCCTCTACAGAGTCGGCTTGAGAGTAGCTAGCCCTTAGCTCTACTTTTGCTAGCCTCGAGTGGCTCAGTGGACAGCTAGCTAACTAGTCTATCACTGTTAGCTTCGTCTGACTGCAAAGCCGAAATCAGCACGATCGTAGGCTCCACAGATGCAACTTTGCCATAAACCCACAAGTGTGCATCCACAATAGACCAGCTTTGGAACGTGGCACTACACACATTAGCTAGGTTAGCTAGGTTCCCCACTGCTAGCCACAACAGTACTCGCACCAGACTCCTGTTTTTTTCTTCTTCTTTCAAGTGGAAGGAACATGCTAACTCACCGGTATCAGACTGAGAGGACACTATAAACGCACATCTTTCGTAGTTTCGGTGGATTAGCCCTTTTTCCTGCACTACCCCAGCTAACATTGTGAGAGAGCAGGTCTTAGCTAGCTGTCTTTGCCCTTAGCTAGCTAGACCTAGCTAACCTTGCACGGTAGTTAGCTACCTACCTAGCTAGCATTAGAGCCCACATGACTCCAAATCTCCAAAGACTACTTACCACAAAAACGACACGACAAAAAACAACAAAAATGTAGGTGCTAAAAAAAGTACTACAGTCAATTGATTCAAAATCCCAGAGTTCAACAAATAACCATATCCAACCAGGTGTCTGTGGAACAGCAGAGCCCTCTAATGTTGTATACATAATAAATAAAATAAATAAATAATTAATTAATATATAATTAATATCTCATATGTGCAAAACCTGGCCCCCAGAACAATCTTCAGACATCAGGGAAAAGCACACGGACACGATGTGTTGGTGCGGTCAGTTCTGGCTTTCTTTTGTATCAGCATGTGGAAAAAGTACCGGCCGGCTGGCGTTGGGTACTCGAGGGTTCTGGGAATGAGTGTGGTGTGTGCAGCTGAGCGATTGTTACTGGGAGCTGGTGGAGCGGGAGCAGGTGGGGCAAAAGGGGCGGACCCTTAGTGTTTACTGAGTCCTTGTTTTGGCATTTCCGGGTTTCATTCTCTGCTTCCTCGTTCCTGTCATTACTCTTCCAAACATAATGACCACGTCCGTGTTGTGCACGTGGATCCGGCCTCAAACTATCCAGCTGTGTGTGGGGCACGACGGGGAGGAGGAACCGGTACCAGCTATCGGTAAGGACACTCGCTCACTCCTCGATCTGTAGCCATCCCGTACGTCCGCCAAACTGATCGTTCCAAGCTTCGCTCGATAAAATCAATCAACAGCCAAGTTCAACATAAGTAACTGATATCCACTAATACTCAGTACAGATTTCAACAGCAGTGTTCCAACATCTGTTACCTGACCCGCTAATAGTTCAACATGCTGTGAGGATTTGACATGAAGACTCCGAGCGAAGCTGGAGAATTCCTTAGCAGAATTATAAAAACGAATTATCCAGTTAATAATCATTAACTTCAGTACAATCTGCTCCAAGGCATGAGCTGCACTTCTGTATCACAGCGCACTCGCTAACGCTCCGCCCATGGCCACCCCCACACTCTCAGCCCCAGAAGTCTTCCCATGTGGACATGAGGCGCTGACCCCCTGCAGAAGCAGGCCAAATCCACCGCAGGTTCGTACTGAGACCAGGACTTGCGACTGTACAACGCACAGCCACACAGGTGGGAGTTTACCTGCCCCCCGCCATGTAGAAAACCAAAAAAGGGCCTTAGTCCCCACCAGGTCTTAGGCCGTAGTGACCGGCCCGGTAAGGCCAAGTCATGCGGGTAGAGGCTTGAAGTCCCCACCCGGTTAGCGAGTCCCCACCCGGTTTAGGCCGAGTCTCCTGCTGGGTCAGGGCCGAAGCCCCCACGTAGGCCAGGTCCTGCCAGTTAGCGAGTCCGCCCAGTTAGCCAAGACCTGCCAGGTAGGCCAATTCCCCATACGGTTAGGCCAAGTCCCCTATTCTGGTCAGGCCAAGTTCCTCACTGGTAAGGCCAAGTCCCCGCTGGTTAGGCCGATTTTCCCCCC
>JAMWET010000365.1:27500-34496 GCA_024036415.1 Prochilodus magdalenae | reverse complement strand
CACAACCACATTACCCATCTCCCAAATCTCTGTTCTGGACTGGAAGAGAGTGGAGTACAGGGAGAGAGAGAGAGAGAGAGAGGGAGGGAGAGAGAGAGAGAGAGAGAGAGAGAGAGAGAGAGAGAGAGAGAGCAACATCTTAATCTAGAAACTGTGTCAAGTTTCCGCTGGTGGGATCTGTCATAAACACTCGTCCTTCTTCTCCTCCTAAGTTGCTTTTGCACTGAGCCGTTGAGTCTGAGTACATCAGACCGAATCCGTCTTCACCATCCTCATCATTATTACTGTATGAAGCCCACAGCAAGCAGTGCAGTAACGGCACAAGAGCTCGTGTTTAGTAAGTACAGAAAACAGGTGCTGAAGCAGCTTCCCTGTGGCTTCTCATGAAAGTGTTTTATTTATTATTTAAAAGTTTCTTCCCAATTTAGCTGTGACCTATCCCCTCCACTCGTTTTTCACCCCCCTTTATCACACAGTGGATACTAGCTGATAGACTGAGGACTAGAATGTCTTTTCTCTGGCAGATCTGAGGTCAGCCACTGCAGCTTAAACAGCTCAACACACTTGGAGGAGAACACTAACTGCCAGTTCTGTTAGATCAGCTAACAGATGCCTGTGAGGGAGAGCCACAACCACCCAAATAGACTTGAAACCTCAGGGCACCTACCCTTTCAGAGAAGGTCTAATGATCTCTGCACACTAATAAATACATGTCTGTAAATTTGAGATCTTTTTCATTCAGTAGAATTATGCTTATCTTTAAAGAGACCTCAGGAAGATAAATCAGAGATTTCCTTCTACTAAAGTTAATCAGTTCCTCTGCACCACGATATACATGTTCTAAGTCTGTCATTTACTGTAAATATCTTACCAATTTCAGTACACGACCCATGGCCATACTTCTCTCCTCTCTCTCTGTGTAAACTGAGCGGTCCCAATCTTAGGAAACGCTTCCATAAGCATTTCCTTACCAATCACAAGGCTGACGTCTCTTGCCCCGCCCACACAGGACAGTTTCAGAGCCAAAGAAACTTCATACTAAAGCCAGCCACCGGACCCCCCAAGCAAAGAAAGCTAAGAACCACCCCGACACCCCCCCTCCAAACACCTCCCCCCCCCGTTCACCCTTCCCCCCTTCAATAGCCCGAGCCCCAGCCATAAACTCTGATCACAAGGCAAAGGATCAAGCCCCCACCCCCCCCCGTAACACCCCATCCCAGTATTTCACAGCAACCAACTAAAACCGCCAAAGCCCAACCCCGTACACCCCACCACCAGCAGGTCTTACCACGTACACACAACGCATACAGGAAGTACGCACACAGGACTACACGTTCCCACCAACCAGAACCCACAAGTAGGGTGAAACAAATGACACCGACACCCGGACCAGAGTACAACCATAGAAACACCACTCCTATAAGCTAAAACCAGCCAGCATAACCAATCCCAGTACAAACCATAACCCCTCTTAGTACAATCAAAACTCTGCCTAAACCCTATCCTTCCCAGTACAATTCATAACCCCTCTAGTACAACCATAAACCCATCACATTAGTACAACCATAATGACCCCTACCAGTACAACCCATAACCCCCTCTTAGTAACAACCTTAACCCCTCATGATACAGTATAAACCAGAACCCCTCTTAGAATACAACCAATGAACCCATCCCAGTACAATCCATGAACCCCTCTCTGTTCAGTAGCAACGCATAACCCATAGCGACAAGAACAACCAAACCCCTGCTTAGTAACCCCTACCCAGCAAGCTTACAAAGACATTCTATAACCCCTACTTACAAACCAGGACCTATCCCACGACCCCAGAGCCCTTCCAGTATAACCAAAACTCCTCCTAGATAGTACATTTCAAAATGTCCCGTCGAAAGACCAGACTCTTCTCTTGTCTGGCTCTCAGAATGTGAAGTTGAACTCACCAGACTGGCTGTGCAAAATCTAATGAACTTATCTTCCTGTCCGAACAGCGGAGGACTCACTTGTACGGTCTTCAAACCCAGACTGAAAGACCCAGAGCCTTCTGCTTGTATAAAGTGCTTAAGTGAGAGAGTTCTCTAGTAGTAGGTGTAAGTCTTATTTGGTGTTTAGCACTTTAATGACCTTTTCTCTCTCTCGTGTATCAGCACTGGGGCTGGGGTTGCCAGTATAGTGGCACACATTTGCTTTAATACCATGTCTGGTGTAATTGTTCTCTATAGGTACTCATACACAAGCGCTGGACTGGGGTTTGCCAGGTAGTGGCACTTTTGCTTTACTATATGTCGGTGTATTAGATACTCTAGGTATAAGCATGATGGACCTACCTTTTATTCACGCCAGTGTCTGAAACTGGTGAGTTTAGGCTGAAGGCTCTCAGACTTTCCCATGTTATCACTAGCTGGAATATTATCCAATGGAACACGAAGCACTGTTGGAGTCGTTGGAAGTCGCTCTGGTCTGCTAAATGCCTTAAATGTAAATGTAAATTTCAGTACAACCCAAACTCCTCCTAGTACATCTAAAACCCCTCCCAATACAGCCAAAACCCCTCCTAGTACATCTAAAACCCATACTAGTACATCTAAAACCCCTCCCAGTACAGCCCAAAGCCCTCCCAGTAAAACCCAAATCCCTCCCAGTACAGCCCAAACCCCTCCCAGTACAGCCCAAATCCCATTATAACTCAAACCCCACCCAGTATAACTCAAGCCCCTCCCAGTATAACTCAAGTCCCTCCCAGTATAACTCAAGCCCCTCCCAGTATAACTTAAGCCCCTCCCAGTATAATCAAAACCCCTCCCAGTATAACAAACCCCCTCCAAGTATAACCAAAACCCCTCCCAGTATAACCAAACCCCTCCCAGTATAACCAAAACCCCTCCCAGTATAACTCAAACCCCTCCCAGTATAACTCAAGCCCCTCCCAGTATAACTCAAGTCCCTCCCAGTATAACTCAAGCCCCTCCCAGTATAACTTAAGCCCCTCCCAGTATAACTCAAACCCCTCCCAGTATAACTCAAACCCCTCCCAGTATAACTCAAACCCCTCCCAGTATAACTCAAACCCCTCCCAGTATAACTCAAACCCCTCCCAGTAGAACTCAACCCCCTTCCAGTAGAACTCAAACCCCTCCCAGTAGAACTCAAACCCCTCCCAGTAGAACTCAACCCCCTTCCAGTAGAACTCAAACCTCTCCCAGTAGAACTCAACCCCCTTCCAGTAGAACTCAAACCCCTTCCAGTAGAACTCAAACCCCTCCCAGTATAACTCAAACCCCTCCCAGTAGAACTCAAACCCCTCCCAGTAGAACTCAAACTCCTCCCAGTAGAACTCAAACCCATCCCAGTATAACTCAAACTCCTCCCAGTAGAACTCAAACCCATCCCAGTATAACTCAAACCCCTCCCAGTAGAACTCAAACTCCTCCCAGTAGAACTCAAACCCATCCCAGTATAACTCAAACTCCTTGTAATATAACCAAAAAGCATGTGGCTTGAATCCCCTCAGGACTCCAGACTGTAATCACACGAAGTGTCCAGGTGTACAACGAGCTCTCTGTCTCCAGGTGAAGTGTCCATTATCTGTGGTGACTGGACAGCACTGTATACCCTATAGCAGGACTAGAGAGTCAGCGACACACACAGAGGCACATCTGTCAACAAAGAGAACATACGAGACCACAGTGCACACAGCCTATTCACCGAGTGGGAACATCTGAGGCACGGTGAAGAAAGGGCCTCCTGACTGGTCTGGAGGAGTGAGCTCCACACCTTCAGAGCAGGCACAATAGCAGAGAATGGAGATCACTCACTTCCCACAGGCCCCTCCGCCACAAGCGCTTACAGTAGCGTCACATGGTCAAGCCAAACCACGGTTACATAAGAGGCAGTAAGTCCACAGCTGGTGTGTGTGTGTGTGTGTGTGTGTGTGTGTGTGTGTGTGTGGGCTGCTGTCAGGATGCGACAGCGAGAGCACTTATCACTGCCCTGGCTAACAGTGGCCCACCACTCACTAGGCACTGCCTTCACAATACCCATAATCCTACACAGGACAGGACAACACGAGTTTATTCTATACACCAGCTGTGTTCTCTCTCTCTCTCTCTCTCTCTCTCTCTCTCTCTCTCTCTCTCCTCTCTCTCTCTCTCTCTCTCTCTGTCTCTCTGTCTCTCTCTCTCTCTCCCTTTCCCCTCTCTCACTCTCCTCTCTCCCTCTCTCTCTCTCTATCCTTCTGTCTCTCTCTTCTCTTCTCTCTCTCTATCCCTCTCTCTCTCTCTCTCTCTGTCTCTCTCTCTCTTTCTCTCTCTCTCTTCTCTCTATCCTTCTGTCTCTCTCTTCTCTTCTCTCTCTCTATCCTTCTGTCTCTCTCTTCTCTTCTCTCTCTCTATCCTTCTGTCTCTCTCTATCTCTCACTTTCTCTCTCTCTATCCTTCTGTCTCTCTCTCGCTTTCCTCTCTTTCTCTCTCTTTCTCTTTCTCTCTCTCTCTCTCTCTCTTCTCTCTCTCTCTTTTTCTCTCTCCTCTCTCTCTCTCTCTCTCTTCTCTCTGTCTCTCTCTCTCTTTCTCTCTTCTCTCTCTCTATCCTTCTGTCTCTCTCTTCTCTTCTCTCTCTCTATCCTTCTGTCTCTCTCTATCTCTCTCTTTCTCTCTCTCTATCCTTCTGTCTCTCTCTCGCTTTCCTCTCTTTCTCTTTCTCTCTCTCTCTTTCTCTCTCCTCTCTCTCTTTTTCTCTCCCCTCTCTCTCTCTCTCTCTCTCTCTCTCTCTCTCTCTCTCTTCTCTCTCTCCTCTCTCTCTCTCTCTCTTCTCTCTCTCCTCTCTCTCTCTCTCTTTCTCTCTCTCTCTCTCTCTCTCTCTCTCTCTCTCTCTCTCAGATCGTTATGACCACTGTCCCTAACACCAAAGACTACAATGGTGTCGTACCAGACTGTCATGGAGTGACTCGGAATGGCAGCGGGTCATCTTCAGTGACGAGTCCCGCTTTAGTCTTGATGAGGACGACCAACGAATCCGTGTGTGGAGGCACCGTGGTCAGCACCAAGACGAGCTGTTTGTTGTCACACGTCTAGAAGGCCTGGCGTCACTCCACCACCACCCATACCTGATGGGCAACAGCAGCTCGTCTTCTGAGGGTCTCAGAAGTCTCTTCTATAAACATTGGGAAGAGGTGCTACAGTGTAGGGAATGTCTCATTCCATGTGTGGAAAATGGCTCCAGAGCAGATGCTAATGTGGGCGTGGCCAAAGACCATAGTGTGAAGGAAGTAGCTGAATCTGCAGGTGTATGGAAGCGTACGGTCATACGGGTCTACCAGCAGTGGCTACAATCCCAGTCTACAGGGAATTCTCCTCGGAATTGCACCAGGGAAGGCATCCACTATATCTGGTCCAACCTACCAATTCTTTGATGTGTGAGTGTCTGAACATTGATGTGGGCTACATCCATAAACTTGTCCAGTCCAGGCCAAATCCAGTCTCAGCCGTTATTGGTGCTGGTGGAGGTGTTGCAGACTGCTAGGTGCGCTTCAGTCACAGGGGACTCACTGTTTGTCCGTTGTGCTTATCAGGTCTATACTGTAATAAAACTCTTCATTGACTCTCTACGCCAGTGTCATCTCACCCCAGCATAACTGACGACCGCAGAGACACCAGGTCAAGTCCAGCCGGGGACGAACTGCGACAAGGTCAGTGAAATAGACAGGACCTTTTACAGAGCCCCTCACAAAACACACAAAGGCTGAGTGGGACTGACAGTCGAGGACACAGAGCAGTTCTTCACTGTAATCCCAGGACGCTGGTGGGTGAGGGGGGGGGGGGATGTCACTGCTAAATCATTCCCCAGTTACATTGACAGCCCCCTAACCTATAACACTAGCCCCCTAATGTGTAATGTCCTATAATGTGCCATTAACTTAAACAACCCTGATGAAATATTCATGCTGTGGGTGCGGGGCTGTGTGTGTTTGGGGGGGGTGGGGTATGACTAAGAGGGTCTTCTGCCTCACAGAGCAGTCACTGTTTATCCACATACTGTGCCCACCCCCACCAAACTCTCCACCCTGGGCTGCTTCATATATATATATATATATAAATACAGCTCTGGAAATAAATAAGAGACCTCTCCAGTTTCTTCTTAAATCAGCATCTCCACATGTACAGCAGGTTCTCAGTGAGGAACCGAAGGTTGGGTTCTCCTTTACTGGCAGATACAGTGAGCGTCTGGTTCATGAGAACAAGGTCCAGCAGCCAACACACAGGACAACACAGCTACAGACTGGCAGAGGGCCAAACCCACTCCCTACTGACCGTGATGAGCGCCACCTCATTCCAATGTCTGTAAGATGACCTCAGGTGAGCTACAGAGAGACTGGCATTATATATATATATTCCCAGAAGGAATCAACCGGCAAGGAAGACACTTGGTGGGTAGGTTTGAGATTGCGAGACATGCGAATGGTTCAGGTTTCATGCTCGACTGATGTAAGCCAGGACGGGCTTTATCACTGCACCTGACTGACTCAACAGACATGACTGTGGGCCATGCCCTCCATGAGTCAGGCGAAAGGTAGGAAACACCCTGGGTGGTATCATCAGGTGTGTGTGCATGCGTATATGTATGTGTATGTATGTATGTGTATATATATATATATATATATATATATACACATATATACAGGGGTTGGACAATGAAACTGAAACACCTGTCATTTTAGTGTGGGAGGTCTCATGGCTAAATTGGACCAGCCTGGTGGCCAATCTTCATTAATTGCACATTGCACCAGTAAGAGCAGAGTGTGAAGGTTCAGTTAGCAGGTAAGAGCACAGCTCTGCTCAAAATACTGCAATGCACACAACATTATGGGTGACATACCAGAGTTCAAAAGAGGACAGATTGTTGGTGCACGTCTTGCTGGCGCATCTGTGACCAAGACAGCAAGTCTTTGTGATGTATCAAGAGCCACGGTATCCAGGGTAATGTCAGCATACCACCAAGAAGGA
>JAMWET010000365.1:17500-25000 GCA_024036415.1 Prochilodus magdalenae | reverse complement strand
TATGTATGTGTGTATGTGTGTGTTCATGTGAGTGTGTGTGTATACGTGTATATGTGTGTGTGTGCCTGTGTATAAGAGTGTATGTGTGTCCACTTGTATGTATATATGTATGTGTGTGTGTGCTCATATATATATATATATATATATATATATGGATGCATGTGTGTATGTAAGTGAGCACGTGTGTATGAGTGTGTGTGTGCGTGTGTGTGTGTGCCTGTGTGTATATGAGAGTGAGTGCGTGTGTGTGTGAGCGTGTGCGGATCTTGAAAGAGATCCAGTTAAACCAGGGTGAAAGAGCCGCATCAGTGGATAAAAGACAGAAGACTGTGGTAAATGGAGAGTTTGAAGTGGAAAACAGGAGAGATGTGAGAGGTGCCAAGTGAGTTGAGAGCCGTATAATTGTTTGGACGTGGGCGGATAAAAGTGTGTAAGATATATGGAGTAAATGGAGAGTTTGTGTGGAGGGAATGGAGTGAGAGTGAGTGAGTGTGTGTGTGATTGCGTGTGTGGGTCTGTGGATATGTAAGGTGTGTGTGTGTGCCTGTGTGTATATGAAGAGAGGCGTGTGCGGTCGTGTATGATGTGTTGTCCTCTAGAGTGTGTTCAGAGTGTTCTGCGTTGTGTCTACGTTGTATCCTGTGTATGAGAGTGTATGAGGATCTTTTTTGTTCCCCGTGAGGCGTGGCACGTACAAACAATATTATATGGAATCTTGATTGGACCTTCATCAGGGATCTTGAAAAGATTGAAGGGCTTGAGTTTCCTGGTTTGAAGCCTGTAAAAATGGAGACAATGATGGAGAGCACTGCGTATGAGTCGTTGAGCGCGGCACGTCAAACAAATCTTTTGGACGTGGGAGGGAAATTGACGGGCTTGAGTTTCCTGGCTTGTGCCTGTAAATGGTCTCATGGCAGCACTGCTAGAGCGGTACCTCAGTAGAACATCACGGCACGAACGGATGACCTTCTGACCTCGCATCCTCCCGAGCCCTTACAGACTCACAGTGACGGTCAGAGCCGGATGAATCTCGGTATTACCATCCTGGAATTTGGGCTGGCGGGATGTACAGTTTGCAGGACTGTGATGTTCATGAGTCCGGCCAGCGTTGAGTAGACCGGCATCACAACCGCAGGCTCCAAAATCACATGATGAATAATGTAAGACCACCCGAGGCTGTATGTCCACTGTGCATACTCCAGCCGGGCCAGTCACGAGCCAATCAGAGAACATCTGGTAATGATTAAGCTCTGTCACATGCATGCCCCTTGATATTAACGAAAACCCGAACATCACATCTGCTGTGTTTGGTTCAAAATCCCTTTCGTGATTCTCATGGAATCTGATGTGCACATTCCAAACACGACTGAACGAATAGGAGCACTGCTTGTATCTGGTGTATGTGAGGCAGCGAAGTGCCCCAGTTCTAATGAACGCGTGAACGCTCCATCTGTTACTGGGCGAGTGTGTGTGTAGTCCAGCAGCCTAAGCAGTAGATGCTCTTCCATGGCCAAGCTGGGATTGTGGTCAAAAGCATGGCGAATATTCCCAGTAATCTGACTTGGCGGAACATCCGCCGTGTGCGGTAATCTTCTGATCGCTCCGACAAATCCACTTTGCACCTTGTTATCGCCGAGAGCCTTCGTTTGATTTCAGAGATAACAGCGAGGCCTGGGCTGCCTCCAGGAGAAGACAGGACTCGCACAGACCTGACAGATCACGCTCTCTCCCAGGCGGCATCTTCACCAGCCCACAAGGCTGGAGCCTTAATCAGAATTAGAGCAGGTTTAGAGCTAAGCCCTACTGACATGGTCACTTGCAGAGGTGCCAGGGGGAGCTTTTATTTCCATTTCTGGGTCATCATCACTTGCTTTGCGGTACCCATGAGAGTTCAGGCTTCATGAGGGAGCATCACCTGAGAGGGATGCTGAGAAGGGTCACGTCCTGGCTACATCCTCTAAAACAGATATACACTCACCATAATAACTTGACCCAGAAGGAATAAAGCAGAGGGAATGAAACTTGGTGGATAGGTTTGACATTGTAAGACATCCTAAAGATCCAAGTTTCATGCCTGGCGTTAGCACGGATGGGCCTTAACGCTGTTCCTGACGGGCCCAACAACCACGACTGCAGACAGTCAGTGAGCAGTGGTGTCCTCCATGAGTCATCTGTTGGTGCCAGCACCTTTGGCATACGGCTTACTACACAGACCGTTACTACGACTGTCCTTAACACCACGTCAGCAAAGACTACTTTGAGTGACTCAGAATGGCAGCGGGTCATCTTCAGTGACGGGTCCCGCTTTAGTCTTGGTGGAGACGCTCAACGAATCCGTGTGTGGAGGCACCGTGGTCAGCACCAAGATGAACGGTTTGTTGTCACACGTCCAGAAGGCCTGGTATACCTCCACCTCCACCCCTACCGCACCATCTGCAGGAACTGTGTGAGGATGTTCAAGCTGCATGGGATGGATTATCACAGGACACCATTAGGAACCTCTACAGCTCCATACCGAGACGTCTGGCATGTTGGGTTAGCAAGCACGGCGGCCCAACTCCACCATACTGAGAGACAGACTTCTGTATGTGTAGCTCAATAAATATTGATCATATCAGTCTAAATTTTCATCAGTTATTGATCCTGGTCACCTTTATCTTCCTTCCCAACAGCACCGCAATCCCACACTTCCGTTCTATTGACGATGAGTTTGTTAAACTCTAATGGATATAGAGAAAAAAAAAAACAATGGAAAAGAGAATAAGCCATACAAACCATCAGTGGACGGAGTCTCTCAGTGGATGAGTAACAACGTAAACAGGAAACACTCACACAGGTGTCATGTGACCTGGCTTTATTGCTCTGGATGGATGCAGAAGTATAGGTGCATGCACAGGACCTCCATTCCTACCCATTCAGCCAGCTCTGTGAAATATACAGCAGACCACAGTTCAGCGTCTACAGGCACTAAGCAGCAGTGTCTAACGCTACTGCTGCCACCTGCTGCTGATACAGGAGTAGTGGAGTCAATCGTTGTAGTGTCAACGCAACAGCAACAGAGCGACAGTAAACAACTATCTCTCCATGATAAACGACAAACAGTCAGTTTCCTCATTGAACCATCAGACATGAAGCAGAACGGAAATGTGAATAAACACTTTAGTTATGATTTTGAGTTAAAAATAATAAAACACAGGTCTAAAAAGTAGCTTCTCAGTCTTTACATAAGCAACAGAACCCAACACTGTACTGGGTAAGTGGGATACTGACTACTGTCGTTCTCCAAACTATTTTAAATATCATTTTATATATTCCTAAAAGAAAACAGCGGATAACGATACAAACGCTCATCCTGCATACTCAGTAAAATGACGGCCTGGGCCACTCGACTAATTACTGTTCTATTACCACAGCCTTTGGCCATATACAAAAATAACATTAGAAATATACATACTAATATGAAAGCATACACCATATAGCACCTTTGGTTACTGAGAATGTTACAATGGCAAGCCTGGCCTGGTCATCACACGAAAACACAACACACAGACGCACCCACACGGACACAGACAGTAAACCTTCAGTGTAGGGGGGATCAGGACGCTCGTATGACGGCCATCAAGCCGGTAGCTGGTAATAAAACCCGCAATTGAATTATTAGCCAATGGAAAGGATGAACAAAGCATTTTTGTGTATTATAGATCATAACCATTAAAGTCTGGTCTGTAATGGGCTTATTTTCTGGATGAATGAAGAATTATTAGCGCCCTCTGTTGGCCAAAACAAGCACAATGTCTTACTTTTGCAAACTGGGGACATTTGAAGGGGACAGCTTCAGCCGGAGGGGGCAGGCCACCAAAACAGGGACTGTTAATTAACAACACACCGGAGAGTCCTACGGAAGACCTGGCAGCGGAACAGATGGGACAGCGTTGCGTGGTGTGCTGGTTCTGGCCAGCAGGGGGGCTGGCACTATGTACCTACCACCTCTACTACTTACTCGTCTAGTTTTAGGGAACTCTGCTTCACCAGAGGTTAGCAAATGTCCACACCATTACACAGGTCATCTGATCAGATACACAGTCTACTTGAACATGGTCACTAACCGGTGTTTTTCAGCCATCCATATGTGACACACGGTACATTTTAATAGCTGCAGTCTTGGTCTCTCCAGAACCGGAGCTGTCCAGGGATGTGTTTCGGGTCTGGCTGTTAGGTGACAGCCAGGGGTCTCTTTTTAATCCAAATAGAAGCTCATCGGACCAAAAATTAGTCACACCTGTGTGTTTACGAGGGTATAAATACCTGTGGGGTGTGAGTGACGGGATTCATAGATTGAGAAGAGGTGCTACAGTGTAGGGAATGTCTCGTTCCATGTGTGGGAAATGCTCCAGAGCAGATGTTAATGATTGGCTAAAAGGAGGGACTGCATGTGGGCGTGGCCAAAGACCATAGTGTGAAGGAAGTAGCTGAATCTGCAGGTGTATGGAAGCGTATGTCATACGGGTCTACCAGCAGTGGCTAAAATCCCAGTCTACAGTGAACTCCCCTCGGAACTGTGCCAGGAACGGCATCCACCAAATCTGAACCAACAGCCCAATAAATTGATGCAAGACTTGATGTGGCCTACATCCAGAAACTTGTCCCATCCGTGCCAAACCCAATCCCGGCTGCTATTGGTGCTCTGGGAGGTTTATGTGACTGTGCGATTCAGTCTGCTGAGCTTATGTAATATGGATATTAATGCTCATATAACCACTGAACCTTTTGTGGGAAAAGTCTATCTGACAAATCTCAAATGTCCCGGTTTCAATTTCCGAAATCTGGCCAACCTAATTAACACTGCGGTAATAAAACCCTCAAGGAGATCTGCATCTGAGCACAGACCCTTAAAACCTGAACATCAAGCCTTTCATACGACTGTATTAACATCACTCCCTGGCCGTACGTCAGAGTGATGTAAAGCAATATATCAAAAAGCCCTATTCAAAAGCCTCTGATGTGTAACACACAGGTAAAACAGTTTAAAATAAATAAGAATGAGCTAAAAATTAAAAAAAAAAAAAAATTAATAAGACCTTGTGACCTGCTTAAAACCAGAGCCCTAATAAGCAGCCAGTGGATCACCAGCTACTGGCTCGATAAGCCTCCTGGGAGCATTCCAAGGACGTGATAGTGTCCCCCTGTACTGAAGTGTTACTGTGCAGACTCTTTACACACACTTGGCATTACGTGTGTCCCCTTGTCTTTGGTAAGGACAACAGCACTGCCCGTGATACTGTCATTGACCTGTGCATCCCTGAGGACCCATACACAAGGTGACCTCCGAACACGGCGTAGCGTACGGACAGTCACATGTAGCCCTTCTACTTTCCACGTCAGGATTACAGTGGTATAGTTACCAAACACTGCACTACACCGTTCCAGTGTGGTGACCATGGTGGACCCCGGCATTGTAGCAACGGTACCACTGTCAGGAATCATTCACGTGGTTACCGGTCACTTCTGTCACATGACTACACCGGCGAAGGAATCAATATGGACCTTGTCAACGTACAACCAGGGATTGACTTGCTCAACATGGAGACCAAATGGCCAAGGCAAATAGCTCAGATAGCAGCTAGCTCAGGTCACTTTGCATGAAGACTGTGACCAGTCCAGGTCCAGGTCCTGGTCCAGCTCCAGACCTCAGGGCACATTTGAATGATGCATATGTGTCACAATATGTATTTCTGGGAGGTTTAAAAACACTAGAAAGAATAGGAATATACATCCGTGCCTGGGAGACCAACTGAGCATGACGGTCCTCGCTCTCCCTCATCACTCAGCGCGATGCTAGCATACACAACCGTCTCTTAGCTTGTATTACGGAATGTCGTTAGCATTCTCTTTCAGGAGTGCTCAGCTTTCCAATGACGCTGCTGTAGCTACAGAAGAAGCTTCGCCAACCTTATGTCTTGTATAGGAGAAGGCACATGCTAGCTTTGACCCTCCCAGCTTTGGGAGCACAGGACATCTAGCTCGCAGGCGGGAATAGACGAGACATTTGGAGGAAATACTGACACTGTCAGAGGTGTTGGGTGCAGCGCGGTGTTCAGGTGTTTTCCACACACTCGCCATCAACAGACTCTTCTAGACACCTCCACTAGAGAGGTCCACAAATCCAGAACGTACGTGGTGTAGCTTTAGGACACCCAGGGAGGCAATCTCGCAGGAGAGGTAAACACAAGAAGCTACATAGCTAGCATGTTAGCATCGCTACTATTGATTCATGACAAATGGTCCAAAATGACCTGGAATTGAACTCCTTTGCATAACGTACACTATTAACATGTGATCAGACTGGAGTCATGTGTCCAACCATCACCAACCTGCCCCAAATTTGCATAGGTTGTAGTTACATTGGTGACACAGATTCCAAATATCATCTCGCCCTCTCACCACTGTCGGTCAAGCCACGGTTCAGAGCTCACCAGACAAAAACTCAGCCACAGGGGATGTTTCGGTGCTCTTCATGAACCCCAGCCGTTCTGTCAATCACTCATTCAGCTTATCCTTCTGGGGTGCGGAGGGGTGCTGGAGTCTTATCCTGCTCTTCCAAAAATATGGAACGTTTAAGACCACCTCCAAATCAGGTTTCCTTTTAGCTGTCCGGCCTGTCAAAAAATCAGTCTGCATATGGCAAAAACATCGGATCTGGACAATACTAAAGGAAAGCAGATGACGCCAGGGCAGACCAACTTGGTGGGGGAAAGTTGGACACTTGGTCACCACACTGGATGAATCTATATACCATTAGGAAGTTCATTATGGATATATGACTACTCTGTGTGTATATCACACTCACATAGACCCTTGTCCCACACACACGCTCGCACAAGCACGCACACGCTTTTTGGCCTTTTGCAGCTACTGCAGTCATAGGTAACGGATGTACAGTTACAGTCTCTAGTGTCTCATCACAACAGAACCTTTAAAGCACATGGAGGCTTTAAAAAAAGTTCTTCACACAATGGAACTTTAGCCATCCATTGGTTCTTTAGGGAACCATAAGTGGTACTTTCATGGTATCACACTAAGGAACCTCTACGGCACCTAGAATTTTGAGCATTTAAAAAAAAAAAGTGTTTGTGTAACAAGTAAGGCACAGGCAGAAACAGCTCCATCAGCGTCTGAAGGCACTTTCGGATCGAGTCCATTAAAGCTCATTAGACTGCAACACTATGACACATATACAGTTCATTACCGAGGCCTTAACCTTGCAGCCAGCTGATGACTGGACTGTACAATGTCCAATGACATGGGCAGCATTTGCATATCTACACAGGGCTCTGTCACTGGATCGTGTAACACGCCCTTGGTTGGAGGAATCCCAGAAGCTGGAGGAGGTGCACAGCACCCATCCATACCAGACTGCTGAGACATCAACACTGGTGGTCAGTGACGGAGAGCGGAAGAAGTCCGGTCCTTGAGGCCCATGCTGGGAGAACCCTCCTAAAT
>JAMWET010000365.1:0-7500 GCA_024036415.1 Prochilodus magdalenae | reverse complement strand
GGGTTATCGGAAACACAGATTAGCCAGCATAGCGCTTTATTTCATATGTGTTGTGTTTTATAGATTATTGACGGTGTTGTAATCTGGATCTATCTGTAACTCGCCCGCCTACATGAGTTAATAGAATCCAAGTAAGTAAGCGGGTATTTAATGAGTTATTATTATTATTATTATTATTATTATTATTATTATTATTATGTCATACTAAATTTTATTGTGACATACTGAGCAGTTTCCAAAAAAGCAGCCTGGTATTTAGCATCTAGCCGTGCTAATGCTAACATCAGTAGCAACAACATCTTAGATTTAGCAGTTCTTCCCCTGGAAATGCTATTTTCTACCTCGACAGGCCTCCCAACCTGGAATCCTACAGATCACAATTCACCCTTTCCACCAAACTCTCCTGATTTCGGGTTTTCCAGAGGTATCCTGGGAATAGTTACAATCATTAGACTACGAAGGACCGACTGGACGAACCCATTTGCTACAGCGCCACCTCGAGGCGGAACTGTACTCTCGCTGTAATAGGAATACCACAGACAGAAACTCATCACCAGCATTTTCAAGAGACCCAGCCGAAATTGGATTTGGAGACGTGCATGGAGTCCATGAGGTTCATTACGTTTCCTATAAATAGCACTCTTATACGTATTTCGATATCAGTTCGAGTATATGTGTAACTATTTCAGTCCTTGGACAACATAAGCCATTTCTACACAGAAGGTCAACAGTTTGATAAAATAATGAATTATTATATATGTCTGGTATATTTGAATAAAACAACTCATTATTTCAAAGGCAGTCGATATTTCAATAAGCTAAGTCATACTTTTAAAGGAAGCCAGTATCTTAGACAGACAGACAGACAGACAGACAGACAGACAGATAGACGGATAGATGGATAGATAGACAGACAGACAAACAGATAGACAGATAGATAGATAGACAGACAGACAGACAGATGAACAGATAGATGGATAGATAGACAGACAGATACACGGATAGATGGATAGAGAGATAGACAGATAAACGGATAGATAGATAGACAGACAGATAGATGGATAGACAGACAGACGGATAGACAGATAGACAAATAGATAGACAGATAGATAGATAGATAGATAGATAGATAGATTTTTGTCTAAATAAATAGGGTTTTTTTTTTATAATACTGACCGTCTACTCAACATTTAGACACACTACATCAGTCATTACTGCATCACAGTTAGTCAGCTAATTCATTAATTCACACTTCAGCAATATTTTCACATCCTGCTGCCAGAATGGGCTTCCAAACTCCGGTCCTCAGAGTACAGGCTCCCCTGAACTCCTGCACCAGCTATGTAAAGCTGTGGACCTACTCTGCACTTAACGTGAAAGTGTTCAGCTTAGTGACCTCTAATTCCTCCAGCTCCACGTAATCACAGCTCCACTGCCTGATCCTTACTACCACAGACACGGACGAGCAGCCAGACCGCAGCAGAACCAGCCCAAACCTGCCTGTGGACACACAACGTTCCACTCTCAACATGCAGCTGAGTAATAACAGACAGACTGACATGAATCTTCAGTCCTGCCATTCCTCCCGTCTCGCTTCTCCTCCTCTCTCTCTATCCATCCAAGCTGGCATCCCTCTGATCAACACCGGGGTCAACATCTGCAGCCCTTCTCGTTTCTCCCCCACTTTGAGCCCACAGCAGTCAATTGCACAGCTCAAGGGTGGTTCGTACCTGCGACGGTGTAAATGAACTGGTGGTTCATATCCGCCTACTAGAAGACTGCAGAAACCTGAAGGGAAACCAGATAGGATGTTTCCCCCCATGCAGCAGCACAAAGCAACAAGCAGCCAGCCCGACCGCTCTCTCGCTGTTGATACATTCAAAACATGGCAGGAAAAAAAAAAGAATTCCCAAAATCTACATTCCTCTAAACTGTTCCTGCTGTAATCCGAGCCCCGCCTGAGTGATGAAGAGCGGGGGAATGTGCCCCCGCCCCATCCAAATATATGTAGTCCTGATTCGCCATGAACGCTCATGGCGTCCAGTTTCCAGCACTAACGCTTGTAGACATTAATCAGCATAGCACTCGCCATTACACAGCAAACAGGACCTATGCAGCATGCACGCGTTGGTTTTTATTCCTTGTGGGGACGGTGGCTCCAAAGTACCTGCATACGATCATCTTATACATGTAAACTTTCTATACGTCATAAATTAACCCTACACCTTTAAAACACACAACACACACACACACACACATATACATCATCATCAAAAGAGTAGCTGCCACCCAGAAGGAGGTGTGGGACGCAGTGCTGTTGGGAAGGAAGATAAGGAACCAGGGAGCAATAAACGATGATCAGTTTTAAATGATATGGGGAATATTACTGAGCTACACATTAAGAAGTTAGTGTATATGCAACATGGGATGACGTCTCGGTATGG
Source organism: Prochilodus magdalenae (assembly GCA_024036415.1). NCBI lineage: Eukaryota > Metazoa > Chordata > Actinopteri > Characiformes > Prochilodontidae > Prochilodus > Prochilodus magdalenae. The sequence goes on along the minus strand of JAMWET010000365.1, from coordinate 5,056 downwards.
AGCTGTAGAGGTTCCTAATGGTGTCATGTGATAATCATCCCATGCAGCTTGAACATTCCTCACACCGTTCCTGCAGATGGTGCGGTAGGGGGGGGAGGTGGAGTGACACCAGGCCTTCGACGATTAATGTGACAACAAAAAGTTCAATCTTGGTGCTGACCACGGTTGCCTCCACACCACGGATTCATTGGCGGGTCTCCACCATAGGACTAAAGCGGGACGCGTCATGAAGATGACCCGCTGCATTCTGAGCACTCCATGGACAGTTGGTACGACACCACTGCAGTGTTTGGGACGGTGACGTGGTGTTGTAAAGCACCAGTCGTGGTAAACGGTCAGTGTGCATTTGTAGTCCTGCGCGCAGTTGCAGCCGTCTGCCATGGTGCTGCACTAACAGGATGACTCACGGGGCCATCACTGCTCGCTCAGTGTCTTCAATCGTGGCTGCTGGGTGTGGGTAGGTACAGTGATAAGGCCCGTCCTTGCTTACATCACATGCCATGTCGAAGTGGAAACACAGATCATTGATCAGATTTCATTCCTGGTGGCTGATTCCTTCTGGGTGCAGCTATTTGTGCAGCTATTCCTTTGACGGTGAGTCTGTATATAAGTCTGGCCAGTCGGTTGCAAAGACTAAGGCACCTTCATGTCCCTGAAAAGCCCCATAAGCCCTGTATATCTCTGGCTTTCCTACCAATCAGAACACTCGGGTCCTGGAAAGTGCCAAGCACTACAAAAAACCAACACAGAGCTCACAAACATACACAAACTCAAGCTCAGCATTAGCACCACTCCACCGCCGCAAGACATGACCTCATACATTCATTTATGAAGCTTCCTCAAATAATCACTCCCAACACGGCAAACGGGCCGCGAGCATGCTCCGTACTGCAGCCCGTGCTGCAGCAGCTCGGCTTCTGCCTCGGACCTTTTAGATGGTTCCTCGAATGGTAAAGAAAAACAACAGATGACCTTTCACCTTTCACCTGAAGCCCAGACAACCCAACTCAAGCCCTTGTGAAGCTCTGAAGCTAAGAGGACCTGATTATATTTAGAAAAGATGCAGGTAAAAGGAGAGACGACCACCAGCAAGATGGACGGATACAATCAACTCCAGCACTCCCCCTGCAGGCAACTCACTCCAGCACTCCCCCTGAAGGCAACTCACTCCAGCACTCCCCCTGCAGGCAACTCACTCCAGCACTCCCCCTGCAGGCAACTCACTCCAGCACTCCCCCTGCAAGCAACTCACTCCAGCACTCCCCCTGCAGGCAACTTACTCCAGCACTCCTCCTGCAAACAACTCACTCCAGCACTCCCCCTGCAGGTAACTCACTCCAGCACTCCCCCTGCAGGAACTCCACTCACCACTTCCCCTGACAGGCACTCACTCAGGCATCCCCCTGCATGGTAACCTCACTCCAGCACTCCCCTGCAAAACAACTCACTCCAGCACTACCGACTGCAGGAACTCACTCCAAAAAAACCACTCCCCGCAGGTAACTCACTCCAGCACTCACCTGCAGGCAGCCCGACCAGCACTCCCCCTGGCAGGCAACTCACTCCAACACTCACCTCCAGGAAATCACTCCAGCACTCCCCCTACAGGCAACTCACTCCAGCACTCCCCCTGCAGGCAACTCACTCCAGCACTCCCCCTGCAGGCAACTCACTCCAGCACTCCACCTGCACCTCACTTATGACTACAGAGATGCACTATCTATTTGAATTTTTGCTCGAGTATTGTTTCAATAATAAAGTGCGAGTTGTAAATAAAATGATGAGCCCTAAAAGCAAACGACAGACTCCAGCAGCTGAGACGGGTGAGCTGAAGGAAGGTTGAATAACCAGAGTGGTTAATGGGCTAATAAAGCTTGTAGCTAGGGTTCGTGATGATCAGTAAAGCTGGTAGAAAATGTCTCATAGGTACACTGGGGTGTCCAGTGCGGCTGAACTGGAGCTGTCTGTCGGCGTGAACAGGCGGAGATACTGGTCTTCCATGCTGTCTGAGCTGTCCCACTGAGCGTGTCGAAGGGGTGGCCGTGTCACTGGTAACCCAGAGAGTCCAAGAGACGTTGGTCTCTGCGAGGCGGCGCGGCCGCTCAGCTCATTCAGTCCTTTTCCGGTCCGGTTCTCTTCCACCCACCAAGCTGTGACTGTAGCCTGAGAGGAGAGAGCGATTGAGAGAGAGAGAGAGAGAATGGGGAAAGAAGGAGAAAGAGAACAGAGAGGAGAGCAAAGGAGAAGAGGACAGAGAGATGACTTGAGAAAGAAAGGAGGAAAGAAGTGAAAGACAGCAAAAGAGAGAGAAAGAGCAAACGAAAAGAAAGAAGGGAATAAGGGAAAAAGAGAAAACAGACAGAAACAAACATGAACGACAGCAAGAAAAAGCAAGACGAAAGAAAGGTGGAAGAGCAAGCAAAAGATAAAAGAAGCAAAAGAATGATGAAAAAGAAAGGACAAAAAGCACACAAGATGAAGAGAAAGAAAGAGAGGAAAGTTAGAGGAGGTGAAGAGAGGGATAAAGAGCGAAACAGAGGAGGAGAAAACGAGAGAAGAGGTTAATTGGGGGAAAAAAAAAAATTAAGGGAAAAACTGTGTGTGAAACTGATACCAGCCTAGGATCATCACCAGACGGAGAACAGTCAAACGAACTCCAGACTCTATCAGCCGTCCTCCATCAGAGCACCACCCGAGCTTTCATTCCTCCTCTCAATCCTTTACCGACTGCGCAGCAGCAGGGGCCACACTTCTCCATGCTTGCGGCCAGGCTGCTGCCACCTCCCTGCGGCCCCTCGCTGTCTCACACACGCCAGCCACCGTGCAGCGTTACACACACAACCTAGAGAAGCCGATCCAGAAGGAAAAACGTGCCTCCGCTTCAGCTACCGGTCCGCCACCAATCTGTCTGCGACTCGTACGGAGTTTACTAGGCGGCGTCTGCAGGAGGCGGCCTTATAGGCTAGCCCGGCTGAGCGCGGTGTTCTGTGTGAGGATGGCTCCGGAGGATGTGTTACAAACACAGGAACCTTGAATAGGCATCAAGCAGACAGGCCTGAGGACAGCCCGCCCGCTGGATGACCCGGCCAGGGGAGCCCCAGATAAAGCCCTCAGCCTCAGCACCCGCCCCCCCAGTGCAACACAGCTAACATCAATGAGTCAATCCTTCTGGACATACGAACATACGGGTCTATGGTAGTGAGGACGTTAGTATAGAACCTTTACAGCACGGTTCTTAAACGACCCAATACAATATGAGTATATAAAATGAAGGGTGGTCTTGAATTATGCACAGCAATGAATCTCAGGAAAGGGACTGTTTAGGATTACAGGTACGTGTCCCGAGACGTTAGGAGGGCTCTGCAGGTCAGTGTTTGAAGTGCAGTATCGCTGGGGGGCCACATTTTAGGATTTCTGGTTGACAGGAGGTCGGTGCGTAATGGAAGCAGGACATTTCAATGACCATCTCTAATAAACGAGACATTTCTGACTCATCATACAAACATTCTTCCACTATCTCAGCAACAAAATAAAAACATCGCCGAGTCTCAGACCCACAATACATTTAACCCTTCGCGGGGTCAGCAGCTCAAAGTGTTTGGTGCTCCAAAGTACAGCATAATACAGTAAGGGACGAGTTATCATAGATTGTGTATGAATGGAGGAACACTGCAGTTCCATTATGCCCTCCCCAGGGGTGGTCCACAACAAAGACCAATCCAAGAGCAGGGAGTGTAATAGCTGTGACATAATAAAGGAAGCCAAGGTAAATGAGGTCATGAAGTCCACTTTCAGGAGAAAGCTGAACAACAATGGTGATGGCAGGGCTGCTCGTAAAAAGAACACCGCTGCCACTGCAGGTCGCTAAGATCATATGGACACGCCAGAAGAGCTACGAGGTATAAAGGGTGGTGGATGAAAAAGGGTGGTGGGTACAAAATAGCCATGATGGTATAACTGAGGATTACTCTGGAGAAGGCAGACACTACATTCAGATGGCGAGAAGACCCTGTGAACATGGTGGTGGAGTATTGTTAGTTGGGTCTGCTGAGTGGCATCTATGGGAAGACCAGAAGTGAGAAGTTTCATGGGAGGACATGAACTGGCCAACATAAAGAGTGAAGTGCTCAGTACGGGCAGGGAAGGGGATGAAATCCTGATAAGCAGGGAGAGTTAGTTATAACAGTTCCCAAAAGTTTAGTTGCCAAGATGGACAACAGAGACCAGGACTAAAGGTCACAATACCCCTTATAATTATTTAATAATGACAAGTTCTAATAAAGTGTTAATTGGGTGATTTTATCTATGTTTAAAACTTTATGAAAACCTAAAATATATATCCAGGTCGTATTTGAAGTCTAGAAAAGTTTGTCATGAAGACATTTAAGATCCTACCAGTCTTTAAAGACTGCGGTGGGCCTGTTCCAGCAGTATAACTTACTGGGGGTCAGAAACACTTTAACGTTTGGACTGCATTGGCGTTACACACTACAACACATATAAAATATAACACCACAACACACTACACACACATACACAATACACACACAACATACACAACTTAACCACCATAGACACAAAACCACACATACACACCTACACCACATAACAAAATACCACCCAACACACCACACCACAACCACTCAACCCAATCGTAACACAAACACAACCATCAACACACTAACCACCATACACACATACAACACATACACACACACCACACACAATACCACAACACCACATACACACATATAAGATATATACACACTACCACAACACCACACTCAACAACAAACACACCCATACAAATACACACATAACACACCACCCCAACACCATACAAACACCCACAAATACATATCCACCCACCCCCCTCTATTCCCTACCACCCCACACAAACACACATTACTATACATATCCCCCACCCCATACCACACCACATACCCAAACAACACTCTCCCCCCCACCACCCCCCCCCCCCTCCCCCCTCCCAACCCCCCCCCCCCACACCCCCCCCCCCCCCCCCACCCCTCACCTCCCGCCCCCTCCCCCCCCC
>JAMWET010000364.1:0-24414 GCA_024036415.1 Prochilodus magdalenae | reverse complement strand
GCTCTGTGGGCGGAGACTAATGAAGTCCAGTGATTGTTTTTCTCCTCAGCTGTGAATTCTTCATTAACGATAGAACCTGGTAAACTTCTGGAGCTGAAGATAGAATCACCAGAGGAAGTGGAGGTGATCTATCACAGCACGGACACAGCTGGACCATCCAGCGTTCAGATTGATCCACTGATGCTGTGTACAGTAAAAGACTGTAAACTACAGTGTCACGATGATTACCAGCAGAGAGTGTCTCTAACATCTGGTCTTCAGCTGAGAGGACTGACCCAGTCTGACAGTGGGGTTTACACTGTGAGGGACAAAAAGACTAAAGAAGTTACCTACATCTACAGAGTGACCGTGGACTCAACACAGCCAAGTGGACAGAAGGGTATGTTAGTGCATGCTGTGTTCAGTTCACTCAGAATTCACTGCTGCTGAACATTAACACTGGTGTTTAGTTCATCTCACTGTGTTACTAACCTGGGTCTCTGATCTGTAGGTAAACGGACAGATCCTGGACCTGCTGGACCTGCTGGACCTGGATGTACTGTACCTGTGTGGGGGACTGTACTGCTGGCTGTACTGCTGGGTGTATCTGTATGTGTGATTGTGGGATTGGTGCTGAATTATATACAACAGAGGAGAGAAATCCAGAGGATGAGGAATGAAATCAGAATGAATGAACACAAACAGGAAGAAGCAGAGAGACTGTCACCACGGTCTGAGAGATCAACAGACCTGTTATGGCAGACGACCAAACACAGCATTTGAGCATGAGAACCTGATACCAGCTGTGAAGCATGGCGGTGGAGGTGTTATGGTTTGGGGCTGCTTTGCTGCGGCAGGGCCTGGCATGTGTAAACCTCAATAATAATAATAATGAGGTTTTTATTTCTATATTATTGTATACAGTGTAACTTCACTAATTGTAAATATGTAAATATGACCAGGTTCTAGTTACTGTGAGATATCTGAAGTCTCATGTACATAGTGTCTTTATGGGGTCGTCTGATTGTTGTGGGTGGGGCTTTAATGACTGACACAGTGCCTATGGATCATGTGATCAAACACTAAAAGCACTGTGACTACTGAACTGGTGATCAGACACCCCACTCTCTCCTGCACATCTCTCTCTTATCAATAATAAATCTAGATTTGTATCATTAAGGATGTAAACACAGTATACAGTGAAGCTACAATAAATTTTTTACACTTATTAAACACTAACTCTGCCTCGTGTCTCATAATCAGGAGTATGTTACTGTTTTATTGATTATTAAATATTATTGTTATTAAGTGATTACAGTTCTACTCCTGCCTGTGTAAGGGGCCGATCCATGCCGCCAGCCACCAGCAGGGGGCCTGGGCAGCGTGTTAGAGGAGCTGAGAGGAGCTGGTGGATCTAGTTTAAAAACTCCAAGCCCCAGAATCCCCCGCGGTAATCAGCCCTGACCGCACGCACCTGTGTGGTACAGCGTACAAACCTAGCCCCAATCAATGCTCACAGAAACAACCGAAAATGAAAGAAAAGAAAAGGTCATAAAGAAAAAAGAGAGGACGAAAGAGTAAAGGAAAAAAGTCCTAAGATAAAAGAAAAGTAAAAGCCTCAATAAAAAACAAAACACGAGAGCAAGGAAAAGAGAAGGGCTTACCAACGTGGGCGAAGGAAGGAGCCCTGAGGGTGCAGCAGGTTTTAAGTTTTATTTAGTTTTCTGTATTTGAGATTCTTTGAGATTCCCGCTCTTGTGGTTTGACCTCCGTTTAGATCGTCTGCTCCACGCTCTATTGCGCAGCCTCAGTAGCGCAGCTCATTCGGTTTTGACATTGGGTCAAATGAATCACGTGAATGTAAAAAAAAACATTTTGGTCTTCACTTGGGTCCACCAACCCCACCAAACCGTAACAGCCTGTTTTCTGTTTTATTCCAATCAGATAAACCTGGACCACCCCGGCACTGACACTAACACTACACAGTATATGCAGTACGGATCTTAACAGTGTGGGTTCTGCAGTCCAGTACACACAGTATTAACGTACTACACACTAACACTGCACAGTATATACACTGTAATGATCCTAATAGTGTGGGTTCTGCAGTCTAGTAACACAGCATTAACATACTGCCTTGCTTCTTACTAACTGGAAGTGATGCGGTTACATCATACCAAGCTGGACTCTGATTGGCTGCTTCAGCGGAGGTTTATTTACACGACACACAAATAAATAACCCATTATGTACTAGAGTACATTTATTATACAGGCTGATTGGACAGATTTGGGTTGCACCACCCTCTGCCATTTATTCAGTATTTCCCAGATGTGAGAAGCTCCGCCCTTTCCATTTCCTGTTGCACTGTGGGTCCATCATTACTGTGCTCAGTAGTTGACTGGTTCTACATGTGCCCTGTGGGTGTCGGAGTATGTAGTATATAGGACAGCTATGAAGGTCAGTTATTGAGTATACTCAGACCCTGGTAGTGTTAGTGTTGAGTGTGCAGCTGGGACTCCGTATTAGCCCGCTAACAGGACACATGTGAGAGTAGACCCTGCATATGCCTGACACGTATGGTCCAATCACGTTGCTCCGTCTGTTCAGGTATGTGTTAACAGCGGGCTGTCCGCTCTGCTTGGAGATCATTCACACGATCCGTGACCTCCTGAGAACGACACGATGGCCGTTCCCTCCACACAGCAGCTCCTGAGGATGTCCCGGGTTCCTACACACTGTGAGTCCAGTGTCCAGATACTTCAGTGTGGTGGTGCAGACCAGCCGTGAGGAGCTTCACCATAGGGTGGTGTGTTCTACCGGAAAGCGGACGGTCTTCCGGAGGACAGCCGGCGGCGGGGTGGAGAGCGACTGGTCAGCGGGAGGGAAACTCTCCAGTGCTCACCATTTCTCCTGTGGTGAAGGAGAATACAAACTGGCAGAGCAGGAGAATGATCTGAACTCTGTTTAACATGTACATGTTTACCAGGTAAAAGTGTTATTAGCTGTTTATAAACTTATAAATAATAAAAACTTATTATAAAGTTTAGCCACATTGTCTCACTATTACAAAATTATTTAGTAATTAAAATATTCATGACTGTCAGAATGATCTGCTGCTGTAATTATAACCCGAGGTAGGAAATCACATTTTAAATTTAGGAAAACTTTATTATAGAAAATATTAATTTCCAAGTGTAGGAAAATGATTTACTGACTTTACAGTAATGATATTTAATGTAAATATTTTTATCAAATATCCTCTAAATATACTTTTAATATATGTCACAGACTAAATAATAATAATAATAATAAATAAGTAACTTTACAAATTTAATTCCACTAATAATTCATCTTCAGTATACCACTCTATATCACATCACTCAGATTCACCTCAACTCTGAAAGAGCTCACTCCAGAAACCAGACCTGATCTCATTACCAGTGTAGGTTCATCACCTCCATCTAGCAGTAGCCGGGCAGGCCCACAGTTAGCTAGCACTACATACACACCTCTCCATCACCGACCTCCTCATTCTAAGGAGCTCACTGTCCTCCTCTACAGAGACTGGGCTCTCTGATCCACAGACCTCACCATCACCTTATAGACCATCCCACGTTCCTGTACGCTCTTTTATTCTTTCTTTTATATCTTTAACTTTGTACTATAGCGCACCTGCTGAGATGTAGCTGTGATAGGAGTTTATTATTAGGGTCACTGCAGGGGGTACCAGCTCTTCTCCGTGTGTACATACCTTTCCAGTACCCTGCTGACGGTTCTGTCTGTGGTGAACGGCTCTTCTGTAGATCTTTATCTATTTATTAATGAAATATGTACGGTACTGTGACGCTGTGTTTTCTGTCGGGATCAGTAAAGTCTTATCTTAATTATAAAGCTCCCTTGAAGTAATTATTGGAAGTACATGGCAGAGTTGTTCGCAAAAGTGTGGGTGCCATGGTAACAACAGCTTTAAAAACTGAAACAGGATTAAACAGAACAGTAACGTTATATAACCGCTGTTGTATTCCTCACATCCTGCCCTGTCCAGTTCATGTTCGTCTGTCTTCTCTGGATTTCTGTTTTAGTCTGGTCATGTCCATGTGCTTCTGTTTGTTTTGGTCGTTGCTCCTCCTGTCTCCGCCCGCTTGTCTGACCCCCCACCTGTCCTAAGTTTGTAGCTCCGCCCCTTCCCAGGTGTTCCTTGTTGGTCTTTGTTCATTTCTACTCCATGTTGTCCCCTGTGTTCTTGCTTGGCGTTTGTTCCCATGCCTGTCATTTTGTATTCCCTCTGCTTGGATCTCCCTCCTGGTGGTTGATCCCCATGTTAGTTTGTTTGTCAAGAGTTGTTGGGTTTAGTTTCTGCTCGTTTGTGTTTCATTAAAAACTTGCCTTTGCATCCCGCCCCCACGTCCTGTCTCCCTGTACCAGTACCTGTAGGTTTGACCCCTGCTGACCTGAGTTTGGCGAATCCACATTTACTTATATCCCTTCACAACAAGTGTACCTGGAGTGCCGTCCATGTGACGTACTACACCTATACATTACCATATTTAACCCATGAAGTGAAAGTTCTGGTGAATAAAGCTCAATAGTCTTTGAACGTTTGATGATCTCATTTTAAATCTAATTATACTAAACCAGTGCTCTCTGAACCACATGGTACAGCCCTTACATTGGTAAGTTTTAACTCTGCTGGGCTGCAGTGACAGGTATCTAATCCAATAGCTTTTGAAGGTTTGGTGATATAGCTTCTACAGAAGTTCACTAACGTCCTACACCTCTCATACTGCCTTACTTAACCCTCACTGATGTGTAGTAAAGGATTTATCAGTCAGGCTCGCTCAGCATTGCTGGTAATCTAATTTTAATTCTCAACATTGCTCCGTATATTTAAAAAAACAGGGCTGTACAGAATTTAGCCAGTTGAATCGGATTCAACAGTTACTGAAATTAATCCCTGTAGATCTTACACTGCAGACTAGCAGGGGTTAAAGCTACCTGTATAAAAGGTGAAGTACATACAGCTTACTCTAAATAACACTGCTAAATATTAAAAAGGTACTGAAATAAATAAACAGAACTCTGATTACAGGTCAGCAGGGGTTAAAGCTACCGGTACATCAGTGGCTAAAGTAATTATAGGTTCCTGTTTTGTTTATTTGTTTACTTTTTAAAGCTATTGATTAACAGATCAATAATCATAGTTTCAGTGTTATAGTGTGATCTGCTGAAAACCTGCTGTGGCTCAGAAAGCTCAGATCAAGCACAGTGAAGAGTCAGGTGATCTTCACCTGCGTGTTTACTGCCTCGTGTAATTTGCAGATGGTCCCTTAGCTCTCCCGGCGGCTACGCGTTTGGTTTTTAACAGGTAACGTAGCTACACTGGTCCAACGGAATAACGGCCACGAGTCATACTGATGCCTTCCGAATTTATTTCTCTCTCTTTCTTCATTAGACACCGTGGAAACGACAAGAAAATAAAACAAGACATCCATCTCTCAGTCGTTGCGATGTCTAGAGCTTTAGCTCACTGCTAGCTTGGCTTAAACGTAGTAGCTAGCACAACAGTTTCACCTGAAACACAAAATACACAGGTCTGAACTCTGCATCCACAGAAAAGACGTATAAAAGGTACATTATTACACAAATATAAACAATTATGAAGTTTTACCGTGTGCGCCTCCTGGGCCATGTGTAAACTATGGTTGTTTTTGGGGTAGCATGTCTCTTCTCTGCTGCCAAGCTGGCTCTTACCCACAATTCCACCGTTCGCGCTCAATTACCTAACGTCAATTACCTTTTACTCTCTTTTTAAACCTGTACATGTGATTTTAGTGCCTCTTAATAACTATGAACTACAATAACAAAAAATTCACAACAAGACAAAACAGACATTTCAAAAACATGTCACTCTGAAGGAAGGTGTAGCTGCTTGTTCTAGATATCAGTTAGAACCACCTGTAAGTGTTAGCCTTTAGCGCGAGCCGATAGAAAGCTCCTGAGGAACCCCATAGGAAACTTTAGCCCCGGAGCTCTGAGGGAGGAGACGAGCAGGACCTTCCGGCCCTCCAGCTCTAAAGACAGGACAGGGTAAACTGAGACCAGGGTTCAACACTAGGTACCCACCGAGCGCTCCGGTCCGGGCCGCTGATCTCTCTACGGTGAGAGAGAGAGAGAGAGAGAGAGAGAGAGAGAGAGAGAAGGAGAGAGAGAGAGAGAGAGAGAGAGAGAGAGAGGGAGAGAGAGAAGGAGAGAGAGAAGGAGAGAGAGAGAGAGAGAGAGAGGGGGAGAGAGAGAAGGAGAGAGAGAAGGAGAGAGAGAGAGAGAGAGAGAGAGAGGGAGAGAGAGAAGGAGATAGCGAGAGAGAAGGGAGGAGAGAGAAGGAGAGAGAGAGAGAGAGAGAGAAGGAGAGAGAGAGAGAGAGAGAGAGAGAGAGAGAGAGAGAGAGAGAGAGAGAGAGAGAGAGAGAGGAGAGAGAGAGAGAGAGAGAGAGAGAGAGAGAGAGAGAAGGAGAGAGAGAGAGAGAGAGAGAGAGAAGGAGAGAGAGAAGGAGAGAGAGAGAGAGAGAGAGAGAGAGAGAGAGAGAGAGAGAGAGAGAGAGAGAGAGAGAGAGAGAGAGAGAGAGAGAGAGAGAGAGAAGGAGAGAGAGAAGGAGAGAGAGAGAGAGAGAGAGAGAGAGGGAGAGAGAGAGAGAGAGAGAGAGAGAGAGAGGGAGGGAGAGAGAGAGAGAGAGAAGGAGAGAGAGAGAGAGAGAGAGAGAGAGAAGGAGAGAGAGAGAGAGAGAGAGAGAGAGAGAGGGAGAGAGAGAGAGAGAAGGAGAGAGAGATGTTAGCAGTGCGACTCGGTGACTGACAGTAAGGCTCGGGTCACGTGTTAAAGGACTTTTCAAAGGTTTCGGTTTCGAAAAAAACATTCCTCGCGCATGCTCCTCCAGTGGATGTGAATCAGTGGAGTCGATTCCTCACTTTTTTCTAGATTGAAGTTAGGACTGATGGATGGAGTGATGAAGAGATGAATGGTCGGGTATCTAGCTGGTACTTCCCGAAAGGCTCGTTTAGAGAAAGCTGTAAACTCCTTTTATTTACAGACTGTTTTACTGGTTTTACTGATTTTAATAAACACTGTTCTCACTGTAGATACTTTAACTGAAGGAAATGAGCCTGCACCCCACGTGACCTGGTGATCCAGTGAGGATATCTGAGTTACTGAACCACTGAACACCGGCAAACACCGTCTGGACATCAGCACCTTAACATCAGAGTCAGTCTACAGCAGTCTGAGAACGAGAGATGGATATAAGGACTGGAGATCAGGTCGGTTACCATGACCACCTTCTACAGTGTACAGTACAGACAGTCTGCTGGAGGGGGCGGGGTTATACACGGTCTGGCAGTGAAGGCGCGGGCGAACCGAAAAGATTCTAGGCGGAATCGACACGTGGGAGTCGACTACTAAACGGTGTGAATCGGTGAGTGGACGGTGTTAGCGGGTACCAGCATCTTTAGAGGATTACGAGATAGACCCGGATTTAGACCGGTCCTGATACCTTCACCACCAGCAGGCGCTCCACCCGGACAGCACGGTGAGTACTACTGTCATATATACATATATATATACACACATATATATATATATATATATATATATACTGTATAATATATATAATATAATATATACTGTTCTTATAAAAAAATAAAAAGATAACATCAGCCGCTGGGTTCTGGACGCTGGGTTCTGGACGCTGGGTTCTGGACGCTGGGCTCTGGACGCTGGGTTCTGGACGCTGGGTTCTGGACGCTGGGTTCTGGACGCTGGGTTCTGGACGCTGGGCTCTGGACGCTGGGTTCTGGACGCTGGGTTCTGGACGCTGGGTCCTGGATTGAGGAGTATAGGATCCGAGCTGTATGCTCAGGTGTGTGCTATAGAGGAACTCCTGTAGTTTTCACTGTATTATTAAACCCTATATCTTCATTCAGAATGTTCCTACAGTGGTGTGAAAAAGTGTTTGCCCCCTTCATGATTTCTTATTTGTTTGGATGTTTGTCTCTTAAATGTTTCAGATCATCAAACTAATTTAAATATTAGTCAAAGACACACAGGCAAACACTCAACTGCAGTTTTTAAATGAAGGATGATACTTTAACTCCAGAGTTCTGAACTCAGTCTGCGTTTATTCCTGCAGGTGAAAGACCTGACAGTCACTCAGAAGCTCCACTTCACATCCTTTAACCTGTCACGAGCCAGATTCCCTGCAATTCTTTACACTCATCAATTTAAACCACTGGCGCCACCTGCTGGTCAGGTCGGTGTACATACCATGAAATATGGAATTGTTTCCATATTGATTCAGTCTACATGGAGTAGTCCTTCATATACAGATGACTCTTATTCTATATGAATGATGTTTATCTGGTATGTAGAAAACAGCAGTGTGAGCACCACAGTCAGAACTCATACTTCTGTTCTGTATTAATCAGTGCTGGTGTGTGTGAGCTGTGTAACTGGGTGTGAGAGTGTTGGTAGAGTTGGGGTTTATAAATGATATTGGTGGGACAGTAGCATTCTGTTTATGATAGTGTGGAGAAGATCTCAGCCTTAAACTCCATTCATGGTGGAGGGATACATGCTGCAGGGCGCTGTGAGGTCAAATAGTCCCCCAAAGAGACGGTCACGGGACCACCAGGGGGCGGACCCAAGTGCACAGAGGAAGACCCTAGAAATGGTTAGATAATCCTAAAATTAGCATACAGCCATCTCAAAATATGAATTTAACACAGATCCATTAGATATAAGATCCTTCTACTGGCCGAGATGAGACTTCAGGGTGGTGTTATTGACTAGCATTGTGCTGGTGTGGTACTGGCATCCTGAACACAGTAAGTGTTGATCTTCCCAGCAGTCTGACCAGTGTTAATCTAAACCCCTCCCCCCTGTTGTCCCAGCAGCAGTGTGCTGGACTGAGTCAGGTTCAGGTCAGACAGGCCGCTGAGCTGATTGGCTAACACTGATCGTATCTAGCCATGCTAGTGTGTAGGCTGTAGTGAAGGTGGTGCTGATCTGTGTTAATGAGCTAGGTGGTGTTCAGATCGCTAGCCCTGCTGACTCTCCTGGAGACTTTGGTGGTGTTGCTGTTGTTTCCTAATCCTGTAGGCCGGCTGAGGGTTGGACTTCCCAATCCTCTTCCCTCTCTCCTCTCTCTCCTCTCTCTCTCCTCTCTCTCTCCTCTCTCTCCTCTCTCTCTCTCTCCTCTCTCCCCTCTTTCCTCTCTCTCTCTCTCCTCTCTTTCCTCTCTCTCTCTCTCTCTCCTCTCTCTCCTCCCTTTCCTCTCTCCTCTCTCCTCTCTTTCCTCTCTCTCTCTCTCCTCTCTTTCCTCTCTCTCTCTCTCTCTCCTCTCTCTCCTCTCTCTCTCTCTCTCCTCTCTCCTCTCTCTCTCTCTCTCTCCTCTCTTTCCTCTCTCTCTCTCTCTCCTCTCTCTCTTTCTCTCTCTCTCTCTCTCTCTCTCTCTCTCTCTCTCTCTCTCTCCTCTCTCTCTCTCGCTCTCCTCTCTTCCCTCTCTCTCTCTCCTCTCTCACTCTCGCTCTCCTCTCTTCCCTCTCTCTCTCTCTCTCTCTCTCCCTCTCTCTCTCTCTCTCCTCTCCTGGTCAGTACTGATGGTCTGGTGGTGTGTCTGTAGGTCAGTCATGAAGTCCTGCAGCTCTGCTCTCTGTGTCCTGATCTTACTGATCACTACCTTCACTCCAGGTCAGTCCTGCACCGTCACTACTCCACCCTACTACAGACTGTACTCACCCTCCAGGATGTTCCTGACGGTGTCCTCTGATAATAAGGTGGTGAAATCAGCATTAAGAACTTTATCTGTATCTGTGTGTTTCTATTCTCTCCTTCAGGCTCTGAATCAGCTGCTCCTACAGTGAGGGTGAAGCTCCATGAGTCTGCTACCCTGCCCTGCCCTAAGAGGTGTCCTGGTGTGGTCAGATGGACCATGTTCCATAAACCCTCTGAGGTTCTGGCTGAGTGTGATCAGACGTCCTGTAGATCAGTGAAGGAGGGATATCAGATGATCCATGATCAGTACCTGAAGGGAGATCTCTCTCTCACCATCACTGACGCTGATCTCAGTAAGAGGATCTCGTACACGTGTGACTGTGATGGTACAGAGCTCTGTGATGTGCAGCTTCAGGTTGAGCGTAAGTGTCCACCTGCTTTCCTCACTGATCACTCCACTGCTAGTCAGACTGTCTGATCCTGTTCACACCTGCTCACTTCATACATCTAGAGTATCAGGACTACACCCACGACACATTCCACAACCACAACCACAACCAAAAACAATACCACCCCCAGTACAACCTTAACCACTCCCAGTACAACCTTAACCACTCCCAGTACAACCAATACCCCTCCCAGTACAACCTTAACCACTCCCAGTACAACCTTAACCACTCCCAGTACAACCAATACCCCTCCCAGTACAACCAATACCCCTCCCAGTACAACCAATACCCCTCCCAGCACAACCCATACTCCTCCCAGCACAACCCATACTCCTCCCAGTACAACCAATACTCCTCCCAGTACAACCCATACTCCTCCCAGTACAACCAACACGCCTCCCAGTACAACCAATACTCCTCCCAGTACAACCAATACTCCTCCCAGTACAACCCAAACCCTTCACAATACAACCAATACTCCTCCCAGTACAACCAATACTCCTCCCAGTACAACCCAAACCCTTCACAATACAACCAATACTCCTCCCAGTACAACCAATACTCCTCCCAGTACAACCCATACTCCTCCCAGTACAACCAACACGCCTCCCAGTACAACCCATACTCCTCCCAGTACAACCAACACGCCTCCCAGTACAACCCATACTCCTCCCAGTACAACCCATACTCCTCCCAGTACAACCAATACTCCTCCCAGTACAACCAATACCCCTCCCAGCACAACCTCAACACCTCCCAGCGCAACCCTAACCCCTCCCAGTACAACCTTAACTCCTCCCAGTACAACCCTAACCCCTCCCAGTACAACCTTAACCACAACCAGTACAACACTAACCCCTCCCAGTACAACCCATACTCCTCCCAGTACAACCAATACCCCTCCCAGTACAACCAATACCCCTCCCAGTACAACCTTAACCACTTCCAGTACAACCAATACCCCTCCCAGTACAACCAATACCCCTCCCAGCACAACCAATACCCCTCCCAGTACAACCTTAACCCCTCCCAGTACAACCTTAACTCCTCCCAGTACAACCCTAACCCCTCCCAGTACAACCCTAACCCCTCCCAGTACAACCCATACTCCTCCCAGTACAACCAATACCCCTCCCAGTACAACCAATACCCCTCCCAGTACAACCTTAACCACTCCCAGTACAACCAATACCCCTCCCAGTACAACCCATACTCCTCCCAGCACAACCTCAACACCTCCCAGCGCAACCCTAACCCCTCCCAGTACAACCTTAACTCCTCCCAGTACAACCCTAACCCCTCCCAGTACAACCTTAACCACTCCCAGTACAACCTTAACTCCGCCCAGTACAACCTCAACTCCTCCCAGGGCAACCATAACCCCTCCCAGTAGAACCATAACCCCTCCCAGTAGAACCTTAACTCCTCCCAGTACAACCTTCACTCCTACCAGCGCAACATTAACTCCTCCTAGTACAACCTCAACCCCTTACCATGCAGTACGTCACTGGGGACCTCCATGTTTGTGAGGAACGTCATGGAGGATGCACACGGCTGGGGAGACGGAATGTCTAATCTACAGCGTCTGATTCTCCTACTCTGGTAGTAGTTCTGGAGTAGAGATCTAACAGAGGTGTTACACAGTGGTGAGGGAACAGCCAATCAGAACACATCTGACGGATTTGTGTGGTCAGTTTAGGTTCACTGTAGATATCAGATGGTCTGAGTAGCTCTGTGGGCGGAGACTAATGAGGTTCACTGTAGATATCAGATGGTCTGAGTAGCTCTGTGGGCGGAGACTAATGAGGTTCACTGTAGATATCAGATGGTCTGAGTAGCTCTGTGGGCGGAGACTAATGAGGTTCACTGTAGATATCAGATGGTCTGAGTAGCTCTGTGGGCGGAGACTAATGAAGTCCAGTGATTGTTTTTCTCCTCAGCTGTGAATTCTTCATTAACGATAGAACCTGGTAAACTTCTGGAGCTGAAGATAGACTCACCAGATCCAGTGGAGGTGATCTATCACAGCACGGACACAGCTGGACCATCCAGTGGTCAGACTGATCCACGGACACTGTGTTCAGTGAGAGGACATTTAAAGCGGTGTTATGAGGGATATGAAGATCGGGTGTCTCTAACGTCCGTCCTGGAGCTGAGAGGACTGACCCAGTCTGACAGTGGGGTTTACACTGTGAGGGACAAAAAGACTCAAGAGGCTTTCTACATCTACAGAGTGACCGTGGACTCAACACACAGGAGTGGAGTACAGGGTGTGTTCAGTTCACTCAGAATTCACTGCTGCTGAACATTAACGCTGGTGTTTAGTTCATCTCACCGTGTTACTAACCTGGCTCTCTGATCTGTAGATGAGCAGACAGGAGCTGCTGGACCTGGACGTACCGGACCAGTGTGGGTGACTGTACTGCTGGGAGTGCTGCTGGGTGGATCTGTATGTGTGACTCTGGGATTAGTGGTGGTGACTGTGCGACAGCGGAAACGGAATCAGCAGAAGAAGAATAAAGGGAATAGACGTCTAATGAAGAAACTCCGCTCTCTGAGAGATCAATAGACAGGTGGCAGATGACCAAACACAGCTGTGAAGCATGCTGCAACAGGAGGACCTGGCATGTTTGGCTTTAATAATAATAATAATATTAATAATAATAATAATAATAATAATAATAATAATATGTTTTTATTTCTATATTACTGTATTCAGTGTAACTTCCCCGAGTTCTATTGTAAATATGACCAGGTTAAAGTTACTGTGAGATATCTGTGTACATGGTGTGTTAATGGGGTCGTCTGATTGTTGTGGGTGGGGCTTTAATGACTGTGACACAGTGCCTATGGATCATGTGATCAAACACTAAAAGCACTGTGACTACTGAACTGGTGATCAGACCCCCCACGCTCTCCTGCACATCTCTCTCTTATCAATATTAAATCTAGATTTGTATCATTAAGGATGTAGACACGGTACTGTGAAGCTACATTAAAGTTTTTACACTTATTAAACACTAACTCTGCCTCGTGTCTCATAATCAGGAGTATGTTACTGTTATTATTGATTTAGTGATTGTAGTTTTATCCTGTCTGTGTTTTCTGGTGTGGTCCAGTCAGCTAAACCTCAGGGTCCTCATAGTGTACATATACATGTAAATTTTAATACCAACACTGACATTTACATTTAGCAGACGCTCTTATCCAGAGCGACTTGGGTTCCGTTGGACAATATTCCAGCTGGTACAGGAAGGTTAGAGTCTAGAACTCACCATGAGCTCAGACACTGCCCAAACAGGGGCCAGTGCTGGTACCTAGAGAGATCAATACACAGACATATATAAAGCAGAAGAACTGGCAACCCCAGCCTACCTATTGAGAAGAAAGGTCATTATAAGGTCAACACAAGTACATACACATCTACACCTCTACTAGAGCTCACTCACTGAGGAGCCTCACACAGAGACGGGTCTTCAGTCTGCGTTGGAAGACCACGAGAGAGTACTATCAATATCAACACCAGGCTCAATCATAAACACCTTCCATATTTAATACACCATTAAAACCACTCTGGACGTATTACTATCTGGACACCCATACGCCATTCCCAGTATGATCCAACTACCCCTACATCACACACCTCTTATAACCAGCTTAGCAACACTACATGGTTTCACTCAGGTCCAGCTCCTTTCCTTCCATTTTCACCCCATCAATCACCCAGAACACAACCTTCCTGTACCTCACCTTACTCAGGTATGACAGGTATGACCACAATCACGCACTAGCACACAACTATGAGCTAACGTCATTAGCCCACTGTATCTATAACTCCACCTTCATCTCTCCGTTTATGCCGTCATCCCACCACTCATAATGCTGAGCCACAACCCAACAAAGACTTACCTGGCAAATACATATGACCTGTAATACACAGGGGGCTCATCATTTATAGCTGCACTCATAGAACAGCATCTTAGCGTATTACCTTCCAACCACGATCGCTCTCCACTTTACCCAACCCCATCACCTCCATTCTCCACATCGTTCATTCTATTCAATAGGCACCACCCACCTCCAATAGCAACCCCTGACCACAGCTAACATTGTCATCCCAGTTATACAGTCGGGCCGGTATGTAGGTAGGTCGGTAGGTAGGTATCCATCATCTCCCTAACGTTCTCTCTTTCTCCACGAATAACTTCTATACCCTTTCAACACAAGTCTACAACCAGACTACACTTACCCTACAATGACATGCACACATAACCACCCCAACAAACCTCCAACACCACCACCGCCCTGTTAAAGAACCTGAGGGTGAACGTGCTGGACTGGCCACGCATGTCTCCAGACCTAAACCCTATTGGGCATCTGTGGGGCATCCTCAAACGGAAGGGGGAGGAGCACAAGGTCTCTAACATCATAAAAAAAATAAATTAAAAAATTAAATACTTACTGAAAGAAGTGAAGGCATTTCCTGGAGAAACCAGTTCATCTACTGCTCTCTACAACAACAGAGAGTCAGCGGCATCCACACTTTCATTTCAGGAACACAGTCCCGCGTTACGACCCGAGACCTCAGATCTATCTCCCACAGCTGGAAGACCCTCACTCAGGAAACCTCAGGGGAGCTCATCAGACCAGCTGTGCTCACGGTAAGGGAACAGTAACTCTCCGTCTACAGTACCTGTAACTCTGGATTAGTTTAATAACTGAACCATTTAAACCCATGTGGTGAGAGCGGGGCGTGTAGTCTCCACCCACTGTAGACCCTACGTTAGGATAGCCCCGCTAGAGCAACTCTCCGCACATGGAGGCTGGGACTAAAACACTACCGCTGTCTGAACGGGTTTCCTGGAACTGGACTGAGTCAGGTTCAGGTCAGACAGGCCGCTGAGCTGATTGGCTAACACTGATCGTATCTAGCCATGCTAGTGTGTAGGCTGTAGTGAAGGTGGTGCTGATCTGTGTTAATGAGCTAGGTGGTGTTCAGATCACTAGCCCCGCTGACTCTCCTGAACAGCTCAGTGGTGGTGTTATTGTATCCTAACCCTGTATTCCTGCTTAGGGCGGGGCTTCCCAATCCTGGTCCTGGAATTCTCTCTGTACCGCTCACTTCAGCTGATTGGTTAGTTGTGTTTGGAGCGGGTGTGTAGGGAGAAGGGAACCGTAGGACGTATTCAGGGGAGGGGGGTTTGACAGTGTTGCCAAAGCATTTAACACACGTACAGTTCACTCTAAACCTAAAATCAATCAGTCAATCAATCAATAAATAAATAGATAAACATCTATCCCTGATATGCGTGTATCTCTGACAGTGGAGGAGGAAGTGCGTCTCCGTCTCCACCTCTCCTGACCCACAGTGACCTCACACCCTCTCCTCTCTGGGCAGCCAGGTGTTTCTGTCCCTGCCCCGCTCTATGGCCAGGCTGTGGTCACTCAGCCTGTATTTGGTCAGGATGTGTCTCTGCTGAGTGTCTCTGATGGAGAGGAGATACGGGGTCAGTGTGTAGCCCTGTCTCAGGGGTTTGTGTTGTTGTTTGGTTCTGCTGTCCCAGTGTTCTAGATAAGAGTTCTGTGTTTGGGTGATGGTGTGTCTGATGTGGATGTGTTTGGGTGATGGTGTGTCTGATGTGGATGTGTTTGGGTGATGGTGTGTCTGATGTGGATGTGTTTGGGTGATGGTGTGTCTGATGTGGATGTGTTTGGCTGATGGTGTGTCTGATGTGGATGTGTTTGGGTGATGGTGTGTCTGATGTGGATGTGGTTAGCTGATGGTGTGTCTGATGTGGATGTGTTTGGGTGATGGTGTGTCTGATGTGGATGTGTTTGGGTGATGTTGTGTCTGATGTGGATGTGTTTGGGTGATGGTGTGTCTGATGTGGATGTGTTTGGGTGATGGTGTGTCTGATGTGGATGTGTTTGGGTGATGGTGTGTCTGATGTGGATGTGTTTGGGTGATGGTGTGTCTGATGTGGATGTGTTTGGGTGATGGTGTGTCTGATGTGGATGTGTTTGGGTGATGGTGTGTCTGATGTGGATGTGTTTGGCTGATGGTGTGTCTGATGTGGATGTGTTTGGGTGATGGTGTGTCTGATGTGGATGTGTTTGGGTGATGGTGTGTCTGATGTGGATGTGTTTGGGTGATGGTGTGTCTGATGTGGATGTGGTTAGCTGATGTGGTCTGAGCACCGAGCCTGTCAGACGGTAGCTGATGTGTAAGCTCTGAGACCAGCTGGCACAGTGGACTCTTCTCAGGGTTCAGCTTTTGGACCTGGAGTGCTTTAAAGTGGAGAGCATCAGGGGAACTTTGGGTCAGATGTATCCAGAACTTCAGGGCTCTTTTTTGGATTTGGAGTGCCAATGGGAACCAGCCTAGTTCTGCCCTACATGCATTGTTAGGTGTGTGTCTTTGCACCCTTAGAACTTTCCGCATTCTGCATGTAGGGCTTCTATTGGATGCTTATCCCACCTGGAGTAGTTGATGTTGCTGAGTGGACCCCAGATTTCACTTCCATAAAGTGCTATTGGCTGAATTATGCTATCAAACAGTTTGGACCAGATCCGTACAGGAATTTCAACTTTATAGGTTTTATCCCTGATAGCGAACAGGGCTCTACAAGCTTTCTCTCTCAGCGCAGTTACGGCCGTGTGGAAGCTTCCTGAGGCGGAGATGGTGAGTCCGAGGTATGTGTAATGTAGGGTATGGGTCAGGATGGTGCTGCCCAGTTTGAAGGGGTATCGGATGTCCTGAACTCGGGGCTTTTTTTGGAATATCATTATGTTGGTCTTTGTCTGACTGAAAGCCAGGGCCTAGGTCTGGCAGTGGGTCTGGAGCATCTGCTGGATCAGACCTTGTTGAGTGGGAGACAGCAGGACAAGGTCGTCCGCATACAGCAGGACTCTAACCTCTGTATCATAGAGCATGAGACCGGGAGCTGCAGACCGATCCAGCTGTGTCGCCAACTCATTGATATAGATGTTGAATAGAGTTAGACTCAGGCTATAATATAATATAATATATATATATATAAATAGTATAATGACTCTCTCTCCTCTTTCTCTCTCTCCTTCTCTCTCTCTTTCTTTCTCTCTCTCTCCTTCTCTCTTCCCACTATTCTCTCTCTCTCTTCTCTCTCTCCTCTTTATTCCCTCTCCTCATTCTCCTCTCTCTCTCCTCATTCTCCTCTCTCTCTCTTCTCTCTCTCTCCTCTTTATTCTCTCTCTCCCCCCTCTCTCCTGGTCAGTACTGATGGTCTGGTTGTGTGTCTGTAGGTCATGAAGTCCTGCAGCTCTGCTCTCTGTGTCCTGGTCTTACTGATCATTACAGTCACTACAGGTCAGTCCTGCACCGTCACTCCTTCACCATCTTATTAAACTACACCTAAACTCCTCCCCATGCACTACATCACTGGCCTCTTACACGTCTGTGAGTCTCTACTGTATATACCCCCTCTCAGATTAGTGAAGCAGTGCCGTACCATGTAGGTACTCCATCAAGAACATCTAACAATAAATACCGTGTGGTGGAACAGATCTTTTAAGACCTTCATCATTTATATATGTGTGTGTGTGTGTGTGTGTGTGTGTTCATCTCTCTTTCGGGGTCTGAATCAGCTCATCCCTCAGTCACAGTGAAGCTCCACGACTCTGTTACCCTGCCCTGCTCTGAGAGGTGTTCTGGTGTGGTCAGATGGACTGAGTTCCATAAACCCTCTGAGGTTCTGGCTGAGTGTGATCAGACGTCCTGTAGATCAAAGGAGGGATATCAGATGAACCATGATCAGTACCTGAAGGGGAACTTCTCTCTCACCATCACTGACGCTGATCTCAGTAAGAGGTCATCGTACACATCTACCTGTGATGGTAAAGAACTCTGTGAAGTGGAGGTGAAGATTGAAGGTAAATTTCCACCTACTTTTTTCACTGACCATTCAGCTGCTAGTCAGAGTCTCTGATCCTGTTTACACCTCCTCACTTCGTGTGTCTGGAGTATCAGGATTATACCTGGAGGAGGTCCGCCCACAAAAATCACACTCTTCAGGAGGAGGACTGAGAGGCATTAGTACCACACAGTGTAAACACACCCCTGTCTCCAAGACACATTACACAACCAAACCCCTCCCACTACAACCCAAACCCCTCCCAGTACGACCAAAACCCAGCCAGTACAACCAAACCCCTCCCACTACAAACAAAACCCTCCCACTACAACCAAACCCCTCCCACTACAACCCAAACCCCTCCCAGTATGACCATAACCCCAACCATTACAACCAAAACCCCATCCCAGTACATCCAAACCCCTCCCAGTATGACCAAACCCCTCCCACTACAACCAAAACTCCATCCAGGACAACCAAAACCCCATCCCAGTACATCAAAACCCCTCCCAGTATTACCAAACCCCTCCCAGTACATCCACAACCCCTCCCCATGCAGTACGTTACTGGGACCTGATGTCTGTGAGGTCATGGAGGCTGGAGACCGGGTAAAACAGAATACCCAATACCGATATGGACCAGCACCAATGTGCTAAACAAGCTGTGGGTGAATTACAGGAACCGTGTGATATTTAAACGAGGGGGCTTGCATATTTTAGCCTGCAGAGCATGAACTACATTAGACCTGGTTGGCCACCAAGTCTAAAAGCATGTGCCCCAAATCTCTTCAGGATACAGTCCGGGTAAATTCAGTCACATGTAGCGACATGTAGAGGACGTGTAGGCTGCAGCCTGACGTAGACAAAGACTGTCTACTGTAACAGGAAAAGGACATCCACAGATCGTTATATCTGTGTGTGAGGACATTTTAACATTTAGGGAGATTTCTAAGGAGAGCTTCATGATCTTAAAGATTCCAGGAACCCTACTCTACAGCTCCTGGATTACTCAGAGAGACTCCAGTAGTAGATCTGAAGTAGTGACGTCTCATGTTTGGTGTTTCTCCTCCTCAGCTCTGGACACTCCAGTTAGTATAAAGCCTGGTAAAGCTCTGCAGCTGAAGATAGACTCACTAGAGGATGTGCAGGTGACTTACATGGATACAGCTGGACCATCCGATGTTCAGACTGATCCACGGACACTGTGTTCAGTGAAAGGATATTCACTACAGTGTGATGAGGGTTACAAAGAGAGAGTGTCACTAACATGTGAACTTCAGCTGAGAGGACTGACCCAGTCTGACAGTGGGGTTTACACTGTGAGGGACAGTACAACTAAAGAGGCTTTCTACATCTACAGAGTGACCGTGGACTCAACACACAGTGGACAGAAGGGTATGTTAGTGCATGCTGTGTTCAGTTCACTCAGAATTCACTGCTGCTGAACATTAATGATGGTGTTTAGTTACTAACCTGGGTCTTTGATCTGTAGATGACCAGACAGGACCTGGACTTCCTGTACCTGTGTGGGTGACTGTACTGCTGGCTGTACTGCTGGGTGTATCTGTATGTGTGATTGTGGGATTAGTAGTGGTGACTGTGCAGCAGAGGAGAGGAAATCAGCAAGAGAAGAATAAAGGGAATGGAACTAAAATGAAGGAACGCAGTAACCCAGGAGAAGCAGAGAGACTGTCATAACGCCACTAATAACCAGGACGCCTGAGAGATTTACATTTACGGCGTTTATCCAGAGCGACTTACGAGGTTAATCATATTACACGGGGGCCAGTGTAGTGTTAGGAGTCTTCCCCATGGACTCTAATTGGCGTAGCACAGCATCCCTGGCAGGAAGTGGTGTTATCCACTAAGCTACACCAACCACCAAAGATCAGACTGACCAGACATGGCAGATGGCTATAAATCATAACTCTGATGTTCATAAATCATAACTCTGACGGTTATTAAGCATAACTCTGACGGTTATTAAGCATAACTCTGATGGTTATAAATCATAACTCTAACGGTTATAAATGATAACTGAGATGGTTATAAATGATAACTGAGATGGTTATAAATGATAACTGAGATGGTTATAAATGATAACTGAGATGGTTATAAATGATAACTGAGATGGTTATAAATGATAACTGTGATGGTTATAAATGATAATTGAGATGGTTATAAATGATAACTGAGAGGGTTATAAATGATAACTGAGATGGTTATAAATGATAACTGAGATGGTTATAAATGATAACTGAGATGGTTATAAATGATAACTGTGATGGTTATAAATGATAACTGAGATGGTTATAAATGATAACTGAGATGGTTATAAATGATCAACTGAGATTGGTGAAGGATAAACTGTGCTAAATGATACTCGAGATGGTTATAAATGATAACTGTGATGGTTATAAATGATAACTGAGATGGTTATAAATGATAACTGTGATGGTTATAAATGATAACTGAGATGGTTATAAATGATAACTGAGATGGTTATAAATGATAACTGTGATGGTTATAAATGATAACTGAGATGGTTATAAATGATAACTGAGATGGTTATAAATGATAACTGTGATGGTTATAAATGATAACTGAGATGTTATAAATGATAACTGAGATGTTATAAATGCTGTACTATGTGTTACTGTGGAGATGAAGGTGTAAATACAGTCAGTACTGATCTGAACAGCTCTGACCTGCAGGTGTGTATTTCAGCGTCACTGGAGCCAGACTCGTTTTCTTCGTCAACCACTTCTAATGATTTACCATTTCCTAATAACCAACCGTCCTGCAACCGTCCAGCTACACTCCACCATCCCGCAACACACCACCGTCCTGCAACACTCCACCGCCCTGCAGCACTCCACCATCCCGCAACACACCACCGTCCTGCAACACTCCACCGCCCTGCAGCACTCCACCATCCCGCAACACTCCACCATCCCGCAACACACCACCATCCCGCAACACACCACCGTCCTGCAACACTCCACCGCCCTGCAGCACTCCACTGTCCTCAATTACTTTCCCGTCCTGCATCACTCCACCAACACTCATCACAACTACGTCCTGCAATATTTTGGTCAGACGGGACAAACTCCCCCAAGCTGTCCTGCAGATGCAGAAAGCCCCATGCTTACCTGTGTGGTTTTGTGTTAAGGGGAACTCCCCTGATTTCTCAATCATTCCCCCATAATGCACTGGGACTGGTGTGAGGTTCAGGTGTTCTGTACAGTGGTGGGGATGGGAACCAGGGTTCTCTATATCTAGAACACACATATAGAATTTTATTGACTATCTGAACCACCAGTGAACCTACACGTGTTTTCTGCTTTTGGAATGTTGATGATGGGAACATCTGGGAATCCTGATAAGGTGTGTGTTTAGATTCCTGCTGGAGGAGGCAGTGCAGCGTAGCGACTGACTGAAGATCATAAACTCAGGTGGAACTTTAGAACGTAGACGTACACAGACGGTAGGGTAATGAGTAATAACGGCTTCCTCTCGTGAACTAAAGGCTTCTGATTACGAGGAATTTATCAGACGCACAGCCATAAAGGTGACCCATGTGATCAGTACATTATGTAATCCACCTGAGGTGTGTTGCCGTTCCGTCTCCAGGCCCAGGCGGCCTGCCGTGAAAGCATGGAACGGTGAATATGTGGTGGATCTGTCCGAGTCCCACATTCAGGACAGAACCAACAGGTGAGACACATGTACAGCCTATTAATAAACATCCACCTTCCTTCATACACAGTGCGGGTGGAGGAAGGTGGTGCAGGCGTGTCATCTTGTTATCCTGGACTTTAGACTTGAGTCCCTTATCTTAGAGTGAAACACATCCGCTGACTGATCTTCCTTCAGACACGGCGCAGCCACAGGTAGGTGAGGCATGATCCTTTAATCCCAGAGTTTAAACCTCAGAGCTCCAATCTGCTTCAGCCTGGCACTCATAACTCTACCCGAGCTTCACGGGGAGGTTCAGCAGGGACTGCGGCTCTGATTTATAAACACATCTACAGAGATAAACGGTTTAGACGAGAACAGAGGGATCCAGACTGGGTGTAGAGTGACAGGTCTTATTGTAGATGAAGTCAGATCTGTACACAGTGGTGGTGAAGGTAACCAGACGTCCACCTCTAAAAGCTCCCTCACAGAAAGTTCCTACATGAGGTGGTTCTGAATACGCGGCCTGATGTTGGTCTAGATGAAAACGAAGGATGATTTAATGTACCAGAAAACGTACTTTAATAACCATAAGTATATTTTAAGCGTGTTATTGATATGTGTGCTAAATACAGGTGCAGTATATACAGTATATGAAATATGATGAAATCTGTAAGTGTATTTTTACTCCTGAGTAAGACATTATTTAATATCAGGGATGTAACATGTATATGATGTATTAATGGCTGACCCGAATGGCTGTGTGTGTCCTGCCTTCAGAGTCACAAACCGCAGTATACGGTCACAAATAAACAGGGCTTCTTAGAGACTGGGAAGGTCGTGGGACGAGTTGTTGGGAGACACAGTGAAGAGCTGTTAGGGAACGCAGCACGGTGCTGTCTACTGAGCGTACTGTACAGCCACAGCTGCACAACTGACTGCCCTTTGTCTCAGTGGATGGTGGCATTGTATGTCAGCACCAGCAGGCTTGGGCATTCAGCATGGCTAAACTGATTACGCTGCTGTGTTAGGCCCTGCTGGATTACGCTGCTGTGTTCAGTGCTGCTTTGCTCCACCCTGCTGGATTACGCTGCTGTGTTCAGTGCTGCTTTGCTCCGCCCTGCTGGATTACGCTGCTGTGTTCAGTGCTGCTTTGCTCCGCCCTGCTGGATTACGCTGCTGTGTTCAGTGCTGCTTTGCTCCGCCCTGCTGGATTACGCTGCTGTGTTCAGTGCTGCTTTGCTCCGCCCTGCTGGATTACGCTGCTGTGTTCAGTGCTGCTTTGCTCCGCCCTGCTGGATTACGCTGCTGTGTTTGGCTCTGTTCAGTGCTGCTTTGCTCCGCCCTGCTGGATTACGCTGCTGTGTTTGGCTCTGTTCAGTGCTGCTTTGCTCCGCCCTGCTGGATTACGCTGCTGTGTTTGGCTCTGTTCAGTGCTGCTTTGCTCCGCCCTGCTGGATTACGCTGCTGTGTTTGGCGCTGTTCAGTGCCGGTTTGCTCCACCCTGCTGGATTACGCTGCTGTCTTTGGCTCTGTTCAGAGCTGCTCTGCCCTGCTGGATTACGCTGCTGTGTTTGGCTCTGTTCAGTGCTGCTTTGCTCCGCCCTGCTGGATTACGCTGCTGTGTTTGGCTCTGTTCAGTGCTGCTTTGCTCCGCCCTGCTGGATTACGCTGCTGTGTTTGGCTCTGTTCAGTGCTGCTTTGCTCCGCCCTGCTGGATTACGCTGCCTTGTCTTTGCTCTGTTCAGTGCCGTATTTGCTCCACCGTGCTGGATTAGCTGCTCTGGTTTGGCTCTGTTCAGTGCTGCTTTGCTCCACCCTCCTGGATTACGCTGTAGTGTTCACTGAAGCTCCGCCCTGCTGGATTTATACGCGTGTTTAGGCTGTGTTCAGTTGCTGCTTTTGCTCCCGCCCTGGCCTGGATTACCTGCCAGTGCTGCTTCCCTCCCTGCTGGATACGCTGCTCTACAGTGCCCGGTCTCAGGATTACGATGCTGTTTCCCGGCTCTGTTCAGTGCTGCTTTGCAGCTCTGTGTTTGGCTCTCTGTGTCCTGAATCTTACTGCATCACCACCTTCACTCCAGGTCAGTCCTGCTTTGCACCGTCACTACGCTGCCTGTGTTTGCTTCTGTTTACCACCCTACATACAGACAGTATTTACCCTCACAGTTTCCACCCTGCTGATTAGTCTGTCTGGATGTTCCTGATGGTGTCCTCCTTCTTTTCTGGTGAAACCAACGTTTTAGGAACTTCATATAGATTTTTATTCTTCCTCTCTCTTTCAGGGTCTGAATCAGCTGATCCTACAGTCACGGTGAAGCTCCATGAGTCTGCTACTCTGCCCTGCTCTGGGACGTGCTCTGGTGTGGTCAGATGGACTGAGTTCCATAAACCCTCTGAGGTTCTGGCTGAGTGTGATCAGACTGAATGTAGATCAGTGAGGGAGGGATATCAGATGATCCATGATCAGTACCTGAATGAGGATCTGTCTCTCACCATCACTGACGCTGATCTCAGTAAGAGGTCCTTGTACACGTGTGACTGTGACGGTGCAGAACTCTGTGATGTGCGGCTTCAGCTTGAGCGTAAGTGTCCACCTGCTTTCTTTACTATCAGGATTATATATGAAGAAGGTCTGCCCACAGAAACACCCCCAA
>JAMWET010000363.1:1125000-1380365 GCA_024036415.1 Prochilodus magdalenae | reverse complement strand
TCTGATTATCATTTAACAATAATAGACATTTATTACAAACTCCCAATGAATTTAACCTAATGCTTGTTGAGCCATCTTGTCAAATGCTCAAAGCCAGAGTACAGGAGCAGCCTCTGTAGAGCTTAACCACAGATCCACACTCAGCAGGTGGGAACTTGGCAGCTCATCTCCCTCAACTCTGATTTTCAGTCATTGCTGATAGAGATTAGATGAGTTATCAAAACTGAGGAAACATTTAGGCACCCAAGGGAAGGTAGGCTGGGTAGAACGATAACACACAGAGGGGTAGGTTAAACAAAAAGTGGAAGGACATGCCCAATATGCAAATATACAGAAAAAAGAGCCAATAGGAATGATGTTGAGTTTTCTGGAGAAGGGTGCATTGACGTAACGTGCATCGAGAAAAGTTACTTTAATGCAAAGATACTATTGAACTGTCTATCATATCCGCAGATATTGTATACACCATGATCTCAACTGCTGACTTAGCTGATAGCTTATTCTCATGTTTATACTCAGAAGACCTCGTACTCAAGACTACTTCATGCACTTGGCAACCATCACGCAAGATAAGTCATTCTAGGACGAATACAGGGAGGAAACAGTCTGTCCTCTATTACAAGTGAGCATATATATCTTGTCAGTTACTGATTATAGTTATTTTATTATTAAATAATTACGATTGTTAGACTACTATACAACAAATCTGGTACTGAAATCTGATTGGCTTAAATGCATTCAAAAACACTCTATGACTGAATTCTTTATTAGGGCGCCAAGTCTCTAAACCAACACAAAGCCTTAACAGCTAGGCTAAAGGATAGCTAACAGACAGCTAACAGGCTAACAGGTCCTATATTAATATTCATTCCTTCAATATAAAACTGCAAAATAAAAGTAAAGAATATGATTTTATCTTAAACATTTTAAATACTAGTGTTTTTGATAGATGTTATGAAACGTAGTGTGAAAAACAAATGTGTGGCGCTGTTAGCTTAATGCTCAAACAATACAAAAAAATTACTTTAAGACGCTAGTGGATATTAGCATTAGTGTTGTGGTGTATACAACAAATAATTCTGCACTGAATGCATCAAATAATGCAATGCAATATATTTACATCATACTCAACACGGTGTAAACTAACTAAACAGATCTTATAATGTGTTATGGAATATGACTTTATAATAGCAGATTCTTGCTCTCTCTTGCTTTATACAAGGTTATGCATTTAATCATAACTACTTAAGGGCTATACACACATATGTCTGCTATTATATGTTAATATGCATGCCATAAAAATGCCGCAACTTAACCATAACCTTGACCTCACTTTAATATAGAAATGTTTTTACAAGACAGGACCATTTCAAAGTCAGTTACTCGATATTGTCCTGAAAACAAACACACACATATTTGTTTCTTTAAATTGTGGGGTAATTACACATATCCATTCCTAGAGACTTCTTTAAACCCTAAACAGAACTACTACTGGCCTAACCCTACAACACACCCAACCCCTAACCTTAACCTTAACTACTACTACCGTAATCCTAACCCTGACTCTAACTTTAACTCTGGCCTTACCCTAATCTTAACCCTAACCCAAACCCTAACTGTAACACTAACCTTACTTCTACCCCAAGCTTGGCCCCACAAGGATGAAATGTTCCCACAGTTTGAGTATGTGAGTGAGTTTTGGTCTCCACAGTGTAGCATAAATGTGACCACCCCCCATCACACACACACACACATCCACACCAACCTTCAATTAGCACTCATTTTCAGCTGCTCAGATCTTCAGTAGCAGCTTGGGGAGTATCCCATTGTAGATATAAGCTTTGTTTGGTACAGCTGAAATATAGCACGAAGCACAGAGAGTGCATCTTATAGGTTAAATGTAAAGCTGCATTTATGGTATCATTACACTTGCTGAAGCTACTGAATGGCACCATTGTAGATCAAGTGCACAAAAAGGAGATCCTGTAAAACCATGTCACATTCTCCCTCTTGAGGCGAATACGTGTATGAAATATGAAATAAAGAAAAAGAAAACATGTCTGACCTTGCAATTGTTATTCCTTGCGGGACGTACAGAGTTGCAGTCGCTTCTCCGCAACTAAACAGTGCCAAGATTTCTGCTCCAGGGCTAACAATTTAGTTTGGGTGTCCATAGGGGTGGGCTTTTGTGTACGTGTGGATGTGTGTGTGTGTATGTGTGTGTGTGGATGTGTGTCGATGTGTGTGTGTGTGTGTGTGTGTGTGTGCGCACGCTCCCCTTGTCTGTGAGAAAGAGTGTGTGTGTGTGTGTGTAATCGTATTCCTCTCTCTGGTAATTAACTTGACAGCATGAAAAATGGACGTGATAAACGGTCTCCTTCTATAAAACACAAATATCCTATATTATTCCTCGCGCAAACTCAATGAGGGAAAAATACATCTGAGGATGGGATTTGATTGCACTAATCATGTGGAATAGTTTCCAACTAGAGCAGGGAACAGATGCACTCTTTTTATTTGAAAAAAAAAAAAAAACTTTCTCCCTCTCTCTCTCTCCCTCTCTTTCTGCCTCTCTCTCTTTTTTTCACGCCTGTAGAATGCATTATGCCTTCAGCTCCCCTCCTCGGCCTCCGCTGGGACTCCATTCTCACTGCTAATATGACTATTGTGTCTCACAGTACGGTGATACTCCTCCATTTTTCCCTCCGTCTCTTTCATTTTTGCATAATTGTCGCCCTCCTGTCCTTGTTGGATATGTCTATATGATGAAGTTCCACCACCAGACTAAACATCTGCAACCTTCTCCTCACCTTCTGCAACGTTTACCTCAAATATGCTGTGAACAACACATAAAAACATTCCCTGTAAAAGCAAACCCAGTATACGAGCAACACCATGGCGGAACCATGTTTGGCTCCCTCAGGAACCTTTCAATGGATGGTTCTTAAAACAGTGTGGAGAATCTCCAGATAATGTAAAAGTTCTCGGAGGAACCCCTAACGTTGGTTTACATTACGGATCTGAAATCTCACAAATTTATTTTTCAGACATTGTTCTTCAGGGAACCAAAAGTGGGCTAGCTATTGTACCACCCAAGGAACCCCTTTGTGGCACCTACCTAAAGACTTGATTGTCTCTTGAAACAATGCATTAGAAGAACCACTTTTAAACAGAACTTACAAAAGTGGTTCTTGGGAATCCCTTGATTGGTTCCTCATTGAATCAGTTTTGTTAATAAGATGTTTTAAAGAAGGTTAAAGAACCTCCATATGATGTAATTGTTCTT
Source organism: Prochilodus magdalenae (assembly GCA_024036415.1). NCBI lineage: Eukaryota > Metazoa > Chordata > Actinopteri > Characiformes > Prochilodontidae > Prochilodus > Prochilodus magdalenae. The sequence goes on along the minus strand of JAMWET010000363.1, from coordinate 1,377,079 downwards.
AAGTTCTTAGAAAAAAACTGAAGATTCTTTAAAGTCCCAAAAAAGTTCATTCACCAATCCCTTTTTCAAACATCATTCTTAATGGAACCAAAAGTGGCACAGCACAAAGAACCTTTCATGGAACCTTCATTTTCTAAGAGTGTACACATCACTTCAAAGCACTGCCCTTTGAAAGATGCATTACGGCCTTTAGAGGAACCACTTTTAGTTCTCTAAACAGCCTTTCATAAAGTAGATATGTGAGTTAAAAAAATGCATTCTTGTAAAAGTTCCTGGAACACATCCGAAGTCTCTTAAACCTTCGGAAAGTTCTTCATACTTCTGATTTTTCAAGCATGGTTCTTTAGGGTTGCAAAAGTGGTTCTGCTCAGGCATGGCCCAAATCAAAAAAATAGTTTTTAAAGGGAATATGAATGGCTTTAAAGCTTTGTCTTTTGAAAAGATGCTTTTGAAGAACCATGTTCGCTGAAGAACGTCTCAGTCGATGGTTTTTAAGTGAACCATTGTTGTCAATAACATATGTGAGTTTAAAGAACCTCAGCATAACTGAAATGGTTTTAGAACCTCAAGTTTAGTCGCACTCACAAATCTGCATTTCACACATCGTTCTTTAGGGAACCAAAGTGGTTCTTCTGTGGCAGCACTCAAAAGAACCTTTCATGGCACCTTTATTATTTTAGTTTGCTGCTATTGTCATTGCCTTAGTATAACAACTTTCAGTTCCCTGAAGAACCTTCCAGTAGATGGTCTTTAATTTAAAGAACCTACATAGAATGCGGTGTCATTCATGGGTTCTCCAGCAAAGGCAAAGTTGATGTATAGAACTATGACAACTCAGAGTATCATCTGAATGTGTCAGTTGTTCTAACATTAATGGAGAACCTGTTGTTGTTGCTGAACCATGTTTTGGGACTAACCAAGAGAGTGCACAAAGGTGTCCTTTTCCTGATCCATATGTCCAAGACCAGAACCATTTAGGAGGCTTTCTTCTTAGGAGTGCGTTTGGGAATACAGCAGGAGTGCCCTTGTGTTGCCGTTCACCCGTTTCTTTGAACCAAAATGACTCAATAGGGCAGATAAGCCTGAAGAGCGGATGCAAATTCGATTAAGAACCCAGCTCGCCGCTCCACTTTGGAAACCAAACTAAATTAATCATATGTTTTGTACTCAGCCGGCACCTCTTGATAATGGAATACATTAGATTGCAATCATTTGAGAAAGGAATCTGTGAAACCTGCCAAAATAAATAAATATACAAAATCCCTTTTCCTGGAAAGCCAAAGCAACCCAGAGCGCCTTCTTCTGCTAATATTTACACGTTACAAATAACAACAATGGTAATGTCAATAGAAATACAATAAGGTCGAAAATCGGATTACTTAGGCCTCGCGTGTAGCGAGTTGAAAATTTGATTTGAAATTTGAGAACTTGCTCCGACTGTAAAGCCTTGATGCGCGGGGGCCCTGGAAAGGGCCAAATGCAATAAAGCCGGAGAAACTTTTAAAATGCATATTGCGCAGATAAGGGGACGGAGAAACTGTACCTTTTTCTAAAGTAATTAGGAGATATTTTTTCATTTGTGCCATTAGTCAAACTGACAGGTGCTCCCTTCAGGCCGGGGTCCTCGGCGTACGCCGGCGCTCACCTCTCTCCAACGTAAGCCCCCGTAATGAATGTTTACAACGCACAGGTAATGGAGTAAATATTGGAGTCATCAATTATTGAGGTTGAGGGACAGGCAATCAAATCCCACGATTATTGTGTCTTTAGAGCGCGGCTGCGTGTCGCGGGCCGGGGGTTGCTCCCGGGCAAAGTTCTCCCCGTCCTTTTGGAGCTGCCAACATTTTGCATGCTGCCATTAGCTGCCGAGTAACAAGCAGGAGCAGGGCCTGTTGACATTTGTGTCAGGAAAGACGGAGTGGTGTTGTTATCGGTGGCTCGGAGATACCGATAGTTTTCCAACCATCTTTTTGAAAGCAGCATTTGAAAAAGCACAAAATGAATATTATTAAATGAGTATTTATCGCTTAATCTGTGCTAAATGAGATTTGATGACTCTTTAAAAAAAAGAACAATGACAGATTTGAGGCGTTTGCATCTTTTATTAATTCTTCTCGACATCACTGTGGAAGAGTCTCGTAATCAGCAAGCTCTGGAGAATGAGCGACACGCCATTAATGTAGGTGTGAATGTCTCTGTGTGTGTGTGTGTGTGTGTGTGTGTGTGTGTCCTTGTGCGGATATCCAGAGCCATCATTTATGCTGAGTTTTAAAGCAGCTGAATCGCTAGGAGCACACTTTAACTTCTCCTGCTTGTGCTGATGCTTGCTAGTTTTCTTGTTTTGACAGCGCTCTCTTGTGCCGTTTGCTGGTGTCAAACTGTTATTTGGACGGAGGGGAGGAGAAAAAACAACAACAACAAAAAAAAAGGCCTCTGATGAATTTCAAATCACTTAAAATTAATAAGACCATTTGAATAATGTTTTCTTTTCCGCAGTGGGAGAGGACGGACTGTCTCTCCGCGTTTGAGGGATGAAGTACCTGAAAGAAGTGGACCTTAGTGAATTGAGGGTAAGCAACAAGATTTGACGAGATTAGAAAAATACAAGAAGACACAAGCGAAACCCCCACGGGACGGAAATTATACCGCCATGTCGGAGCTTCTTCAGCAGGTGCCGTCTTCATTTCCAGTGGTAAAAAGAGCATGGCGTCCGCACGCGGCTGGAAGTTGCCTCCTGATTGCCCGAATCGCTCTTTTGGACGTAAATGAGGCCCAAGGCTGAATGTCCATCTGAACCTTTGAGGCGGGGAGGAAACGACGTTGCCATCCACAACCGCACATGGCAAATGATCCTCAGTCCTCAAACCACGACCACAGCATTACAATCTCAACTTCATAATCAAAGAGCCGCTTGTCTTTTTTCTCCCGTCTTCTTCTTTATTCTTTAGTTGTTGTGTTTTTTTTTCGCAGACAGCCTTTCATCATGTCTTGGCCAGCCCACCGTGTCCACCACATGTTCTATCAAGCCGAAAGGCCCAGAACAACGGCCGACATTATGTGGGCCTGCGGAATAATTGAGTCAACATCCACAAAGCGGGGAGGGGGGTGAGAAATAAAACTCGAGCGTGTGGCGTTGTTGTGCTCTAATTTGAGAAGTGACTCCAGGCAGACAATGGCAGCACTAATGACTCCACATTAGAGGCGGGCTCCGCAGCTGGGCTCAGGCTGCTGAAGTGTGCAGATAGGCCCAGGGCTGGAGCCGGGCCAGCTGAGAGCCTCTCACTATCCCCCTCACCACCGCCACCACTACCCCCATACACGCGCAGCTCTGCACACTGCACTCTCACTCCAGCATCCCACTGCTGTCACACTCCGAGTGCATCACTTGACACACAGAAAACAAACTAGTGAAATAAGCTGTATTTGCTAATTCCATTAGCATGAAATGCTGCTTATGAGAGAAAAGGGCTTGCTCCCGGTATGATGTGTTTTACCGTGCTTGTTAGCTTTGGCTAACCATATTTTAGATCACAGCAGACCTAAAGAAAGCTTGTTCCTGGATAGTCTTATGTTTTTCCAGATTCCAGGCCAACAACATTACACAAGAACAAACTACACATATTCCGCACTTTATTCCAGAGAAGCTGATCAATGTAAGGTGTGCAAATCCTAAGCAGTCATATGTTACTGATATCATTTCGCAAAGTTCAGTCTAACAAGTTGGTTTCATTTTCAGCTTTTCCAGATCAAAGAAATCCCAAAGGCTTTCAATGGCGTTGAGCTTTAAGCTCTTGAGAGTGGTCAGTCCATTGTTCTGAGAACATCAGCGCCTTATTTGATTTGCATACTCCCTTCCTTGGTAAGGTCTTCTTGGGAGCGATACAACTTTTCAGACCCATAGCTTTGCGTTCTCTCCTCACAATGTAAGCATGGCCTGAAACACCTCTGGCCTGTTTAGATCTGAGGCATGAGTGGAGCTTTTCACAAACATTTGTAGAGTTCCGCGTTTCAAACTTTGCAGATCAATTAAAAACATCATCAGAATGTGAGGAAGTAGCTGCTTTGATGGCAGAGATATCTACTGAAGTTAGCATGCTAACCAGTTAGCCCAGGCCCGTCCTGTCTTATAATGCCAGTTTTTACCTGTGCAGGTGATAGTGACCCCTGCAGTGTTGAGTGGAATCAGTCCTACATTAGAGGATGAAGATCAAGTATTACTGCCCTGATGGCGTATTCTAAGCTCCTGTCAATCATGTTGCCAATCCTGCTTCCGGTAGTCTATTCCAGGAAGAGTAAATCTAACGATGGCTGAGATTCCTAGAAAGCAACCATTAAGAGTAACAGCTTTCTTCTGCTAGAGATATTCTTGGCATGTAAAGAGATGAAGTTTAATGCTGAACTCAGCAATGTTTCCTCTAGACTGGTTAGCAAGCAGCTGTTAAAGCTAACATGGAGCAGGATGGACTGTACATCTCCATTATGGAAATATGAGGGCTTGTTACGAGAGAGATGATAAGTAGGGCAGGGCTGCTCCAGGAACAGGACTGAAAATAAACTGGATTACATGAAAGCTGCTGTAGATGCTGTTATCGTCAGAGTGTTGTGATTCAATGTGGCCACCCATCTCTTATCTGCCTGCGTTCCAACTGTGGGGGCAGTTCTTTACAAGCTGACCGCCTAGACAGCCTTTGGCCTCGCTCTCTCTCCCTCTATCTCTCTCGTTTCGTCAGCCTGTGGAAGTGCAGCGGAGAGAGGGTCTGGAGGGACGGGTCGTCCTTTGCTTCTCTCACGAGGATACTTGCAGCTAATGGATGGATGGGGGTGGTGGCTGTGGTTGATCAAAGCTTCTTTTATCTTTTTTTCCTTTTTCCCCCCCATACCTCTTTTCTCTCTCTCTCTCTCTCTCTCTCTCTCTCTCTCTCTCTCTCTTTCTCGCTTTCTCTGTGTCAAACTCACTCAGTCCTCCATGTCCCTCCAGCATCAATACATTCAAACCAACATATGAGGAACTGTGGAATTATCTGAAGTCCAGGCTGATCAGGAAAAGTAAGGAATTGGTGTTTAGAGCGGGGTAAAGCGAGGAAGGAAAGACATGTGTGTGGGACTTGTCTGATATACCAAAGCTCCAAAAATACCCCAATCCAATCAGGTTACACCATGGACTTTACATGCCTTACATGGTTTGTATACTGTACATGGAGCAGTTTAAATAATGTGCAAGGCCCTTTTCCCAGGAGGCCACATTTCCGCTTAATGCTGCAGCGCATTAAAGACGTCTAATGGAGGTTAGGAAGCCAGCAGTCATTGGTGCGACTGACTCGCTGGCAGCAATGTGTATCTCCACAGAACTCTGCCACGTCATAATATTTCTTGTGGCAATCCATTAACAGCTCTCCAGGATCAGGCCTTTTGGTGCTTTCAACCTTCAGCATGCAAGATTTGATGAAATGTAAGGCCTTAGACGAACATTCTACAGCAGGAAAAGGAAGGAAGGTAGACGGCTTCTCCCGCATACGCTTCACCTCATGAGACGCAAAGTTCAAAAGTGCTTCGAAAACACTGCCACCATTGATTGGGTGGAAAGGCGTTTTACAGTCAGCCAGAAAACCAAGCCGATAAAAAAGTCTTTTCACGTTGCAACAAATTCTGCCCTTACGTGGGATAAACATGCAATACGAGGCTTGGCTTTTTTATTCCTTCACATTAATTTTTTAAAACGCCGGATGCGCTTGAGCTCAATTTCTCTAGGAGATTTTTCAGTCGGCCCATATTGAATTAAGACTCCAAGCTGGCATGTAGCCCATAACTCGCTTCAGTCAAGGCTTTCTGGTGACAAAATAATCAAAAGCAACCAGTATCAGAAGCAAGTGTTGGGAGGCGCTCCCTGGAGGGCAGCCGCGTACACATCCCCGCACACATGCATGCACGCTCCCGTGCTCCACTTTTTGACACATGTGAGCTGACAGCAGGGTAAGGAACACCACCAGGAGCGGCAGAATCGGGATGGAATCCACAGCTCTCGGGCACCATCATGTCTAATAAGTTTAGCATTAATTGCAGCCTTTGGGGACATCTACTCTTGAATTAATTAGTCTGTGGCAACTCTGCAGATGAGACGGCCGAATAACAATTCAAATCAGGATTCCTTCGTCCCTCTATTTTACAGATGTTGGTTATTCCTTTGAATATTAGATCAAGTCTGCACTGCCTGCAGTAGCCTAATTTAGCGAACACGCTTCATGAATGGAATATAGACATTTGCACTTCATGGACATGGGATGCTCAAGCAGTAATACTAATATCACAAAATCTGTAATGCAGGCTGTAGGGCTATTATGATATGCCGGTGTCTCAATTTGACACATTAATACTTTAATATGTTAATATTTCCATTTTCAGCTGAGTATAGCATTTAACACTGGAAAAGTACAATACTAAAAACCTGAAAGCTGAGTTTCTCTCCAGCCTTGAGCTCATGCATTAGCCCCATATAAACACGCTAGCCAGAGGCTAACATGCTAACTAGTCACAATGTAATGATATCATATAACCCACTGTGAGATGCTGTGATACAGCTGAACACAGTAATGTCTTCTGTATTTTTACATCTCTAGAACACAACTGAAATGTTCTGCTCACAACCACAAGTTATATATTTCATGCTTTAAAGGTTCTTTGCATGATGAAATGATTCAGATAGCACAGAATGTGTTGTATATGTATACATATACATTTGTAATATGGTTTACTATAGCACCAAAGAGGGATATGATATAGGCTGTTGTAATCTTTGATAGTTTCATATTTCTGTAAGTATGGATGCATGTTTAAAACAAAGACTTCTTTTCAAAAAAAATAACTGGAGTAAGAGTATAACAGTTGTTTTGGGTCAACAACTAGTTAAGTCTTGAGTAGCTTCCACCTGCAGCATCTATCAGCTGAGTTTCATAGTGGTCTTCTCTTTTTGGGATTCTTTTGGTTTAGAATCAAATGCAGAGGTGTGACTAATACAGAGATTTTACCAACAAACCATATTGAAAATAAACACAAATTATAAAATTAGAAACTAAATATTAACAGCAACATGTAAATAAAAATATTTCCAAAAATATACCTTACAGATGTAAAAGTATTATGATTTGAAAATCCATCAGTATTGTACTTGAGTAAATGTAAATAGTTACTATCCCCCTTTGCATATTAGAAGCATTGCATTTGGCCTGGTTATTAAGAAATTTCATTAACCCTTAACAGTTACAGTAGTTCGACAATCAATGCCACATTTATAATCATGTATGATTAATCAGAACAGAGGTTATTTTATTCAGATGAAAAGCTGTTACGTGAGTCTTCTGTTGCCAAGAGACAGTTTAGCATGTGTTTATTAGAGCATTACAGTATAACAATCACAGACTCAAAAAAAGTTTTAGAAAACTAAATGTACACTGAAAGAAACAGGAACTAACTGAGCAACTCAGTATGTAATTAAATGTGTAATTACATTCAAATAGGATCAAGCTTAGTAAAGTTTGTTCTTAAGCAACAAACAGAAGAAAGCATTTTTTCAAACCTGATCAAAATACAGAATGGAAATCAAAAGTGTCAGTAATATGGAACATTATTGGGATCAGTAAATAATAAAACTACATTTACTGTGCAGAAATGAACCTGTCACAGCAGAAGAGTGTATGTAAATAAAAATAATGTAACCATTGCATTGTGTATGTAAATAATAATATATAATTGCACATAAATAATAATATATTGTAAATGAAATTAATAACAAAATGTATCAACCTAAACTAAGCTATGATTAGACATGGAGCCTTAACTTGTTAATATAGAATGTAAATTCCAATGTAATTCACTGCATAACTCACCATGTAATTAAATATGTAATAATGTAAATACTTATAATTACTTAAAAACATATTTGAATCAAAGGGTTCCATGATTTTGCACATTTGTTTTTAAACAAAAAGCACTTTTGGCTACCAATGGAAAACAATTAATTGGTTATTCTCTTCAGAGCCAGATGTGCGGTTGAGGAGAACCTTTTTTAGAGTTTAAAGAACCTCCATATTATCTAAAGCTTCTATGAATAGGGCTTAAATTGGTGTAGAACTATGATGATATATTAACATTACATTTAAAAGGCTCTTTATACTTTTATATCTCGTTTGCAAAGAGTGCTTCTTCTATCGTGCCGTTCAAAGAACCCTTTGTAGCATGAAGTATGTTTAATGGTTTAAGAGTTCTAAAAGTTAACTACCTTCAAAACCTCCAGGACAGAACACGGTACCTCAAAAAACCAAACACATACAAACAACATAGGCTTCTACAGTTAGACGATTAGGAGGATGAAAAAAATCACTTCTGTGTAATTGAATTATGAGAGGAATGAGTGTGGGCCAAGTGTGACTAATGGCCGCTTTGCCGCACTGAGCGGCAGGAACGAATGGCTCGTAGGGCTGAGCAATTTGTCTGTATGGAAAAGTCCTGTACCTCGACCACTCAAAAATGAAGGACGCCTCGAGCAGACGCAGTCCCCCCACCCCCCCCCTCCCTATGTCATAGACATCGAGCTCAGATAAGAAAGGTATTTTAATAGGACCTAGTAAGCTGTAGTGGTTCCAAATTCATGTCAGAGCTGGCCGCTGCTTTTGTTAATAATTTGGTTTAAGACATTCGTCATAAACCAATTTGCTCATGCTATTTTCATTTCAAAGCTGGGTAATCTTAGAACGGGAGTATTTCAAAATGATGGCTATACAGCGCTGAAAGGAAACTGTAACATCTACTACAGCTTCACCTACAGGACTAGAGCGAGCAAACAAAAGAGAAAGCCTCGGGGAGAATGCAAGTGATTCAGTGCAGCCACAACAGGCCAGTGTCATAACACGGCATACATTAGTTTCTCCCCCTGCCAACAGCAGTTGAGCTTGTATAGACGCCTCTAATTTGGTTTAGTCATCAACCTGACCCAGCTGCTGCCTGCTGCTGAATATTGCCGGAACAGCGCAATAGAGGATTGTGATCTGTGCCGTGCAGTATTGGGCACTGCTTTCAGCATAATAATAATTCCAGTACTTTTAAAGAAATGTCTCAAACCAAGCAACGCCTGAACCAAATCAGACTCCCTTTTTGCTTATAATGACAATTATTACCACAGATATTATTGATGGCTGCTTTACCCAAAGTGAGTGAGGCTGAGAGAAGAAAGGAGTTGAAATTGCAGGTTCTGCCCATCAGCCCTCGGCGAATAAGCCGGGAATGTCAGCGGAGGAGGCCCTGGCTAGTGCCGTATCTGCCTGGTATACAACAGGGTTTGTAATTTCAGCTGCTACCTGACAGGATGTCACATGGGCCCCCACTTGTATTCCAGACGTGCTGGTTCTATTCACAGCGCTGCATGGCATTTGTTTAACATTATGTGCCCAACCTGCAGACAGACATTGTAACATTTGAGTTTTCGAGCTAGCCTCGGGGGGAAAAAAACTAAATGTTAGCTGGGAAAAAAAGCCACAAATAAACAAACAGCAAAAAAACAACAGGGCTGTAAAAAAAAAAAAAAAAATCGTTGGTGGAAAGGAAAGAGATAAGAGTTGCGGAATATGCCGCAGAATAATGGCTGTCAGCGGCCTAGTCCAGTCAAGTTCGGCCTCTTTGGCCCCGTCTGAAAAAGTTTCGACTCGGCCCATCGCGGTGAGACCGCTCCACTCAGACTACTGTTTTTCCAGCAGGCTTCCAGTCACACTCCACTGACCTGAGATCAGCAGTCACGTCCGTCCTTTAAAGCAGCAGCAGCGGCGGCAGCAGCAGCGGCAGCAGCAGCAGGCCCAAACATGGCTATCAGCTTCCCTTCAGCTGCTGTCTATCAATGTCATTCTGGATCAACAATGCAGAACCCTTCCCTGCCTTTCCTCTCTCGCTCCCTCTGTTGCTCAGCCTCGATTCTCCCTCCTCGCATTATTGTCAAGGGCAGGAATTTCTGACTCCAGGCAGCACTCTCTCTCTTGGCCCCATTTATATATTTATTTTAGCAGAAGCCACAGATCAATATGGCTGTTCTTCTCCTGAGCAGCTTCAGGCTCGCAGAACAGGACCCAATGGCTTGTCAGGAGAAAGTACTGGCTGACACATTTAAAACCATGGTTCCCTTCCATCTGGACAGCAGGGGCTGTATAAGAGAATATATTAGTGCAGAACCCGAGCACATCATCACCAAGGCTTGCTTTGGTCTAAACAAACCACAAACTTGAACCTGCAACTGCTACTGCTGGATTGTTTGTTGGTTTAGGTTGTCTGGATGGAGTGAGTCGCAGATTCCAGATGTACACATCAGAAAAGTGTTTTCCTCCCAATGGTGGCCAAAAGAAGCTCATGTTTTCCTACAGTAAACAGTTAAGCTTTTCCGATAAGATGCCTTTCTGAAAACTTCCATTTCAAATGCACTTTTACAAAGCATTCCCTGCTCTTTGATAGGGAAATATAATTAATTTGTTATTGACCTTGGCCCTTCTCTGTTTCTCAGGCTTTTGTGGAGCTGTAGCATGCCACAAAAAGCAATTAAAAGATAACTTTACATGTTATTTACTTCATGCACACTTTATATCTCAAAACCGATGATAGTTGAAAATGGAACTGCGTCTAAAAACAAAAATGAGAAAATAATCATTTTCAAAACAAATTCCTGTTGCTTCCTAATAAGACTCTTGAAGTTGGGCAGTGAATGGGGAAGCAAACTTAGTGGATGCTATTCACACAAATGAAAATCATAAGCAGAAAGATAAATCCGTGGACCGTGCCCTTCGGATACCCTGAGAGAGAACTCCTCATTTCGCTTGACCTGTCAACTGCTTTTTGATACAGTGAAATGGCCAGATGCTGATTTCAACACTGTCTGACACGGATATCAGGAGCTGTGCTCTTTCATGGCTCAGATCCTGTCTAGCAGCATATAACTTTACTGGAGTTCCCCAAGGATCAATTCTTGGCCCAATGTTATTCTCCATACATACTATATTAGATCGCTGCTTTCTGAGAACAGTTTGCATGACGTTTGCCTAATATCTGAAACTGCTTGTTTAAACCCCCTGTGGTGGTAATGAAGTCAAATTAATCTCTTAAAATCACATACTTGATATATCATAGGTCTAATAAACCATAGGTCTGATAAATGGATGAATTTTAATATTAATATTTTTAATATTTTTATTAATATTTTTATTTTTATTACAGAAGAGTATAATAAGTTTGACACACATTTGTATATGGCATAAATGTTTATGCGTGGTGTAAGTAAATCTGTTCTTGAATAGTTTCATTAAGGAAATGACCTGTTTTATAATTAAAGGTTCTCCAGACATGACCCAAAGGCCCCCTATATCTAAACAGTCAATCACTGATTACTAAACGATCTTCAAAACCCATGAAAAATGTGAGAAAGTGAACTTTGATAAGATAACGCATCGCTAGAGTTGAGTTTGTTAGCCTTGTTAAGGCATCCAATCTGACCTCCGCTAGGCTGTTGTGGGTGCTAGAGACTGCAAAAAGAAGAGGAGGACAAAGAAAATGTATTGCCCATGCTGACTAGGGAGTGTGGGTGTGAAGAAAGCATGTGTTCTAGTTAATCACATGTCACCAACAGGGATGAAAGGTCGAAATTTAGAACAGTTCACAGGGAAGCCTACTACATTATACCCCCCATTCTCCGAGTCTGAGAGCTGCCTGTGTAATGGGTGAATATGTCACGACTGTGGTGTATACCAAATAGATTAAGTGATGGTGGCTGTCGGGAGCCACACTTTGGTCTAAAAAATGATGAGCTTGCCGAATCTGTTTATAAAACTGCTTCCTTTCATCATTTCTGTGCTGCATTTGTTGTAGACATAGCACACTTTCTATTCAGAGCAACACAGCGATAGGAAAATGACTTGGAGAAAGAACAAGGTTTTCCCGCCTGGGAGGCAAACTTCCCCCCAGGAGCCGCAGGACCAAAGATCATCTGTTTATTTGTGTTGACTATGGAACTCTGTTCCGTGTAGATTCCGTAAAGTCATACTGTTTTGTCAGCTTTTCATGTCTTTACATGAATGCAGGACACTTTTTCATACTTCTCCTGTGACAATTTTCTAATACAAGCAATTTGAAAGAAGGCATGAAGTGTCATGTCTTTAGACCTCCCTGGAAAAATGCGGTGCACAAATATGTCTAAAATCTCTAAAACCAACAGATACTATGGCCGTATCCTATTCTGAAACAAGTTCTCACGGTCACTGATCCAAGTGCAAATTCCATAGCTCTTTGCCACATACCTCATTTATAAAAAGATACTAAATTAAAAACTGTACAGAATCTATTTGCAGGAACACCACTATCCAAATAGCTTTTTGTGATGATCTTTTATAGCCGGTGTGAACTTTGCCATCACAACAAAAGCCTGGATTTCACCTGAGGTTTAGCCTAGGTGTCAGGCCTCGGCACTGGCCCCGTATGAAAACATATGGGGATCACAAGTCATCAGAGCGACTCTGAGAGCGAAAAAGAGGACACCGAGCCTAATTAACTTTCTATGCAGGGGACGTGGCATGAGGATTTTTTTTTGACTGGGTTTCATGTGCGAGGATTCTCGTAGCCCGGGAGAGGTGGCTCGACCCAGAGGTGTGCTGAAAGAAGAGATTATTCTGTGACCTTTTTCTCCGAGTGAAAAACTCTCAAATCTCACTTTCCCATTTGTGTGCTGCTATGAAAAGCAGTCTTGATATTACTGTACGTACTGTGCTTTAGTGAGCTGGAGAGACCTTACAAATGATTCAAGCCAAAAGAACATTTACAAAATGTGGTCTTAGATTGTTCCAGAAATTCCCATAAAGGAAGAACTGATGCTCTGCTATTCAGCACAAGTTGTGCACTATTGCACACATATACATTACAGTCCAAAAGTCAGAGAACATGCATTTCATTTCCAGTCAAGATGGATGTTGAGGACAGATAATTCATTTGTTATGAGTTAAATAAGTTACTGTATTTAATAGTAAAGAGAAAATGGGGGGAATTAACAACAGTCTAAGACATGGTAGACCACCAATCCTATCAGCATCAGATACTCATTTACTTCATTTCTAGTCAAAATACTCACTAATTACCTTCTTTCATTTCCAGCCTCAGTGGTACAGGAGCTCCAACTATTAAAGAGAAGATAAATGTCAGTACAGTGTCCACGTTTGACCTTTATTACAGCCTCCATTCTTTTCAGGAGACTTGTTTTTTTTTTCTCCAAGAAAGCTTCAAAATGTTCTGCTTCTCACGATCCAAGTAATTCTAACTACTTTCAAAGATGTTGGGGTTCGGACTCTGGGGAGGTCAGGCCATTGGTCTGAGAACACCAAGAGCTTCATTCTTGGACTTGCAAGTTTTCTTCTTTGTTGTCTCATTTTCTTGGTTAGGTCTTCTTGGCAGCTACGCATCATTTGAGATCCATAGCGTTGAGGTGTCCTCTCTCAGTGGAAGGATAGACAGAGCTACATGGATTCTTTTCAGATTCTGAAGCAAGAGTGGAGCTTGACTTTCTCCCAAAGAGGAAAGCTTAAGTACTGTTCGTCTGTGTCCCATTTCCATTCAATTTTAATATATTTTATTATTTTGCTTTGGATTTCCCCTTCCTTATAACAATTATATTATCTTGTATCTTAGATATATGTCCCGGAAAAACGATAATTTGTACTTAATAGATGGTTTCAGTGGAAGTAAACATGGTCTCTATCTTTTGCATGGTACTGATAGTAAGTGTAGGTCTAAGGTATTAGGTGTCTTAGGTACCTAATAAACTGGTAACTCAGCCAATGTTTTGTTAGACATCTGACTGGCTTATTGTCCATTAATGAATGAGATATCACCATTCAGAGCAAATCACAACATGTACATATAAGTATCACCAATTCCCACTAGCTGTCTAAAGATCCTCTATTAGTCCACCAACCACTGAAGGTTAGCATGTGCTTCCTCTGAGATTCATGATGCCTCACCACATCTTTTCAAACTACTGCACATGCAGTGCCTTAGGGCAGTGAGGGCTGACTGCCCGATTTTGTGTACGTGAGTTGGCAGACACCCACTATTGGCTAGCACCACCGCAGATGGACAGGGAAGATGGCCTAAGCCATTCTTCCCACTCTGAGAGAAGTCTGCATGATTTCGACTGCTCAGAGCCCGTTCACATTCTAATGAAATAAGATTAGGTGATCTGCATGTTCTAATACCCCTGGCTTCCCACTGTAAATCTGCCATGGAAAGGTATTCCTCATTAGATGTGGTGTAATTTGGGGCTTGTGAACCATTTGATGCGAAGTAGAGCTCTTGAGTAGTTTTACAGAGGCTGTGTGTTGGATTGTCTTCCAAGTGCCCCGGGGACTAGTTACAAAATCGCTCAAAAAAAAATTTTTAAAAATTGGAAAAAAGAAACCCTTGCTTGTTGGAATACTTTGGAGTCATGCTATGAAGCGAGCCATTCAAAACATCTTTTGACAGCTAATTGACCAAAAACTTGGAATGAATGACCTAGAAATGGTGCAGAACACAGAGTAGTTCTTCAATTCATATGTCATGCAGTAGTATTCCAGAGCTTGAGTACTGTGGTCAGATTTGTTGATTGCACATGTACTGTATATTTGGTAAATTGAACATATTGGATAAACATGAATGTGTCCTGTGCAAAATGTTTATTTAGTATTTAAATTATGTTAAATGAATGGAAATTGCACTGCAAACTCTGCTGTGTGAACTTTTTTCCACCTAGAAAATCAACACATGTATGTCCTGGAAAACAAATAGTTTGTACTTAATAGATGGTTTCAGTGGAAGTAAACATGGTCTCTATCTTTTGCACGGTACTGATAGTAAGTGTAGGTCTAAGGTATTAGGTGTTTTACCTAATAAACTGGTAACTCAGCCAATGTTTTGTTAGGCATCTGAGCGCCCTATTGTCCATTAATGAATGAGATATCACCATTCAGAGCAAATCACAACATGTATATATAAGTATCACCAATTCCCACTAGCTGTCTAAAGATCCTCTATTAGTCCACCAACCACTCTGTGAGTTTGAAGGTTAGCATGTGCTTCCTCTGAGATTCATGATGCCTCACCACATCTTTTCAAACTACTTCACATGCATATATATATATATATATATATATATATATATATGGCTTACATATGGCTGCAAGTTTTCCTTTATGTATTTATTTATTTATTTATTTATTTATCTATTTATCTATTTATTTATTTATTTCAATGAAAAATGAAACCAATTTGGGTTTAGGCCTTTGGAACCCACTGTAGAGCAAAAATATGTAAACCTAGAAAATCAACACATGTTGCGGTATGGCTTACATATGGCTGCAACTTTTCCGTTATTTATTTATTTATTTATTTATCTATCTATTTATTTATTTATTTCAATGAAAAATGAAACCAATTTGGGTTTAGGCCTTTAGACCTCACTGTAGAGCAAAAATATGTAAATACAATGTGTGGCAAAACAACCGTATCAGCTGTGGCCTACAGGTTGTACTTGGTCCCACTTTATATGGTGTTTTTCTAATAACTGTCCAGTTACACATTTACAATGCTATTATTAAAGCTATTATTTACAGCAGTGACGCTTAAGTGACTACACACATATCTTAACAGTTATAATAGCATTCTCCTATATGATTACACATACGTAATAAAGTTGGGGTAATTTTTTTATGATATGAGAATTTCTGTTTTTCCAACAAGACATTTCTGGTCGTAACAGGACATGGGTAACTACCTATATTTATAGAGTGCTTACACTGCATCTGCACAGGAAACACCAACTTTCCAAATATGTATTTAAGGACTGTAGAACCTTTACATTGCGACATATTAACCAAACCCAATTTAGTTTTTAATGTGATTATATCACCATATATGTTATTTTAATAAATTATGATAATCAGCGTATAAATTACCTATCTATAATTTTACTGTATGACATCTGACTGTCCCACTTTTTATTGTAAGTGTAACTTAAATACGGGTTTCTTTGGGCTATTTGTGTTGTAACATGATAACCTGTTACATTGTCACATGGATTAATAGCAGTCTGTAATTTCACATTGCAGATCTTATGTTGCTGTGTAAATACAGTCACATTCCAGAATGGTTTAAAACCAGAATTTAATATCATTACACTTGTACAACCAGCAAAATGTCTGGAAAGTTGGCATTTACTGTGTAGATACAGTGTAAGTATACACATAATGTAGGTAATTACAAACTTCCAGAAAAACAAAATGCTGGAAAAACAGCAGTAGAAAATAGAAAATATGCTATTATATTTATGAAGATCTACTCCACTGCTGCATTCAGTCTGAACAAGTAAACACATCACCAGTAGATATATTGTTGTTGCATGTATGGTACAGGTACATGTGTCTAATAACTATCTGTTATTAAAGACACTTAACATAAAGAGAGACCTACTACTTTTTCTTTTCTGATATTAATATATAAACCTTCAGTACTGACCAATATCACTATCAATATCCAAAATGTCTTTTGTAATTATTAGTTTAAATTTCAATAAGAACCGACTTTATAAACACTGCATTTCACTGAACCTAAAGGTAAGCTATCACTTTCAAACTTCCACAAAACTCTTCTACTTGACAGGAGGAACTTTACAGCAAACAACATGATATGAGTGTGGGCTATTTTGGACTAGATTTGATACAGGATCAGATCAGATTCTATCTTTTTTTCCTCTGATATCTGAACCAGCCTTTTTCTGCTGATATCAGCCTGATACTGATACCAATAATACCAATATGCCATCTCTGTTTTAGTCTAATGGGGACTAATTGATTTAGACATTGACAGATCACTATGGAATGAGTCTGCTCATGGAAGAAACGTAATATGTAACTTACAAAATCAGCTGGCACCATAAAAAGACATAAAGACACCATGGGCTCGGTTCAGAAAAGCCAGCCACCGCAGAGTAGAGAGTACTTCATTATCTATACCTCATGCTGATATTTTGAAAGTGAGTCTCCAGGCCCGGATGCTTGCTGTGGTAGCCAGATAATGCAGCTTATTAGCCAGGCTACTGCTGACATAATAACTAATGGTAAATAGGTAGCTCTTTATTCTAAAGAACACATATTGGGGCTTTATGAAGGTCTTGTTCTTTGTCCGGCACAGCTCAAATTAGACACTTCTAGGTGGTTTACTCACATTCATTATCTCACCATTTTTTTGCACATAATTGTCTTATTGTGTGAAAATCTCATCAAACCCCGCTATGTAATTACCTGAGTGCATGGATTATGATGTAAATTCAGAACCTTTTAGTGTATAACCTTTAGTGCAACATTTGAAAAAAAGACTCAGAATTAACAACCAGTCGGACAGTAGACATTGAAAAGGAATCATATAGATGGTTCATCATATTGATGCT
This sequence comes from Prochilodus magdalenae, assembly GCA_024036415.1. Classification (NCBI taxonomy): domain Eukaryota; kingdom Metazoa; phylum Chordata; class Actinopteri; order Characiformes; family Prochilodontidae; genus Prochilodus; species Prochilodus magdalenae. The sequence continues at coordinate 1,359,591 of JAMWET010000363.1, read as the reverse complement.
TCTGTGCTTGGCTTTATTAACCTTTGCTGTTAGCTATTACATTAAAACTATATCCTGAAAGCTACATATCCAGAACTTCATACAAATGTCATGTCAAGATACATTTATGGAATTACACAACCTCTACTGTAGCATTCTGCATTGTTATTACATGTATTGTAAATGTGTAATTACATGTTAATAGAGACACTTAACATGAAATGGAACCTACTACTTTATCTGTGCTGATACTGATATTGAAACCTTCGGTTGTGACCATTATCAATAAAAAGCTGTCAAACTTTAACATACAGAAATGAGGTGGCAGTGAAATACTGACATTAAGTAATTCAGATAATATTGTTGCTGTGGAGATCCATGCATCTGCTGCTTTAGCACAATCCCAGAACATGTCCATAACTATAACAGATGCAGTATTACACATATTGCAGCTGTAACTACAAATGAGTTTCATTTAATACCACAAGGTAGTTTCAAATTCATTGGTTTACTACAGTTTATTATTTAAGCACTACTACTATATTCCAAATAGTTATTTTAGCTATTTTGCTCTATATGTACACTATATGGACAAAGGTATTAAGATACCTGCACATTACCCCTACAGGAGCTTCAATGGCATCCCATTCTAATTCCATATGCATTATTTTTGGAGTTCTCCCTTTTCTCACAGCTGCCACTCCTCTGGGAAGACTTTCTACAAGATTTGAAGTGTGTCTGTTGGAGTTTTGTCCATTTATCCAAAAGAGCAGGTTAGAGTCTTGTGCTGGATGAGAGGGCCTGGCTTGCAACCTCTGATCTAATTCATCCCAAAGGTGTCCAGCAGGGTTGAGGTTAGGGCTCTGTGCATGCCAGTCAAGTTCTTCAACACCATAAGCTTTGTGCGGTGGGGCACAAGCATGCTACAACGGAATGCAGTCATCCCCAAACTATTCCATGGACAGCCTACAATTGTCCAACATGTCTCAGTGTGCTAAAAGATTAGCATTTCCCCTCATTGGAACTAAGAGACCTAGGCAACCCCCTGAAAAACAACCCCATAGCATTATCCTTCCTGCACCAAACATTGTAGTTGGCACAGTGCAGTCGGGCAGGTAATGTTCTCCTGGCATTCACCAGACTCATCTTTCAGACTGCCAGATAGAGTCCAGTGAAGGCATGGTTTACACCACTCCATCTGATGCTTGGCATTGTGCTTGGTGATGTAAGGCTTGCATGCATCTGCGCAGCCATGGATACCCATGCCATGAAGCTTGCGGCAGACAGTTTTTTTGCTGATGTTAATGCCAGAGCAGGTTTGGAGCAGTTATTGAGTCAGCAGACCGTTGGCAACTTTTACGCATTGTGCAGCTCAGCACTCTGCAGTATAACTTTACATGGTCTGCTACATAGCTGTGATTCTTAAACACGTCCACTTAAAGGCAGACTGGGTGGCTAGGTGCTTTTTTATATACCTCCTGCAATGGGACTAAACGAAACACCTGAATTCAATGATTAAGACGTGTGTTCCAATACTAGTCCATATGATGTCCTCTTATCATCAAACCATAGTAACACAAATAGTTGCACCCAGAAGGAATCACCCGACAGGAAGGAAACTTTGTGAGTAGGTTTGACATCGTGAGACGTGAGTGATGATTCAAGTTTCATGCTCAGCCGTGGATGTGATGTAAGCAAGGATGAGCTTTATCAATGTACCTGATCCAACAGCCATGAGTGTGGACATTCAGTGAGCAGTGATGCCTTTAATGATTCCTCTTGCCAACAATAGGACCACACTGGTGTCATGCCAGACTGTCATGGAGTGACTCAAAATGGCAGCAGGTCATCTTTAGTGATGAGTCCTGCTTTTGTCTGGGTGGAAACAAGGTCATAAGGTCAAATCTATGCTGGTGTTGCTGCAGTCCACCACCACTTCAGTCGCTTTTGGGAAGTCTATTTTGAGTTTATTTTGACCTTCTAGTCCTGAACTCCACCCTTACTGTTACATGCCATTTCTTAATTACATTGTTAAGTGAGGAAACGGCTACACTTGGTTATCTTCTGATACACTTCTCCATGCTGAGTGCCTGACAGGATTAATAAATCTTTGAAATTTGCATAGTCCTAAAGACCTGAATTCAGGTATGGGAGCTTGGTAAAGTCAAATTTCTTTTGCATTGGCACTACTTTCCTTTTTTCACTCTAAAAATGTGTGTTAAATTTATATAATGACTTTAAGAAGCTTCTGATCAGGAGCAATTGATGAACAACAGGAAGTACCGAAAGCTTATTAACAAAAACTTGTATTCAAATATTAAAATCTTGGACCAACTTAGACCCTGCACCATTCTGGAAAGTTGCAGAGGGAGGCATCAGGCACCAAAGTATCTACATCCACCAGGAAAAGAGGCCTGAAAAGGAGTGATGCATTTAAACCAAAGATCACCTCTCAGCTGTGAAGCATGAGGGTGGCAGCATCATCTTGTGGGGGTGTTTTACCGGAAAAGGGGCTGGTGCACTTCAGAAAATGGATGGCATCATAAGGAAGGAGGATTATCTGGAAATCCTCCTTCACCACAACACCTTGAGACATTAGCCACAAAGTTAAAGCTCGGTCACAACTGGTTCTTCCAGCAGGAGAAAGATCCTAAGCCTTACCTTAAGGCTGTGATAAAAGGGCTTAAAGACAGCAAAGTGAAGGGACTGGAGTGGCTGAAACAAAGCTCTGTCCTGATTCTCATGAAAACTTTACAGACTGAACTGACAGAGAACGTCTGAGTAAAGGGGCTCACAAATCTGAATGAGTTACACCAGCTCTGTCGGGGAGGAATAACCAAATTCCTGGCAGGGTGTTGTGAGAAGCTTGTATATATATAGAAGTGTGTAGTCTTTACAATGAGCCTCAGAGAACTAGGAGGCAGATGCAAGAGGCTGAGGCTGACAGACTTGCGGTGACAGTAACTAGACAGTGAGGCAAGAAGTGAGGCAGGGCTGTTTGGAAACGCACTGTAAGTCATTTTCATGAAACTGTGTTTTTATGTGTTATTGTTTTACTTCGGACTGATTTTTTAAGTTACATATTACGTTTCCTCCATAAGCAGAATCATTTCATAGTGATCTGTCACCTCTGAGGACAATTGTAAAGGGCTCCATATTTATTTAATAAATGTGGTGTTTTTTTTTTTGGTAATTTAAATAAAATTGAACACTGATGTAGACATTCATGGCATTTTTTTTACAGCATTACCAATACCGCTGATACACACCTAGCTGAATTAACTTACCAGAGTTGGACTAGCGTTTTTGTTCTTCAAAAAAAAAAAAAAAAATATATATATATATATATATATATTTAATTACGCAATATGTAATTTACAAATTCAGTCAGAAGTAAAACAATAACACACAATAACACAGTTGCATGAAAATGACTTACAGTGCATTTCCAAACAGCCCTGCCTCACTTCTTGCCTCACTGTCTATTTACTGTCACCTCAAGTCTGTCAGCCACAGCCTCTTGCACCTGCCTCCTAGTTCTCTGATGCTCATTGTAAAGACTACACACTTCTATGTGAACACAGATGCAGAGCTAACGTCAGCCCTGCAAGAGAACCATAGCACCAATGCTATATGTTCAGTAATTGTTAGCTCTGTGTTTACTCTCAGGCAAATACATATCATGCCCTGAAAACAAAACCTGATTTCTTGCCATTCATACCTATACTAGCGGCAGCCACAACAACCACAGATCAGGCTAATGGAACATGAACTAACATTAATCTCAGGCAAAGTGACAAAGTGTCTCCTGTGATATAGGCCCTGGCACCTGAAGCACTGGATTAAATGTGTACTCTATAGCATAGCATGTCCAAATCTGTGCTAAGCACGTTAATAGGCTTACTTATACTTTATACTGTATGTTACTTATAGCTTACTATGTCCCGCTTGATTTAAGAGCTTTAGTGAATCCAGTAAACATGTTCCGCTCTGGATGCAGCCAATAAAGAGGCGACAGAATCATTTTAATCACTGTTTATCGTATGTGTATTACTAACAGTAATGAGTTCTCTATGGTATAGTTTATTCAATCATTAAAGTCAACAATTATTTAATATTTCATAACCAAATAATTATTATTAGGACAAATTATTGGGGGTTACATGGCCCACTATAGGACTGATTGTAACCCACTGAAATCACTGTAACACAACAAATCCACAGGCCAAGACAAGAAAAAGAATTCCTATTATATCGGTTATTTCCCTGCAGTCACTTTGATCTAGCCATCCACTGACCATAGCTATAAGTGTCTTGTTTGAGGAGCCGTGTCTGAAAGGAGCTGGCACATCATACTTGAGTTCTTGAGTGTGTTCAGGAGTGTGTGATATTTCACACTCGCCTCAGTGTCTTCACACAGAACAGATGAAGAAGAACAGCAGACTGCCTCTCGGATGATGCACTGCAAGATTGCGAAGACTGTATATATACGCCTGGCTATGATTTTAGCAGCGCAATCTCAATTGTTCGCCGAGAGTTAATCGGAGCAGTTTTGCGATCAATGAACCAGAGAATCCAGAGCCGCAGCAGTTTGATCCGGAGAAACCGGAGATGCATTCATTTCTTTCTGCACTACATTATGCATGCATTTTCCCCCTTAACATTACGCGCAACATAGCTGAGATTTAAAACAATCAAACCGTACTCAGTTTTAATAGACGCCAGATGTTTGTTTTTTTCAATGTTCAATCAGCATTACGTACATGCTTTTTGGCAGCACAGGTCGGCACATGCTTGTGATTGCAGCATGAAGATATTTGTGTATCAACTTCAGTTCAGAAGCCCCTACCTACTTATCTTCTTGGTGATAATATCAGCTTTTATTCAAACCATTTTGCTCATTCTTCCCGAAGGATGCAATCATTTATAACCTCTGGTGCGCCTTTTTGAGGCGCACATAAATCATTAGGGAGTGTTGGACTGTATGGAAATTAATGACACGGAGGAGCTAAAACTTTGACAAATTACAGTTTCCTCTTGTTCTCCAACTCAAGCAAGGCCCTATGTTATTTTAATGAACCTTAAAAAAAAAAAAGACATGGAGCTGGTTGTAAAGTGTCCACCTTTTAACTGTGCTTGAGTCTCCCGGAGGAGCATCATTAGGAAAATCAGTCAATACAACCCATTTCCAAAGTACTGTTTTCAAATGCATGAACAAAAAGTAGCCCAGCATTTATGCTATATTGAAATGACATTGATTCTAGTATTCACTTTGCATGTTTGGTTAGTCTGTTGCTATAAAAAAAATAAAAAAAACCTTCACTAGAAGCTAAAGTGTTGAGTTTTTGTCTGGGTTTAGGTCTCTATATGCCATTTAGCTGACACTCTTATCCAGAGCGAAGGTTAATTGTATTACAGATAGGCCAATGTAGTGTTAAGAGTCTTGGCTAAGGACTGTAGCACCACATAGTCACCCAGGCAGACAATCGACCTCCAGTCTCCCACATGGGTTGGTAACTCACTGACCGTTGTTGGGTTATCCATTGCGCTACACCAACCAGGGTTTAGGATGAGGGTTTGGGTCAGGATTAGATGTTAGGTTACTTTAGGTTTAAATTACTTGCTCACTCACTCTTCTTCCTAACTCCTTCAGTCTTCTGGGACACGGTGTGGCGGGGGTGCGGGAGCCCATCCCAGCATTCAGTGGACATAAGGTAGGACACACAGGCATATACACTCACACATACACTCTTACACCAAGAGGCAATTTAGCACCTCCTATTAACCCGACTACACGTGTTTGGACTGTGGGAGGAAATTGGAGCGCCCAGAGGAACCCAATGCAAACAAGGGGTGAACATGCAAGCTGATGCTATGATATGTAAGAAATTTGGAGATTGTGGAGAAGACGTCTCTGGTGGAAGTGTGTAACTGCGAGCAGGTTGAATGAATGTACAAGGAAAATGATTGGTTGATTTCACTCTTAGTTCCTCGTTATGTTAGAATGGAATCAAACATGTTAGGCTTTCAGTTCAGCTTCTGATGTCCCAGCCAGTAAGAGGGCTTAGATACCACTGAGGAAAACACATCTGATTGGATAATTTTCTGTTGGACATTTCAAGATTTTGCATACAGTGAAAATACTAATAGCTGCAGGGTAAACATACAGGCAGCATGCTAACAACAAAAAACTTGTGTTATGTATTAGTTTTAAATTATGAACATCGTTTATAAAGACCCCAAGGATTCCCAGCTGCTGTAATCCATAATTTAACCTTGTGAGTGCATATACAAAATGGCAACCACTATTTTACACACTAATAAAAAAGGGTGCATTGAATCTGCTTCATTCGAATGTGTATCCTTTCCTGCAACATTAATACTGCAAAACCCCACATTTCAATCAATGCATCCTGTTTGTTCGTGTGCAATGTTGACCAATCACTGACTAGATCCCTCTGTCAGACTCTTTAGTAAATGACTGGTATGAGTGGACCACAATGCTGAGGCAGTGTGTGAAGGTTGGGTGGGTAGGAGGGTCGTATTGCTGCTCTTAATGGCCATGCCTTCACCCTGTGTTTTACTTCTCCCCAACTACTGATGAGCCGTCTGCGTATCCACTCAGATTGCTCAGATTAACTGCATGCCTTTTCCAGGATGTAGGAGACAAGCTGACCGAGCCAACGAAAACAAGTCTACGTCCAGCAGCACACACACTCAAACCCAGACCTACGTGCAGTGATGAGATCTCTAAAGCTCAGTACTGTGCATGCATTATTACTGGGAGAGCTTTTACAGTCTGAGTAGGAGGAGGAATTACTGATTGTGTTAGAATCAACTTTACTTTTATATCTGAATGTTTTTTCAGTTGTTTTTGTTTGTTTATTCCTTTCTTTCTTTTCTTTCTCTTTTTTTCTGAAGGATCCACATGAAAAAATTTAACTCCTGGTCAAATTCCATGTTTTACTGTATAAAAATAATAGAAGTGAAATGAATCCAATGCATTCTCTACACTTCAATATTTTTTCTCTGAATTTTAGAGCACAATTTCTAATTAACTAAAGGAAAAAAATAAAACACATCATAATATGTGCCATAACTTTTGCACAGGTCACATTTTATATTTTATACATTTTTCTACAGCCTTGTTGAATTTAGCAAATAAATGGCAAATGTTTATTTAAATGTTCAGAAGTTTGTCCTCTGTAGAGAATCTTACTTTTCCTATTTTTGTGACTGTTGCTAATATGTGACTGTAATTACAGTATTAGGGGTCCAAGCACATATGGAAAACATTTTAGTTGCTGCTAAATAGTTTTAAAATAGTGGAGCAAGACACTCTGTACATATAAGCAACCTAAACATGTCTGCTATAAATACATTTAGTCTTTGATGTGCACCATTTGTGGACATGTCAGTCAAAGTGGCAGAGGTGAAAATAAACTCCCACTGGCTGTCTAAACAGTCTCGCTGTCTTCAAACGCAGACTGAAGACCCATGTCTTTGTAAAGCACTTAAGTGAGTGAGCACTGATAGATGTGTATGTTGTCGCTGTCCAAAGAAAAACATGTATCTCTATTTTTGTTGATTTTTACTTTTATGCCTCATTTGATCACATGAGCTGCTATTTACACTGTGTGGAAATTTCATAAAGAATGGACCAACAGAAATGGCCCAGGACTGCTTGGAAAGAGGTCTGGTTCCATTGACTTCCATTCAAATTAAATGAAGTCTGTGGCCTCTCCTGTAAAGTTGCCATTCTATTTTTTCTTTGGACAGCAATGATATACTGAAATACTTTATTTTTGGACATATACTGACCATAAGCTTTCTTCGCTTTGGGTTTGAGCACTGGGTGGGGTTGCTAGGTAGTGCACTTATGTTTATATATGTCTTGTATTGTTCTCTATAGGTACCTGCACTGGCCCTTGTTCAGTGAGCGTCTGAGCTCATGGTGAGTTTTAGACTCTAACCTATTTATACTAGCAGGGAAACGTCCAATGGAGCACTAAGCATGGTTGTAAGTCGCTCTGGATAAGAGCCTCTGCTAAATGCCTTCAGTGTAAATGTAAAATGATTTTACCCCATGAGGGGATTAATTGTAACAGACTGAGAGATTAGGTGTGATGAGATCTAGTGATATCTAGGAATTAATGCAAACACAATGAATTCAAAAACGGCTAAATGTTAAAAGAACTGGATGAGCTTGCCAACTTAAAATCATAAACATATCTGCATCATAAAAAACTTGATTAGTGAAAAGAGGCCGGGTCAAATGAGGCAGGCTTAGTTATCTGTCAAATGTACTCACAGAATTGCAATAATGTGTACTTCACAGGAACCATGCTCTTCCCAGGACAGACATTATCTTGCTAGCAGCATATGTATCTCTAAAATCCCAACATACATCTCTGAATCAATGATACATTCACACATGTGAGTCAGCCACGCTGTGGGCACTGATGCCCCTCCGTGCCATGACAGATGTTGGCTTTTACACCTTTCAGGATGGTCCCTTACGACCTTAGCACGGAGAGCGTGACATCCGATAACACCAGAAGAGGTGGTACAGTGCAGTGAATGTCTCATTCAATGTGTGGAAAATGGGTCTGAAGCAGATGTTAGTGATTGGATAAAAGGAGTGATTGGATTTAATCATTCCAAAGACCATAGAGAGAAAGGAAGTAGCTGAATTTGCAGGTGTATGGAAGCGGATGGTAATACAGGTCTACCAGCAGTGGCAAAAATCCCAGTCTACAGAAAGCTCTCATCAGAACTGTGCCAGGGAAGGCATCCACCAAATATGGCCCAGTTGAGCAATTCTTTGATGGAAAAGTGTCTGAATATCGATGTTACCTGCATTCGGAAACATCCAGTCCATGACAAAATCAAATCACAGCTGTTAATTGCGTTTGTGAAGGTATTAACCACTATTAGGTACCTTTCGGTCACAGGTGACTAATTTTTTATCTGGTTAGCTCATATCACTAAGGAATATATTTATATGGTCACAGTCCAAATCTGCAGGTGATGATGCTATGGGAATACAAGAACATGACTATAAACATGTTCTACATTAAGCTCTTTACCGCACACAGCCTCACTCTCATGCTGTGAGGATCAGAATTTATTATATATCTTTATATAAAATAAATAAGTAAACATGATATACACTACACTAAAGGTCAAATCAAGACAAGTTGTTTTTTGGCCAGTCAACAGTGGGATAATTCTCTGAGTGCAGTAGAAGTTCAAAGTCCCTGAAAGTATGAATAATGATGCAAAATGAAAACACTGAAATATTTCCACTGATGTACAGTAGTGGAGTACCTTTACCAGTCTACTCTGCACTGTATACACCTCAGCACCGACTCAGCTGGATGTAGCAGTACATGACCATATCAAATGCAGTCATCAGGGAAAGCTGAGCCTATTAAATGTCTCTCTCTCTCTCTCTCTCTCTCTCTCTCTCTCTCTCCTCTCGACTCATTAAACATTTCTAGTTTTTAGTTCTAATCCAGCCTACAGGAAATGTTGAACCCTGAGTAATTAAGTTCAAAGATGTGCACACATTTATTCATAAAGGTTTTAACGTTAGTGTTAGCCGCAGACGGTAACCCCATTGCGTCGGGCCTGTTGGTCTGGCCGCTGTCCTAATGTTGTCCTGAAGCCCTGTTTAAATGTTAACTAGTGTTTATTTTGAAAGAGATCCCAAAATCGGAAAGAGGAGGGAGACATTTACTGCTTGGCAAGCATCATCACTCACTAGATTCAAGGCCACATTAAAAGCAATACTTGGACAACATGAAAGAGATGAATCAGTGCTATTTCCAGCACACATTAAGCAATAGGTCCAATCACTGTTCTGTCAGGCAGGAACTGTCCTACGCTAGTGCTAGCAGTGGACAATAAAAATAAAGAAAGAAAGAAAGAATTAAAATGAACTCAGAAACTAGGGGGAAAGCCACAATGTGCCCATGGCTCATCATTCTTTTGCCAGAAGCCCAGAATAATTTAATTGAAAGAGAGAAAAAAAATACCTCGTTATTAAGTCATTACCACAGTCTGATTAAGTTTTCGCTTGGCTTGAGCATTGAATGTAGAAACATGGAGTAATGCTTATGTCCCTCATTTAAATTCTATTTAATATTTTCATTATGCCACTATACTTTTTACCTTTTGCTCCATTTCAGATTTTGCCCATTTCCCCCGGTAATAATTGTAGGCAATTTCCATTGTTTCCTTTGTGGTTTTCTCCACTAACACATTGTTCTGCCAGCAGTAGCCAGATAGGATGACACTGCATTTTTTTAGACCGTAGCCCACACAGTGCTGACCGCCAGTGAGAGTGCAAACTGTATGTGAGATCACACTTCGCTTTTTACATTGACAGACAATGGAAAACCCTCCCACTGATTGCTCAGTGCTTTTATTTATGTTTGTATTTACAGTAGTGTACAAAACTCAGAGACCATCCTTTAATTATTCAGGCATTTCCAGTTTAAATATCACTCTCAGAACAGAAAGTAAGTTTATTGAACGGATTGCAAGTTCTAACAAAGGCAAAGAGTAGCCACGGTATGTACTGTAAAGGTGTAATTCATGTGAATGCTGTATAATTGCCTGTTAAATACAGTATGGTTTCTGCTTTAAACAGAAAACACTCCCCATTCTGTCCATTCTGACTCCTGCTGTTGTGCTGGTAGCATCCTTTGCAGGCTACGTATGCCTCGGAGCAGAGTTTGAAAGCAATTCGAGCAGTTGGAAGAGATTGAGAGAGGTTGCATTATAGGGCTCCAGGAAGCAGGATGGTCTTATCAACATATTGCACACGCAACATGCCTGTCGTGCGGGTACTACCATACCATGCTTTAGGCAGCAGTGGCAGGAATGAAACTTGGTGGGCAGGTTTGACTTTGTAAGACAAATTATTCAAGTTTTATGCTCCGCCACGCATGTGATATAAGCAAGTACAGGCCTTATCACTGTACCTGATGATCCAACATGCACAATCGACATTCAGTGAGCAGTGATGTCCTCCATGTCATCCTGTTAGTGCCAACAATTTTACCGCAATGGTGTCGTGCCAGACTGTCATGAAGCGACTGTGAATGGCAGAGGGACATCTTCAGCGATGAGTCCCACTTTTGTCCTGGTGGGGACAACCAGCGAATCCATGTGTGGAGGTACCGTGGTCTGCGCTAAGATAAATGCTTTGCCTGTCACATGTCAGAGAGGCACTACTTCTGTATGTGTAGCTCAATTAATATGGCCCATATCAGTCTAAACTTATTATCACTTATTGTTCCTGGTAACCTTCATCTTCCTTCCCAATAGCACTACAGTCCCACACTTCTGGTACAACACCCTTCACTTTTATAATTAAATATTAATTAAATATGCAAAAGTCTAAGTGCTTATGCTTCTAGCACAACATGACATAGCACAATGATAAATACAAACAAATACAAACCCAGAAAACAAAAAAACACAACTAGACGTGGATATTTATCTAGTCCAAAAACCATGTTCTCTTCAATAACCACCGCCATAGGATTTATTAAAATCCCTCAGCAGCACAGTGTATTTAAATTAATAAGGTACAGGTAGTCAAGCCAGATTTGAGGAGATAACTACAAATACCACAGCCTTGTTTTAGTTTCTGATTTTTTTCTGATGTTAATGTTTTTTTTTCCTCTAATCAAATTAAAAACTAATGGCCTAATAAAAAAATACTTTTCTTAAATGCCATTAAAAGACGGTGACATTTTCCTGGTAAATCCAAGGCACAAATATTGCAATAAGAGAGTGATTGTTGCAAATATTTTTTTCTTCTGTGTGGTACTTTAGGGGCTCAGTATAATGTATATATACTACTGTTCCAGTTTGACATTACATGAATTTAAACAGTGTAGATTTAAATGTAATAAACCCTTTACAAAAGTATATTTTGGAATATTGGAATATTGTACTAAATATAAAAAATGCCAAAAAGTTACTACATGTTAGATTAAATGATATATTATGTATTAATTGTTAATATAATTGTTTAATAAATACCATAATCAAGCGAGGCATAATCTGCCTCGAGATTTAATCACTTTTGAATATAATGAATTATGATTATTTTTATTAAGGCTTATTTCTTGATGTTATACAGTTATCTCAGTCATTTTTACCTACGGTTTACAGCCGTACACTTTGTGTACAGATTGTGTGTTATTCTCTTTAGTTCTATATTTCAAATCATTTTTATTGGTTCCTAGATTATAAAATGTTTAACCAGTCCTGTGAATTTTATATATTTACTAGTTGTTTTGCATCGAAAGCGAGCAGGAATGTCCCCAAAGAACCCCCTAAAACTTTCAAAATTCTTCATTCAGTGTGCGACTTGACAATAAGAGCAATTTTAATGCTCTGTAATTAAGGCCCAAACAGAATGTTCCCCAAAGGATGTGATAAATGGCAAATGTATTAGCCGTTATGGCACCCAAGGGGCTGATACATAAATATTAATCCTGTTGCTGATGGCCCTAAGGCTGCCTTCGCATTCAAATTCCTTCATTTTTAAGGGAGACAGAGAGGGGACAGGTGGCCCACAAGCAGCCAAGCCATGAAGACCGGTCCTCACGACTAATAAAAACCAGCCGCTAACAAATCACAGGTTTATAATGAAACGAGCAGAAGTTAGAATTCCAGCAGATGGACCGAAGCTGGTTTAAAGGTGTCGTCTGGTAGCTGTACATGGAAACAAGTGGCAAGCGCATCATGCAGTAAGGAAGTGTAACTTGGTCGGATGGAACTTACCATATCCGTAACTGATGTGTTTTAAGAAACAATGAAAAATGTACAGTCTCAGCTTCCACTCCGTCTGTTTGGGACACAGATGACAGAGGGGGGAAAAAGGTCTTTCATGTGGATTAAAGCCTAGTACAGACAAATGCCAAGGAGTGGCCACTACAATCTAATGATTATACATCACAGATGTATGACAAATTACCACTTTCATCTCCTGCGGTTGCATTAATATTTCTTTTCTTTTTTTTCTCGCTGCTCACTGCTTCTCCATTACCACAGTGAGGTTGGGCTAAGAGCTGCTAAATAAAAAGGGCAGCTGGAAGACTGCGGACAGCAGACATGCTGGAGACAGAGCGATTGATAAAAAAGTTAACGTCCAGAGTCACGCTCATGATGGATAGCGCACAGCCAGGAGGAGCTTCCGTCCCCCGCCGAGAAGACATCATTTCCCATCAGTCTGACGGAGGAAGCCTCAAACAGGAAACCGGGAGTGAAATCAACAAATGCTGCTGGCCAAAGAAATGGAATTCCCTCCTGCCGGGCGACAACTCACAGAGATTGATGTTAACATGCTAATGTAGTAATATTCAACTGATTATTAGCCGCAGTAATCATAGCAGTGAGACGAGCCTGCCCAAAAAGTTGACTGATTAACCTATTGATATAGGGGATCGAATGTCCGGAAAAGACGTCGTCTTGATTGTGAGGATTACGACAATCAGTTAAGGGATGTCGAGATGATCTTAGCGTAAACTTTCTGGGATTGTAGGTGCGGCTCGCAGCTCTTATCTGCATTACTGATGATGAAGAACAATCCTTTATAGTGATGCCAAGAAGACTGATTTGACAACATTAAACATTATACACAAAGTACAAGCACATGCTTGGTTAAGAAGGGAAGGGTCAAATCTTCTCAAGTTGACTTTGGCCCACAGGTCACAATTTGGGCAGTCTTGTCAATGAAGAACCACTGCTGGTTCCCTCAAGAACCTCTCAATGGGTGATTCTTCACATAAGGTTTTTTGAAAATGAGATGTGTGAAGTGTGTGAAGAGCCTTTCTGAGCTTTAAATGTCATGTGCTGTAAACTTTCTATAGCATTTAAAGTCAAGAACCACTTAGGAGCCGTGATTCGCTGTGAACTGTGCAGAGAGCACCCTTCATATATTTAATTGCCTGTCAAAATGGCCATTAGGAAGAAGTTATTGATTTTTCAGCACTAGGAAAACGGAAGAAACATATATTTTGCTGGACATGGCACAAAAGCCTGAACAGCTGAATGTAACATATTTACTTTTCAGTCTTCAGCGTCTCCACCCTTTGCCTTTCAGGTTTACTTTCAGTTGGGGACATTTGCATCAATAAGTCTCCATACCTCCACAGTTCAGTCTTAGAAGCTGGTTGTATTTTCTACTTGTGATGACCCAAGTAATCCCGAACACTTTCAGTGATGCTAAAGTTTGGGGTCTGGTGTGGCCAGTCCATTGTCCTAGGTACAGGAGTTTCTTTTAGACACATAGTATAAACCCATAGCATAGCATGTCCCCTCCCCATCTTAAAATCTGGTGTCCTGTAATATTAAAGCCTGGCTAATAACAATGACCATAACAAACTGCCTAAATGCTTTATATGTATGGCTAATTGGCTAATTGGTGATAACAGGTGTTCATATGGAGGTTGGTCTTTAACATTTGAACAGTATTACATTAACTTGTGGTTGTAACGTACATCAGAAATACAAAAAGATGCTTCAGCCAGCTCTAGACAAAGGGGCAACACTCACGCTATGCGATATGACCTAGAACAACCTTCCGTCTAATGTTCTTAATATTGTTCTAAAATGAGAACCTTTTTTTGTTAATAAGCATTCTGTGTAGCGCCGTCCACCTGCAGCAAAACAGCCTCCATAAGCAGTCCTGGCTTTGTGATGGAGATATCCCTTGGCAGGTTGGCGTAACAACCAAAGCGAGCGAGCGCACCCTCAGCCCCTGCTGTCTCCTCCCTTGGTGCTGCGATTCCCCGGAGCCTTCCATTAAACACTCTCATCTGTGGGCTTGCCTGTCAGACGGCTGCTCACCTCTGTGCAAATCTCAACCAAACATTCGCTGCTATTGTTTCCCTGGCCCTGCCAACGCCACAGCGCTTGCCGCGGGAGGAAATAAGAAAGGCCCCGGCTCTCTGGGAAGCAGGAATGCTCAGGTTTTGATATGGATCCCGTGCAGAAAAAAGAAGTGTGCGCAGGGTGGGCCATCAGGGACCAAACATCAGCACTGCAGGCAGACAGCCACAGATATATACATGTGACGTTTTTATAATGCCAGAGCATTCCCTGGACAAAAGCACATAATGTTACTGGGATCATGCGGCGGTGGGAGGGAGTGTAAACAAATTAATTATGTGGTTTTTCTCAGAGACTTTAACATGGGGAAATGGCTCCAGTAACATGACAAGATAAACAATGCCGGGGCGTCTTCTTCAAACGGTTACACACTTCCTACAGAGATTAAACACTTTGTGGTTTCATTATGGTGTCACTCTGAGACAATAATTATGCCATGATGTATAGTTTTTTTTTCTTACTACTATAAACATTCAGCCTGCATGTGTTTTTGTTATTTACCGTACAGCGCCTCTGGCCAAGTGTAAACAGGCTTCTAGTTGTCCAGCTGTAGTCAGGGTTGATCTACAGTGCAGCCGTCGTAAAATCAGGTGGTATTGAGCTGTGTGGACACTCTACAGGCTACAAATGTCTGCATTAGGCTTAACTGCCAAGTTTATAGTCAAGATAATAAGATCATTTCTCCAGCTCCTGTTCACCGTTGCCATAAAATGTGATTTCCACCTGTTTTGGGGGATTTTTTAGATGGAAATATGAATGATTTACCATATATACACCTACATTTATCCTGTATTTATCCCCCCTTTAATCAGCCCCACTTACCATATAGGGGCACTTTCTTGTTCTACAGTTACAGATTGTAGTCCATCTGTTTCTCTGCATAATTTGTAGCTCCCTTTGTACCTCGTGCTTCAATAGTCAGGGCGCCTGCAGGACCATGACAGAGCAGATATTACGTGGGTGGTGGATCATTCTCAGCACTGCAGTGATACTGATGTGGTGGTGGTGTGTGAGTGTGTGTGGTGCTGGTGTGAGTGGATCAGACACAGCAGTGCTGCTGGAGTGTTTAAGCACTGTCCACTCTATTAGACACTCCTGAGAGTGAGGCGTGACACTGCTGTATCTAATCTATTCACATTACCGCAATACACACAAGAATGATCCGTCCATCACCTCACGGTACTAAAACTATAAAGCCTCTATCTAAAGAAGTGCTTGTTAACCCTGGCACTGGAGGCCCATTGTCCTGCACATTTTAATGCTTTACCACACCCACTTTAATCAATGATGGGCTGTTAAGGAGCTGATTAGTTGGATGTTAAGGAGCTGATTAGTTGGACATCAGTGATACTGATGTGGTGGTGGTGTGTGAGTGTGTGTGGTGCTGGTGTGAGTGGATCAGACACAGCAGTGCTGCTGGAGTGTTTAAGCACTGTCCACTCTATTAGACACTCCTACCCTGCTGGTCCACCTTGTAGATATAAAGTCAGAGACGATAGCTCATCTGTTGCTGCATAGTTTGTGTTGGTCAACCTCTAGGTCTTCATCAGTGGTGCCCACAGGATGCAGTTGGCTGGATAGTTTTGGTTGGTGGACGATACTCAGTCCAGCATTGAGAGTGAGGCGTGACACTGCTGTATCTGATCTATTCACATTACCGCAATACACACAAGAACGATCCGTCCATCACCTCACAGTACTAAAACTATAAAGCCTCTATCTAAAGAAGTGCTTGTTAACCCTGGCACTGGAGGCCCATTGTCCTGCACATTTTAATGCTTTACCACACCCACTTTAATCAATGATGGGCTGTTAAGGAGCTGATTAGTTGGATCAGGTGTGGAGATGGGAGCAGGCATAGCACTAAAACGTGCAGGCCAGTGGATCTCCAGCACCAGGGCTGAGAAACACTCTAATCTATAACAAGTCCCATAAAATGATCAATGATTTAAAAGTTTATTAATACACCGATGAATTTATTAAGTGAATGAATAAAACAGTTGTTTAATAAGACAGTTGTTTAATCAAGTGGTTTATACGGGTCCGGCTACAATTGCGGTGGCAAACAGGGTGTGAGTATGAGTGTGTTCTTTATTGCTGCTGTCAGAACAGAACCTCCATCTCCATTTTGTCGTTTTTTAGGTTTTGCACATTTGCAAGTGCATGTTGCACTTTATGTTGTGTGTTAATTCCACGATAAATGGGCCAAAATATTCAAAATATTGGAACATTCTACAAAATTAGTTGAAACTGTGTTCCCTCTATAAAAAACAGCATTTAAAAATCCAATTAAGTTTCACATATTTAAGTAGTGTTAAAAACAAAATGCAATAGACCATCATTTTAATAAAACAAACATAATTAATCATGAACCTAGCATTAGGGTTTATGGCCACACTTCATAATCAGACATTCATATAGTAAATTTCGATTCCCCATTTGCTTCTACACGTGCATCTCTATGTTTTGTTTCTCAGCGCAGAGTTTTATGTTTCTGTGCTCGTTTGTTATGTTAAATTTAAAGAGACATTATCAGCCTCATTTTTTTTGTCGTTTTTTAGGTTTTGCACATTTGCAGGTGCATGTTGCCCTTTACGTTGTGTGTTAATTCCACGATAAATGGGCCAAATGAAATGACTAAAAAGTGTCCTTACCCTGTGAAGCTACAATTTTTGGAGTGAGTTTTGTTCTGACAGCAGCGGTATATTGAATGTGCCAGTCATACCATTGACTCTTACACCACAGACCAAAAGACTAAAATGTGTGGTTTTCTACATTCAGTCCACTGGCACTTTAGATTTAGAGGCTCAGTGGATGTAGAAACCTACAGATATAGCATTCATGTTATTTAATTTCCAGTTTAAAAATCATTATATATACCCTTTAATACATGAGCAGTTGAACACTCATGATTTTATGATTTTAGAGACATTATGCCTTAATGACGGCATCTCTCTCTCTCTCTCTCTCTCTCTCTCTCTCTCTCTCTCTCTCTCTCTCTCTCTCTCTCTCTCTATATATATATATATATATATATATATATATATATATATATATATATACACAAAATGCTTTTAAAAATCAATACAATCAAGACTAGTCAAACTGAGGCCTTTTCAATTTTTCTTAGCAGAGATGAATTAGCCTTGCCTCCCGTAGCACAGAGTGGCTGGAGCAAGTGAACTATTTCAATTGAATTACATCACTTGTGCCTGTGCAGCAGAGGTCTTTTCCCTCGAGGCTTTCGCAGTGGAAGTATCTTCAAAGAAGTCGGCCTTATTATATCCATCTATTAACCATGTGCGGTGTGTAGGGCACTGGAGAATCACCTCCACCTTCACAAGCCTCCTCTTTGATTTCAGCGCTCTTTTACAGGGGGCAGCATTATTAAAACAAATAAACAAAGAGACAGGGCAGAAGGCTTGAAACGCTACCCCAAGGAAAGATCAAACCAGAGAAAGAGTACAGCTGCAAGATGTAACGCTGGTTTAAAAAGACGTCCATGGTAATAGGACAGGTTACAACCCACACGCAGAATATAACTGCCGGCCTAAACATGTGGAGTGTAATAGCGGTGTTATTGGAAAAGCGACCAGGAGATTTCTTCTTCTTCGTTTTCAAGGAATTGGTCTTATTACTAGAGCAAGCATATGACATCATCTGTCAGCCGCTCCTATAATGCTGTGCTGGTGCATTTTTAATGCAGGGACATGCTTTCTTTATGAAATGCCCTTTCCAAATCCAGGCAAAAGCACAATGACAGCAAAGTAACACCACTGACTGTAACACCACTGACAAAATGAGTCAAATCTGAGCTTTTCAGAAAATCCATTGTTTCTGGGTGCTAGTTTCATAAGCAACACCACTGACATCTTTAGGACATCTGAAACTGTCAGTGTTTATTAGAAAAGGAATGCTTGGACTGCTCCAGTTTTGTCTTTTGTCCTTGTGGATATTTATATAAAAATAATATATATATATATATATATATATATATATATATATATATATATATATATATACATGTAAATATATATATATATATATATATATATATATATATATATATATATATATATATATATATATACATGTAAATATATAAATACAAAGGGTCTGGATTATTTTTTATATAAATATTATTTTTATATTAATATTTATATAAAATACTTTTTAAATATTATATATATTTAAAAAATTATATATATATATATATATATATATATATATATATATATATATATATATATATATATATATATATATATATATATATATATTACAACTTTATTTATGTTTAAAAATAACTATAAAAAGAACATAGAGCAGACAAATAATAATTTTCACAGGAAAGCAAGCACCAACATTGTTGTTTTATGTGACATGCTGTTTTTATATTTATGTAGTTAAAAAATAATTGTAATTTATAATTTATAAATATAACAAAGTATCTTGGTAGAGTGATTCTAATTCTCTTGCTGTGAATGATCATACAGACCTTTTTAGAAGCTTTAGTGCACAGATATGCAGTTATTTGCATCTTATTTCATTAGCAGTAATATTGTAGTTACCTACTGGATACTGGCTTGTGCTCACCTCAGGCAACTTGTAAGTTGTGGCCATATATATATTATATACCCACCCAGGGTCATATGTGTATATATATCAAAACCATTTGACATGCTCCTAAATCATTTACAAAAAAATCTGCCTACAGTTTGTACAATGAGGAAATGTGGCCACACCTAAATGTTTCAGCACCAGTAATTTTATTAAAATCAAATATCTGCCGATATGCTTATGACAACATCATCATACATTTGTAAGATGCATTCCTAAAGTGTTCAATTTTAATGTGCTTCTTGATCAAATATCTAAAACTAGGTTAATATAAATACTTTGCTAATTATCCGATATTTCTTAACTTGAAATAAACAGCAGAAACTTGCAAAGTCTTCAATATTGGAACATTCTAAAAAATAAGTTGAAACTGTGTTTCCTCTATAAAAAACAGCATTTTCGTCGCTGTCCAATGAAAAACATGTATCTCCATTTTTGTTGATTTTTACTTTAATACCTCATTTGATCACATGATATGATGTTTACACTGTGTAGAAATTTCATAAGGTATGGACCAACAGAAATGGCCCAAAATGATATTGAAAGACATTTGGCTCCATTGACTTTCATTCAAATTGAATGAGGTTTTTGGCGTCTCCTGTAAAGTTGCCATTTTGGAGACCTGTTTTTCTTTGGACAGCGACGATTTAAAAATCCAATTAAGTTTTACATATTTAAGTAGTGTTAAAAACAAAATGCAATAGACCATCATTTTAATAAAACAAACATAATTAATCATGAACCTAGCATTAAGGTTTATGGCCACCCTTCATAATCAGGCATGGATCTGCATTCATATAGTAAATTGCGATTGCCCATTTGCTTCTACATGTGCATCTCTATGTTTTGTTTTTCATCGCAGAGTTTTATGTTTCTGTGCTCCATGGTTATGTTAGATTTAAAGAGACATTATCAGCCTCATATCAGAACGCCGATAAGTCTGTAGAACTTTAGTAACTTTGTCAGGATTTGTCCTCCTAAGGTCAGGCTGCACTGGGCAGACCACAATATTTCCAAACCTTCACTCTTTCTATGGATCCGAATCCTATTCATCCAGTTCTACAGTGTCAGCACATATCCCCTTATTGTAATATGGATTATCCTGAACCCATCCATCAAAGCCAGGCCTAAACTCGAGCTGTAAACTCTGCATGGCCGGGCGTCCGGCACAGATCGCCTCAAAGCTGGCTTAGCTTGGTTTGCAGAGGCCTCGCTGGTAATCGTGGGCAGGAAACGACAGGGCAAATATTAGTTTTTGTGAGATTCGGTGTGGCTGGCAGTCCTAAGTGTCCTCCAGCTGTAACCTAAACCCTCTACAAAAAACAGAGCTACATTGTAAACTGCCACTTTTTCCCCCTTCTCTATTTCACACAACAGCTTCATTTGTCTCTCAGCAGATGCTGGTCAAGTGCCGACAGGAAGGAACAACAAGCGGTTAAGGGCTTTTTTCTCAGCAACCTTTGACCCGCGTGTCCTGGACTGTGCAAGGCAGAGGGCCGTAGAGGAAAAGAGCCATCCCCAGGCTCAAACAGCCTGTCAGCATGGCGGCACCGTGGCTCTCGAGCTTGTCAGCAACGCGGCTCCGACCATCTACAGCCAAGAAAAAAGTGGGCCTCCTCTCTAAGGTTCTTTCACAGAGAAATCCCATGCTCTTATGACCATTTAACTAACAAAGGTATTTGAATTCTGTCGTGTTTTATGTAACCTAAACATGGATCAGGTCACAGTGCTGAGTTTAACAGATTGCTGACAGTAACAGCATGAAACTACATGATCATTTATTAAGAGATGGAATTTCTTGGATGGGAATATTTGTTGACAGGTCAGTGGCAGCAAAGCACAGTCCAATTTTGTACTATAATTTATCTTCATTTAACTTGTTGATGTGTGACATTTTAAACAAGAGGAAACTAGTTTAGACTCCACTGGTCACAGTACTGTCCATAAAGACTGGAACTGTAAAGTCGAATTATTAATAAGTTGTATAACAGGCTTAAATTGCATGGTATGAAGTATAGCCTAAATCTGACAACACTTAGAAGTCTAATGTTTGGAGGGGTGGATCCCCTGACCCCTCTGTAATTCGCTGTCAACACATCTGTTCTTACTAACAGTGTGTTAGGAAACAACGTTTGTTTGCTTTTAGTTGTATGGTCAAAAGTATGTGGACACTAGTCCATTGGTGTTTATCGCATTCCCTTCCAAAACCATTTGGAGATTAATATGGATTCCAACCCCACAACTTGCAGCTATAACATTCTCCACTCGTCTGGGAAAATTTTCCCCCAGGTTTTGCAGTATGTTTGTGGGAATATTTACACATTCAATCAATTTGTGAGATCAGGCAGTAAACATCAGGATAAGAAGGTCTGGCTCATAATCAGCATTCCAGTTCATCTCAAAGGTTTTCAGTGGGATTGAGGTCAGGGGCATTTGCAGTCCACTGGAGTTTCCCACACCTTGTCAGTCCATGTCTTTGTAACCTGACTTGGTGGACAGCTGCACAGTCATGCTGGAACAGGAAAGGACCCTTCAAAACTGCTACCAATAAATGTATGAAGCCTCTTTATTTGCTGTAACATTACAGAACATTAGTAACATTAGCATTCACTGGAACTAGGAAGCTTTTCAGTCTAGTGCCGGCTGGCCCTGGCTGACACTTGTCATTGCAAATAGTGGTCTTATGCTTTTGTGCGGCTGCTTGGCCATGGAAATCCATTTCATGAAGATCCTGATGCAAAGTTCTTGAGATGATGTTGCTTACAGAGGCAGTTTGGAACTCTGTTGTGAGCCATGGATAGTAATGACTCCCTTCTTGTTTCAGCACTCAGCTGCCCAGCTTTGTATGTTTGCATGATCTACTGGTTCATGGCTAAGCTACTGTTCACAATTACACAGGCCTACACTTGACACTTCCAGCTAAAGGGAAATGTCCAAAACAATACATATCCCGATACACTATATCTATATCTATATATCTATATAGATATATAATCAAATAATCAAAAAATATAAAGTATGTTTTTCCTTCTCCTGGGAACTTGGCATTTCGGAGGTTTTGTTTTGTAAGAGCAATATGCTGGGTACATATAGTGGGTACCACCTCAACCTTCTATGTTGCAGACTGGGGTTCAATCTCCTTGCCTTTGTAAGCACTCTGCGCTATGCTAATAAGAGTCCTTGGGTGAGTCTCCTAACACTACCTTCACATGTGTGAATGCAAATTCTATTTTTCAAAGTCTTTTTGCACAACAGCATCTGCCAAATGCCACAAATGTGAGAAATTATAAAAATGAAAAAGTCACACAGGGCTAAGTTTACTGTTTCAAATCATAATCAAATATCTCCTCTTCTACTTACAAACACATGGGCTGTTTTAAGGCACATACACCACGGAGAGAGTTAAAATTTCCTGTGTATTATACTCAGTATATGGAATAATTATTGCACACACAAATGGCTTCCTGAAAGAACTGTACAACTTGAAAGTAAAACTCTTGGCGTCTGTTTTGTTATGCAAATCAAATGCAGTTATGAAGTTACGTAGTGAGTTACTTTGATATTAGATTTATGCTTCCGTAACAGTTTCAAGCCCTTTTTTGTTTGTTTTGACAGCAGAACTCGACATAAATACATCAAAAACGTTTCTTCTTTTCACAAAACAAGAGAATCAAGCACAAATGTGGCAATGATTGAAAGTTTAGAATCTATAGTTTTAATAATCTGCAGTTTCAAACAATTATTCTTGAGCTTTTTACCACTTTTCTAACCAGTTTTGACATCAAGCACTTTTCATTTAGCAAAAAACCCACCCACCCAGTTAGTCTCCTCTGCCTTAGCACCTTTAGTATATCAAATCAGCTAAACATTAGCCTGAGTGAGTTCTAATCATGCTAGAGATCACCAAGGGCCTCAGCTTATGTGGATGAAGTCATAACCCCACCTTGGAGGGAGGCTGATAGACTTAAATTGACAATTCAGCCAGTCACCTTTCGAGCAGAGGAATAAGGGACTACATTATCGACTTTGATTGTAACAGAATGACACTAGGGCGCTTGCGTGCCCCAGTGTAAATTGTGGCCAGGCGCCCTCTGGTCTGAACTCATGTGCCCTCGCCTTGTTCTACCTTCAACCCAATGTACTCCCGCTCACCTAAAAGCCCAGGTGATCTGCCCGTGGGTAGATACCATTACCACACGCAAGGACAATCTGTTGCTGGAGGCGTACTCCAGTAGAATTTCATATCCTGTTTGGGTTATCCTTAATCTGTAGAATGCAGGGCCGTGAACGGGGCGGTGGCGGTGGTGGTGGTGACGGTGGTGGGGGGGATAAAACTGTAGGACTATTTTTCCATTCCATTTCACAAACATCCATCTAAGCCATAAAAATGCTAGGGAGAGGGCACACTAATGTATTCCTCTCTACAGCAAAGTGGGCTTGGTGGCAGCCAGAGAAATGGAGGGGTGTGGGGGGGGGAGGTTTGGCGGGCGAGACGTAAAAGTAAAAAGCCGGCAGAGGAGAAGACGCTATCGCCAGTTGTTTGCTGTAAATTGACGTCGGAGCATTTGATTATTTTGACTGCGCTAGCGCCTGGGCACAAGCGCTGGGCTCGCTCATCGATGCTATGCAGCGCTCACACACATCTGTCAGCCCCTGGTGGTGCTGTACCCACTTGCTGCTGTCTCGGCACATGCCTCTCTGCCATTTTCTCCAAGTTTTGATGCATTTTTAATTCCATCCAGTAACCATGGAAATGTGACGTTCCTTTTTCCCTTTTTTTCCCAGTGTCAGAGCAGACGTAAAAAAAAAGGCAGGTGCTAGGCAGAAGGCCCAGGGCGACAATATTTGAAAAATGTTCAAATGTGTGTGAGTGTGCCAAAGCCTGCCAGCAAGGTCACAGCGAGTGGCTGCTCACAGAATGTCAAGCTGCTCTTCCAACAGTAAATACACTTCCAACACACACGCAGCAACGCAGGGTTCAAAACGGACAGAGAAGACTCACGACCTCTCAGATGCTAGGAGCTTGACTTGGCTTGGGCTTTGGTTTGCCAGAGTCTCCGTGACAGCAGCGCTTCATTAGAATTTCGCATGACACCAGATGCAGCAGAAAAGGTTGCGTTTTTCTTTCTTTAAGTCTCTTGAGGAGCTCGTCCAGCTGAGGTGCTTCTTTTTTCACCCCATGCCCTTGCAGAGTAGTAAGTATGGCAGAGTTCCTCTCTCTCCACCAGTATACCAGCTAATCTGAGTACCTCCTCCAGCTTGCTGTTGGAGCTGCTGAGCTGCTCTGAAAATGTTTTGCAGCTGATAGTCTGAGGGGATGCAGTTTGAGTCTGCGTGTTATGTTGCTCTAATCATCCTAAATGGGGAATTTGTCATTTTGCCCTGTCTGGGATCCAGTCTGAGATAGTTTACATGTAGTTGGCACACTTTTCAGTGGTCATAATTTTATTTTGGAGTCTACTAGAACACATTTACATGCTTCAAAGTTCCAAAAACACAATGTTTTTCTTATTCTGTACATCTATATTTGGCCACTGTCTGAAACGCATTTCTGCATCTTTAAGCCCCGCCTCCTGATGAGCCCAGAGTGCTCTGATATTGGTCTGCTACTGTTTACAACCACATACCTAACTGTACTCCTGGCCACACACTATACTTTCCTACATGTACACTTACACTAAGCTGTATTTCGCTTTACTGCATATACCAACTACTAACTTTGCACCTCAGTTCTAGTACTCTATCATACTGACGTACAGTTACTGCTCTTGCACATGTGCATTTTGCACGTCTTACTGTTTATACTCATATTGTAATGCGTCTTTTGTCTTTGCACTATTACTCACAATTGATCTATTCTTATTTAATCATTGCACTGGAGAAGGAGCCCATGTTTTGTTATTCTGTACAACCCTGTATTGGTATAATGACTATAAAGTTGAATTGAACTGAATGGCAGAAATTGCATTGGGTTACCGTAAAAAAGGCTTACTATGTTTATGACAGAAGCCATGCATTTTTCAAAGGTGTGGAAATATGATGAAGAGTAAAAATAAAACAAACAGGGATTTATTTGCATTAAATGTCTTGGTGTGCAGGGCCACATGATGGTGGAGACTATATAAACTGAAGCACCACTATGTTACAGGGCATCTTTGGGCATTTTAACTTGAGTCGTTACTGGTTAAATACAGGTATTCACCAGCTAATGGGAACCTAACATTAGATTTCCAGTTTATCATATTAAGTTTAATAGCATAATGGCAATACAAACAATGCACAGTAGTGGCAATGCTAAGAGTAGTTAGCATTGGTTTGTTACAGACAAAAATGCTACACCTAACCAACAAAATAAATGTCATTTGAAAGTAATAACATCCTCTGAATACTCTACAGTTTCTCATTAGGTCGGATGGGAATTTTGCCAATGTTCTGTAAAGCTCTCCAAATTTGCAAACACATCTACAAAGGAGCTCATCTGTGGGTAGAGCGTGGTTAGGTCAATTGCCCTCGAGTTGCATTGGGGGACAAATCATTTCAAGTAAGGGCATCTTTACAGTGAAACAAATGCACCACAGGCAACATCCTATGAATCCCATATCTACATAAATGCAAATCTAAATACAGCTTAAAATATAGCCCAACTAGGGAGCGAGTAATTGACTTTGCAATTCAGACATCCTTTTGACTTGTATTATGCTGTTGCGTTATGCTGTTGTGCTGAAAAGTCTGAAAAAGTCATTTTATTGAGACATTCTGAAGGTCACACAGTGAATATATGAATAATTCTCAGACTGACATGAACAATGGTCAGACACTATTGGCACCAAGAGCCATATGGTTTGTATAGAGCCAGTTTGGAAAACCTAGATGATCAATATTTTCTATTTAGAATTTCTACAAAGATGGACATAAGAGAGATAAAAACAGTCGCCTTTCGAAAGCGGTGAAGTAGTGTGACAAAGTCAATGTGGGGGCCATCAAAAGGTTTTTAACATTCAGCGGAATACTGTTAGCACCGGAAGTGAATTCACATTAGCTTGTATTTTTGAAGTTTGAGCCATCATGTTCTGTATAAAGTTAAAAAAAAATTGCTAAGTAAATTGCTGCTCAAATTGCAGGCCTTTCTAGGGATCACACACTCGGGATGTTAAACAGAACCTGGGAAGACAGCAGATGCTTTAACAGCTTAAGCTGCACTGACATAAAGTAGATAAAACATCCCAACAAAACTGCTGAAAACTCTGCGTTCCATCTCCAATCATCTCATTTACGTGATATGCCTATAGAGGAAGTGTAAAAAGTGTGTTCTGTTAAAATGAACATTTCAATCAAATATAATGAAGGTGTTGTCTTAAATGTCTCAGCCTGAATTATGCTACTGAGGTGAAAATATAAAATTAAACACAAAGAACTTCTATACAGTCCACAGCACTGTTAGCATCTATTGGCTTATTTCTTTACCTAAATTACAGACTGTATTCTTCACGAACCTCAAGAAACAAATTTCGATAACACTTTTTTCCACAAAAGTTAAAATCTGATTAGTAATACTGTAGTAAAATATGAACTTAAAGAAGAACAATATGTAAATATACTGTTAAGAAAATGAAGTAAAACAAAAGTTTTATTCTGGAATACTGTAAACAGTGCTGCTGAACACTGTTGACTTCATCTCGCATAACTCAATACATCCTCAGAGCAATGTAGAAACCTTTATTCCTTTAAAATAAGTTCTGAATAAACTGAAATTTTTCATTTT
This sequence comes from Prochilodus magdalenae, assembly GCA_024036415.1. Lineage (NCBI taxonomy): Eukaryota > Metazoa > Chordata > Actinopteri > Characiformes > Prochilodontidae > Prochilodus > Prochilodus magdalenae. Next base: position 1,332,314 of record JAMWET010000363.1, on the reverse strand, counting down.
AAAAACCATGAACTGCATGGCCAAAATAGCGTAAACAAAGCCATCCTGGATCACCTAAAATGTTAAACACTTACTAAACTTTTTTTGAGTAAAAATGAAAGTTTCCAGTTTTTCATGAATACTTTCTCATAAATGTTCAGTTTTGTTACTTACATAAAATCAATTAGATTAGATTAGATTAGATTAGATTCAACTTTATTGTCATTGTGCAGAGTACAGGTACAAAGCCAATGAAATGCAGTTAGCATCCAACCAGAAGTGCAAAATACATTATTATTTACATAAAGTGCAAAACAGAATGACTGACAATTGAGATTTTTGTACATGTGGTGGTATATAAATAAATATATAGAATGTATGTGTACACAGAATGTGGGATAAGGGGGTGGTATATAGAATAGAATATGATTTACTATACATATATACAGTATAGAGTGAAATGCAAGATTGCACAGAGCAGCATATGATGAGCAAGTTGTAACAGTGTAAGCAATAACTACAGGTATAAATAGTGCAATATGAACAGAATTGCGAATATAAATAGAACTGTACAGGTATGAAATTTCAAAAAAGATGTGCAAAATGAGTAGTGCAAAAGTGACAGTACAGTGCAGTGAGTGCCAATATGTGGCTAAAGTGACGGTGTGGAGTTCAGCAGCGTCACAGCCTCAGGGAAGAAGCTCTTCCTGAGTCTGTTGGTGCGGGAGCGAAGGCTCCTGCGAAGATACCTTAAGCACTGCCAACAAAACTTTTAAAAACTTAAACTGTCTTTTCTTAAACTGTAAATTAAATGGACGTAAATATTTTCCTCAAAAAATAAATGTTCAATTCATATTTTGGTTACTGTTGAAATCAATAATTAAAACAAAATAGCATTAACAAACTCATTTTGAATAGCTTGGATCATCTAACACCTTTTTCCTTTATTTTGTTAAAATTTGGATTTGAAAATAACATTTTAAATTTTGAAATTGAATACTTTGTTATGAATGGTCAAAGTTATATTGTACTAGTGAGGTGAAAGTAAAAAATACATGCTTAAAAGTACCTTAAACAAAAGTGCTGAAAACTTCTGACCTCCACCTGACATCAGCTCATATATATTTAGACCAATAACATAAACCTTTATTTTGGTAAATTAAAAGTTTCCATCAAATTCTGAATTTTTAAATTTTATTAAAACAAGGACTAAAAATAAACTACTGCCGGAAAGTTCTGTACCCAAACCTGGATTCTCCTTTGGATCACATAAAATATCCTTCCAGCAAAGGAATAAACCCATATCCTGTCCAAATCAGAGCTTCCAACAAATTTAATGAACACTTTGTCACGACCATTCACGTTTAAATTATGCATGAAACTCCCTCTTATAAAATATGCTTCTGTGACAAAGTGACATTCCGTATTTTGCTCTTTCCAGTCAAGTGAAGCTTTAAGCGCAAAGGAGACCTTGTATTTTGTAATGCTCTCCCAAAAGCCCTTAATTCACTAGAGTTGAGAGTTTTACATATGAATAAGAATAAAGAAATATATACAGTAGCTGCATTTCAAGCCCCCCACCTCCTTCTCTCCACCCCCCAACATCCATCCATTCTCTCCTGCTGTCCATTGAAATTTTGAAAAAAAGTATAAATCCATTTAAAGCTTGGCCTCGTCATGCTGCCTTTGGGTATCTTTTTTGTTCATGGCTGGCTAGCCTTACATTTTCTGGTCGGTGATTGGCAGAGTGTCCAGCAGGCCAGTTCCTTGAAGACTACCACTGTAGCGTCTAGAGGGTCCAGCGTTATTGATTTCCTGCTCGTGCTGGCTGCCTGAGCTGTCAATCAAGCGCTCAGAACAGTGGGATGTCATTGGGAGTGCATTGACAACATGCGCTACTTGGCAGATGTGAAACCAAGAGTTACCGAATGAGCAAAACATGTTGGCGTGAGCGACAGCAATCGCACAATAGAGAAAAAACACGAACCAGAGGGCGAAAGCCTTTTTTCACTGTAGGCAATGGAACGGGTATCATCTTGAATTAAAAATGTCAAGGTTTTATATATATATCTGTATCTATATATATAAATATATTTTCTGTGGATTGAATGGAATCCAATCAGTTCTGAAAGAAAGATTTTCTCACCTGGTGGGAACTTGGTATGGGGTTATTTCGCTTTTGTAGAGTACAAGCACTAGAGCTTGCTCCTCACAGTGAACCAAGTGATTAGTTACAAAGAATAATCTTGGGGCACAATGATTAATCTACCTTGGAGACGGTGGAGTGGAAAAGTATTGAGAAACATTACACCTCTTGAATCTCACCATTCGATTTTCAAAGACAGGCCTGAAGTGTGAGAATGAATACCTTTCTCCCGCTTAAGAAATGGCCAGAATTGGTATAGAAAGTGCGGGAGAACTTTTGGAGCTTTTCTGAAATAAGCACACAGTTGTTTCACATCGCAACACGCTTTAACCAGCCGTGTAGCGCTACTTCACTCTTTCTCACTCAATCTTCTCTTATTCAACAGCAGGAATTTCTGACCATACCAAACGGCTTGGTGGCATTTAGCTTAGCATGATGCATCGCTAAAACGGCATCATGCTAGGTGTCCATTAGATGTGTGTAAAAGAGTGTACATATTCCTTAACATGTCAATACACCACCAGTGGAGCTGGTATTACTAGTGACATATTTAGTTACTACAAGTCCTACAAACTGAATAGTCTCAAAATGCTTCCCATCATTCTTAATGTCTTTGTTGCTTTGTGTTAATTAACCTATTTTCCTCATTTATTAATAGAATTCTGTTTGCAAAATGTTATTTAATATGTGTAATATGCTATTCTCATGCTAAATCCAACATTTTGAAGCATTGTAGATATTGTAGATAGATTATGATATTATGTGTTTTGTATAAAGTTGTACCAGTTTAATCTGTCACCATACATGCCAACAAAAGGGCAAAGATGTTCTCAGAAATGATTAGTCTTATCTAAGCCATTTCCTTGTTATGATTTAAAACCATCCACCTATAATTTTGTTGTTTTATTAGATGCCCATACAAGGAAGAGTAAGAGTATTTTAGTCAAGTTAACTATTCCAAGAGTACCCCAACTTCCAAATGTAAACTTGAAAGAGTAGAGTACTGCCAGTTCAGTGGACACTGTTTACTTATTGGGCTGTCTAAATTAACCTTACTCACTTAACCTCGCAGTAACTAGCTTAAAGTGATTTGAAGTTAAAGTATCTATCTATCTATCTATCTATCTATCTATCTATCTATCTATCTATCTATCTATCTATCTATCTATCTATCTATCTATCTATCTATCCTGGAGTACACACCACTACAAATTTGCACAATTCCTTGCAAATGGTCTGTTATTTATAAATGTGTTTATGGCACATAAACATGATGTATGTATATATATTTTTTCAATATTATAAATTCAGCAAATAACTGTGTAAAACCCTTTATCTGGAAATAATTATAAAATGACAAAAAGAGCTGAATAGCATTACTAGAATTAGAAATATTAATCGTATTAAAACATATTTAAAAATAAATACATTTTGTTATTTAAAGTTAATATTCTATATAAAATAACAAATATTAAAATACCTTTTAATTGTTTATTAATTATTGCTGTCATAAAAAGCCTTGAATGTACAGAAATACAGTCATTTTGTTCATAATATGTACACTGCCATTCAAATGTTTGGAGCTGTGTTCTTTCTAAGGTCACTTGCACTCATGTTCCACTCATGTATTTTGTTCTTAGCCTGTTGTATATCATTATTCTCTGAACAAAATCCACCTTTAGTTTTTGACATAACTTGGAAATGACTGTTGGATTTACATTGTGGGTAAATTTCATGATGTATGGTCCAAAGAAATCTGGTTACAATGGCATTATAAGTGAAGTATGCTGTTTATTTTCTCCTGTAAAGTTTCTGCATGAAGCTTTTGTTCTGAATGCAGCAATATATACCATATTGTATATTTTTGTTAATTAAATATACATTTTTTTAAATTCTTCTATTTTTGTACTTTACATTGAATTTTCTTTGTGCGTCTGACAGAAAACACAAACAGTAAAATCTTGAATCTTTGTCATTTTATATACAACAATAACTACATATTACAAAACATTACAACAATGTGTATGTAGGAATTATAAAGGCAAAGAGTGAACACAATACATACTGAATAAAAACTATATTATATTTAGTTATTGATTGCAAAAGCCATCTGATATAGTCTATATAGAGATATAATATTATTTATTTATAATAGCAAACCTGTTTTTTTAGACAAATTAAATCCTATAAAAATAATACTTGGAAAAATTATTTGGGAAAAAGTCTAATTAAAATTAAACCACTTTCTGGTAGGAAAAAGTGAGTTGTTTATTTGTTTATTTATTTATCGCGTATTAAATAGTAAGCTTTTACTTTCAGAAATTAACACTCTTGTCACATTTAAGCAAGAAAACATGATCAATTTTTCAGAAGCTTGTTGTTGTAATGGTTTCATCTTGCCATTAATGGCTCTCACTCTTCCCCACACTGATACAGCATCATTAAATATAGATCTCCATAAATACTTTAATGATGTCTCCCCTTCTTCTCGCTCTTTAATGTCTGTGAAATCTCTAAAATCACACCAAAAAGCCTGTCCTCTCAGGATGTGGTGGTGGAGTACAGTGAAATCACGGTAAAACACAACTCCCTAAAGTCACTGCTTAAATCTACGTACATCCAGTTTCTAAAGCTATGCATTCTAATACTGGATTTCTTACTTCATTGGAAGGGGTTCATTTCAGTGGAGATTTCACACATTGTTTGAGACAGAGATGAAGTTTTATTTTTTGGGGGATGAGAATACCATCTCAGCAGATTCAAATATGCTGGTGAGGGGCTGCACATCAAGCTGTCTGCAAAGAAAACATTTTCACCTACAGCGGCCTGACAGTGTGGAGGAAGCGCCATTATTGCTGCATGCTTAATTGAACATTCATACTTTACCATCAAGTGTCTGTGCAGTCATGCACCGCTATCTGGTGTCAGGGGGAGACGTCTAACAGAGCCGCGCTGACGACTGTGGCATATCAGCACTGTGAACCATCAGCGTTTCCTACATGTAAATTATGTTGCTACAAAGAGACATTTTCTGATGCTCTGCCATGAAATCTTTCCCCCCACTCCGACATTGGGATGCAGTCTGTTGACTTTCAGCTGTGAATTACTGTAATGTGAAATTCATGTGAACAAAGAATAAACAGAATGGAGAGATTGTTGTGAGAGATTGAGTGTTGTTAGAAAAACGGATGGCCGTTTCAGCCCCACTCCCCCGCCCCTCAACTGATTATGAATATCAAATTCAGGAAAACCTGCATTTTGAGTGAAAAAACAGAAAGGAAAAGAAGGAATCAAATGAAATAGTGCAGAAAGGATTTCCAGTGCACTGTTGGAACGTTTCCTTACGAACTGAGCCAAAATGAGCCAAAAGGGCCGAGTCTGCTGGGTCTAATTGAATGGAAAGGTGCCGTATAATTGGCTTATGTTCATGATGTGATTTATTGGTACTTCCAGTAAATCTTCAAGATATCTTCTTATATATAATAAACTAACTAAACTAAACTAACTAATGTAAGTTTATTTATAAGCCATTTATAATAAATACATCTCATTCCAAGCCATTTTGAAGTTGTTATGTACTCACACAACGAAAAGGACATGTGCTGTGGCCAAATAAAGATGAAGAAGAGTTTTCACTTCAGTACATGTGAGGCTCTTATCAGGCCGTATCAACCCAGTAGCTGCTAATTAACAGACTGTTTGTTGTTACTGCATTAAGGAAACATTTAGACATCCCTGTCCAAATGACACGCTTTAGTGATAGTCTAACTGAATACAGCATGCTCTACTGGGAATAACTTTTCTGCTAGCATTTTTCTGCTAGTACTGCACAATTTCTCATCTACTTATGAGATGAAAGATGAATATAACATATTAAACATATATATATATGTATATGTATATGTATATGTGTGTGTGTGTGTATGTGTAGGTGTGTGTAGGTGTGTGTGTGTGTGTGTGTGTGTGTGTGTATGTGTATGTGTAGGTGTGTGTGTGTGTGTGTGTGTGTGTGTGTTTGTGTGTGTGTGTGTGTGTGTGTGTGTGTATGTGTATGTGTGTGTGTATGTGTATGTGTAGGTGTGTGTGTGTGTGTGTGTATGTGTAGGTGTGTGTGTGTGTGTGTGTGTGTAGGTGTGTGTGTGTGTGTGTGTAGGTGTGTGTGTGTGTGTGTGTGTGTAGATGTGTGTGTGTGTGTGTGTGTGTGTGTGTGTGTGTAGGTGTGTGTGTGTGTGTGTGTGTGTGTGTAGGTGTGTAGGTGTGTGTGTTTAATTTGTTATATTAATTAAATTATATATAAATGATATATACTAATGATATAATTAAATTATACAAATTAATAGTAATCTGCATTAAAATGTTGGGAAGAGTGTGGAGAGGACATGTTAACTCATTTTCACAGGGCTCCAAAACTTTTCCATGCAACGCTACATCATAACCTTCCACACAACACCCACGATCCAGGTTATGTATTGACTAGATACTAAGCACAGTTCATTCAGACCATGTATTTAAACAAGCCCCCCAGGATAGAGGGTCAGATTGCTTTACACAGAGTTAGCTGGTGATTTACTGTTGCCGGATTGATAGGAATCTCTGCAAAATGCTTAGTTCACTCCATTTACTGCTTAGTGGAGAGTAATGAGCTACTATTTAGCCAATAGCTGTTGGCTTGATAAGACTTAATAAGATCATTATGTGGGCATTATTCCATTCAGTTTAATTTCACAGTTTTTATCTGTTACATTTTCTTTTTTGTAAGTTCTGTTATTCATGTAATAACACTGAATGTTTTATACGCATATAAAGCCACCGTGTACCTTAAAAAGGCTCACACAGGCTAAAACTGATTGTTGTCGCTGCACAACGATCATTGTGGAAGTTGATAACTGTTATTAGCAATCTGTAAAAGTGTTACTTTATTAATTTGTTAATTTGTTCAGCTTTAACACCTTCATCCATCGACACATTGTAATCAGATAATTTGTGAATGGTACAAATCTGAAATAATGAACTTTTATATAAACCTTTTCTCGGGCGGTTATTACAGAGCATGCCTAATGAAAGGAAGTGCCGCTGCATCCCAGCCCCTACGTGAGTTAATCCCCCTGGGATCTGAGTTCATGAGTCCCTGAGTAACTGCTTCTCCACTGTTGAGCCCACCCAGGGTTCAAGCAGTACCAGTATCCCTGCCCTATTAACAACAATAGGCCTGCTGCACACCTGCACAGAGCCTGTTCACACCTGCCTCACACCATATACTCTAAATCAGCCACCATTCATGATGGTAGACTGAGTCATCATTAGGTGAAACTCTCTGGTCTACAGCCAAAGAGGGTTCTATATGGTATAAAGATGGTTCTATGACTAGCACTGTAATACTATTTGGTGCTACACAGAACCATTTGAGCTGTGCAAAGACTTGTGCATGTATTCAAATACTTCTATTAGGGTTTACAATTCTATATACAGCTAGTGTTTCACTACAGGACCCCAGATACCATGACGTGAAGGAGGCGCTGATGGCAGCAAGATAAAAGCCAGGTGAAAGAAATAAAATAAACAAGAGAGTTTGGGAACCATAACAGACGAGCGACAAATCTGTTTGCTCAAAGGCAATACAAGAGGGTATGCCAACCTGGTCCAATCAAGTTCTCTCCATCCAGTCTTTTTATGTCATCTTTTGGTATCAGCTCAGCTTGCTTGAAACCTCAAAGAAGGTGAAACCAAAAATAGTACCAACATATTGTTCCAGACTTTGTGGGTAAATAGACCACGATACAGACATATGTACAAATTCACTTGTGACTGGCGAGCGTCACTTTTTCCTGTTATAGTAAATTTGTTTTGGCTAGTTTATGTGTATGAACCTACAGAGACCCACAGATTCAGTACAGTAAAGGAAAACACATTTGTGAACCTGTTTAAAGCAAGTTTATATTCAACTTAAACTTGTAACTAAGTCGCAAATAAACTTTAAACTGAATTTTTTATTTTATAGTTTTATTAGTTAATGGAAACTATTGTTCTTCCGTGTTGTGTGCTTATGATCTTCTGATAGACATCAGTGTCAGACTAATTAATGACCTTCTATTAAACACTGGTGGACCGAGAGACACTAGAGTCTCTTCACCTGCAGTGAGTCTTGTTCCAGAACTGATAACAGGACATAACAGCCATAATAAATCATATCTATTTTTACTTTCAGTACATTTGAAGGCAAATACTTTAGTACTTTTACTCCAGTGGAGGTTTAAAGGCAGGACTTTTACTTTGACTAGAGGAATACAGGGGTTGGACAATGAAACTAAAACACCTGGTGTTAGACCACAATCATTTATTAGTATGGTGTAGGGCCTCCTTTTGCGGCCAATACAGCGTCAATTCGTCTTGGGAATGACATATACTGCGTCCTGCACAGTGGTCAGAGGGACTTTAAGCCATTCTTCTTGCAGGATAGTGGCCAGGTCACTACGTGATGCTCGTGGAGGTTCATCCTTCTTGGTGGTATGCTGACATTACCCTGGATATCGTGGCTCTTGATACATCACAAAGACTTGCTGTCTTGGTCACAGATGCGCCAGCAAGACGTGCACCAACAATGTGTCCTCTTTTGAACTCTGGTATGTCACCCATAATGTTGTGTGCATTGCAATATTTTGAGCAGAACTGTGCTCTTACCTGCTAACTGAACCTTCACACTCTGCTCTTACTGGTGCAATGTGCAATTAATGAAGATTGGCCACCAGGCTGGTCCAATTTAGCCATGAAACCTCCCACACTAAAATGACAGGTGTTTCAGTTTCATTGTCCCACCCCTGTATGTAACCTTGGGCATCTCTACTTTAACTCAACTACATGGTTTGTGTACTTCGTCCAACACTGGGTACCTTGTGGTACAAATGAGTGAGAAATGTGGTGAAAGCTATGTGAAGCTATGTGTATCATGTGAGAATTTGAAGACCTTTCCTGTAGAATTGCATGCACTGTTTGTAAAACTTGTAGAGTGGGTTGTGCTTCGGACCCCCTCTCGAGTGGTTGGATCTGATGATTGCAAGTGCATTGAAAAATATTCCAAAAGAACAGTGTCATGTCTGAGGATATCAGTGAATGATCTACTGTCTACTCCATTCAACAGTATAATGTTGATTTTATATTAGAGACATAAACATTGAGCAGGACTTCCTTTTTGAGTCTGTGGCTGTGATATAATATGTAACTATGTGTTATTTCGTCTGAAACCTCATGCAAAGTCTGAGCTGATGCCAAAAGACTTTGTGCTTTTAGCACTACACGTAGATTTAAACAGTCCAGATTTAAATGCAGGGTAAAGCTGTGTAGAGTATTAGAGTAATTACCCAGAGTTCTGCAGTGAACACTGGAGCTCACAAATCAACCGCCAGACCTTCAGAGTCCGGCACTAGTTTTCTTAATTTACTTGCAGTTCCTCTTCTAACTTCCAACCTGTTTTAAATCCATCCTGATTTCCCTCTAACTGAGCTGCTGTCCTGGTTGACAGTAAATGCAATGTAGATTCAGTCCCTTTTATGACTATCTAACCTTTTTATTCAATTAAAGAGCACAGGTTACTCTTCAGAGTTCGTCTTCAGACTTTGTTCCTCCCAAGGTTTCTTCCACATGTTAGGGAGTTTTTCATTGCCACTTTCACCTCTGGCTATTTCAAACGCCTGGACCAAAGCTCTGTTAAGAGGCTTCATGTCAGAATCTTTTGTATAAACTCCTATAGGAACCAAACTGTATAGTAAGATCCACAGTCGGCTTTACACGCATGATTCTATCATGTAATTCTTCAATAAGTTTTGCAAACTATGCTCATGATTTTTTTTTGTTGGTTTACGGAAATGGTCAGAGAATGTCTGCGTGGTAGTCTGGTCAGGAATGTGGAGGGAAACAAAAATGTGAATAACCTTAAACCTTCAACTTATCTTTTCATGTAAGCTCAGTTCCTGTACATACATATCTCTTAAGTTCTAACATGAACTGAATGTTCTTTATTGCGGCATCCCGTAGAAACATCTATTTCTAGCCATATGCCTGGTGATATTTATAATGCATCCTTGTTTTATATGCAAGCATCAGCAATAACCTACGCTTATGAAACGATAATATATGGCAATGTATTGGAAAATATAGTGCAATATATTAAATAATACAATGTCATATATGGGAAACAAGTGCATATATTTTGCATATATTTATATAGCGATAAATATGGTAGTATAATATATATTTACTTATATATTGTAATATATTTCATTTTATATGTAATAGACATCATATGTATTTCTCCATATGTGTTTGCATATATGATAATATATATAGTTTTATATGTGTGAGAATATTTTCATACATATGTGGCAATATACAGTATGTATATATTCTCACATATATAAAACTATATATATTATCATATATGCAAACACATATGGAGAAATACATATGATGTCTATTACATATAAAATGAAATATATTACAATATATAAATATATATTATACTACCATACATACAATATATGAAAAGCGGCAATTCCTTATCTATTATACAATATATTGTAATATATTTATCACTATATAAATATATGCAAAATATATGCACTTGTTTCCCATATATGGCATTGTATTATTTCATATATTGCACTATATTTTCCAATACATTGCCATATATTATCGTTTCATAAGGGTATGAACCTACTATGAAACCTGTAATTATTATTTTGAATTTTGTCCTCATTTAGTCTTTTCTATCCACTGAACATTAAAGGTTTGTGTATTTTAGAGCTCATTGTTTAGGAGTCTATATATGTACAGTATATACACTCGCTAAACACTCATACACACTCATACACACTCACTGAACACTTTTTAGCTACAGCTACCTTGTATCTACATTTACTGTCTATTTTGTCAGCTTCACATACCATGAAGGTGCATTTTGTAGTTCTACCATTACAGACTATAGTCCATCTGTTTCTCTGCATATTTTGCTAGCACCTTTTACCCTGTTCTTCAATGGTCAGGACCCCCACAGAGCATTTATTATTTGGGTGCTGGATCATTCTGACGTGTTGGTGACATGCTAAGGCCTCAACATATTTATTGCACTGGATTAAATTTGCTTGGCCTTGCCAAACAATGTGATGTAATTGTGGAGAAAACAAACTGCAGACGTCACACGGATGTTCCCTGTGTTGTGCACAAGGCAGCTGGGTGAACTCCAAAAGATAAAAACACTATGCAGCATAGCCTGGGATTGGTTGGTACAAAGGAGGCATGCTATAAAACAAAAGGAACGACCTTGAGGGTTTCTCAAGAAAAATGCTGAGCACTTCAGCAGGGACACCAGTATTTCACAATTACACACACATACGTTAAGTAAGTTAAGTACACAAGAGGACAAGGCTGGATTTGGCTTCCTACAGGCCAGATTGAATTTCCAGTCCCACCTTCTGACTTACACATCACCATAGCTAGAAAAGTTGTGATGGAACTTACCATGAGCCGTCATGGCGTCATCTGCAGTAGTGGAATGTATGCGACAAGCAAAATGAAATCGCAGAAAATATGTACCAACCCTTGTGAACTTTATAAGAAGTATGCTGACTGTTTTAGTGAGTGTTGTGCTAGAGTGAGTGGATCAGACACAGCAGTGCTGCTGAAGTAGCTAAACGCCTCAGTGTCACTGCTGGGCTGAGAAATGTCCACCAACCAAAACAGACGTTCAAGGCGCCCATGCCATTTACAGATGCTGACTTTTCAGCTGTTCGCCAAACAACAAGCGGGATCAACAAGGGTCCCCTCTCCTCTTTAGCCTGGAGAACAGAACATCCATGATTTCCAAAAACGTAAAATCCATCCTAAGCAGGCTGAAGCAGCATTTCTAGATCTGTTTATTTGGTTTCTTCTTTGCATGGTGGAGTTTTAACCTGCATTATTGATGCAGCAACAAACTGTGTTCACAGACGATAGTGTTCGGAAATGTTCCTGAGCCCTCGCAGTGATTTCCACTACAGAATAGTCTCAGTTTTTAAAGCAGTGCTGCCTGAGGGCCTGAAGATCACAGCCATCCAGTATTGGTTTTGGGTCTTGTCCCGTGTACACAGAGATTTCTCTGGATTCTCTGAATCTCTTGATGATATTATGTACCGTAGTATGTACGAAATTCTACACTGAGGAACAAATTGTCCATGCAGTTTCATAGAGTGATAACATCTCCTCATCTTTACTTCCGAAACTCCGCCTCTCTGGGATGCTCTGCCTTTCTGGGATCTTGTTACTGACTTGATGCTAACCTAGTGTAACCTAATTAGTTGGGAGAGGCTTCACCAGGCGTTACCATTAAACAACTTTACCAGTCTTTTGTTTCTCCTGTCCCAACTTTTTAAAATGTGCTGCTGTATCAAATTCAATATGATCATATATATAATATTTACAATTAAACAGAGTGTTTAAACTGTATTGGGGTTTTTGGAAACAGTGCTGTAATAAAAAGGCAAATAAGCAGTATGTCATATTTAAAAAGGGATGTAAAGAGCATGCATGTGCCGTCACCCTGAGCTAGATCCATGAGTCTAGTACACCTCAACAAGCTTCTTCTCCGTCGTTTGCTTTGCAGCGAATAACAAACAATGACATGCGGTATATTTTGCATTCATTGTTCAGAAAATAGCCTAATTATTTAGAGAATGCCAGTGTGATATTTCCGAAGGATTTTCTCAGAATCTAAAAAAAGAGAAAAACTGGGAACTGTTCATGTTGACATTTCCTCGAAATACCAGGGGAAAATCATGTTGGTGCCACACTGTTATTGCAGTAATTGCGTTTTTGATTAACCAATATCAATACACGTGGCATTTCTCAAATCTCAAACACTGCAACACCAAATAAACTGATTTCAGGACACTTCCATCCCCTTCCCATCCCGGAGTAATGTGGTTTCATCTGTCCTTGGCTATCTGTCACCATAAGAACTTCTTGCTATAAGCCACAGCAAGGCAATAATTCAGCCGATGCTAATAAGGCATGCCTGTGGGGACGGTGGAAGACAGGGCTGGCATCCGGACAAATTTGCCACTTGACTTTTCTTTCTTGTAGACATGTGCTGCCCAAGGGACTTAATGGAGTCGATGGCTTCTTCTCTCCATTTGAATACGATATCAGTTGGAGTGAGTGCTGGGAGAGTTGGAGTAGGTACAGTATCAGTTGTTTTTGCTTGACTGCTCATTTAAGAAGTGTCGAAGTTGCGTAGGCTCCCCCGACAGCTGGGGTGTTAGACGGTGGAGTGCCGCTCCATGTGGACCCTTTCCTTTTTCTCTTGCCTTCTGATGGTCTGCTGCAAGATGCTCCCAATCATTCCAGACACTGGCGAACATATACATTTACATATACGTGTTTTTAACACCATTTTAAAATGCCAGCTGCTCTTAACATGGTTCTGAACGTTACATACCGAACGGGCTGAACAGAAATGGCTCAAAATAAGACTTACATTAACATACAGTCAAAAAGAACTTTCCTTCCCCTAGACATAGAATAGCCATTAGAATCAACTTGTACAATAAAAATTTAACCATAAATTTTCCTCAGTTTAGTCACAGACACCTTGATAGCTTGGTCTCCCCCATCACACAACGCTATCAAGCTGGAAAGGTGAAGATGCAGAAAGAATAAGAGAGGTAAAGTCATCTTACCCACAACACAGAGAGAGGCCAGTAACGCTCCTATTGTCCTGGAACAGATGTGGCGTCACCAAGGGGTTTTGGACAATAGAGCCAGTGTTTAAACAGTTGTGCAGCTTAGACTATCAACCTGTCTCCAGCGACTCCAATGCTAACTCTTGTTTTGCTTCCACTTCTTTTGTGTGTTACCTGCTGATAATCATCACTAAGAGCTTCAGATAATGCTATGTTTATTGGTCTTGGCTGCTTGTCCTTAAATGATCTAACCAGGAGCAGAACCTTCAACGTGGTGGATTACAATAAGCCATCAGGGCAGTTCTACGTCTCCTTCCTCACATCTTGGACTATTCAACTCCACACTACAGTGACTCACTATCACCTCTAGAGATACAAAGTGGTATTACAAGACAGGACTGGCTAGCTGGTTAGCATGCTAACTTTGTGGATATCTCTGCAACACGATGCAAGGACATCGGTTATTTATATACATATTTTATTTATATATAATATTGTAAAGTTTGATCTCCTTGTTGCTTTAAAATAATGAAAGAGTTTTCAGCACTTAAAATTTAGCATCCACTTTAGATATAGCCTTATAGCCTTCCTCTCAATTCACACCTAAGACTTATTGATTTATTCATTTTTTGAAATGGAGGCAATGACATCACCAACTATTCGACAGCTAAATCAGTTGCCAATTAATTTGGTTATTGATTTGAAGTTGATGGACTTTTGCATCCCTACAGTTTAACCCTTAAAATTCAATGCTTGCCTTACTATTTAAGTTTAATAACAGAACAACATGCTTATTTACATCATTATTAAAAACAAGACTATGTGATGAATAAAATACAGTTTAATCAAATACAAGGCATAATATTTTTTTCTCTTCTACTTACAAGTACAAATGTGGTCTTGATTAATGCCCCATTAGATTTTTCTTGATCTACACTCAAACTGTAACTAATAATTTATTTACCTCAGTTTGCACCATGCTTTTGTTGCCACTACTAATACCCACGTACAAATTAAGGTGCCAAAATAGGGTTCTTTGGAGCAGTCCCATGGAGGAACCCCTTTTGCTTTTTGCAATGGACCTGCTTGTGCAACATAATACACAGGTTCTATACCTGTACCTATTTCTCCCAGCCAAGAAGTGAATATGAGTCCTAAAGGTTAATCATTCTCAGATTCATACATCATCTACTCAGAAAACCTTAGTCTTAGTTCACCACCGGAAAAAAAGGAATGTCTCCAAACAAGTTCCAACAAGTTCTCTTTGCACCCCACACTGCCCCACACCACTCCCACCCCCTTTCCAAAAGGGGGGGGAGGAAAAAAAAATAATAGACAGAATAGTGATGGATGGCTCTGAGGCGCTAAGAGAGCAGTGGAGAGAAGTGGACTCTATCACAGCTGTAAGCGAGGAAGGAGATCCATTTGACAAACACAGTGTCCTGCACATGCAGTGTAAAAACCATCTGACATTCTGACACACTCCTCTGTTGACAGGTTTGGCAGGAGGAGCCAGCAACAGAGCGCAGATGTGTGGAAACGTGGAATATCTGTGAATTCTGATGACTTGAACTGGATTTTTTTTCCCAGGACAAAGATACTTCAAAGCAAACTGCGTGGCACTTCAATGAGATGCCATTGTTTTCTTTCCTTTTCTTTTTTTGTCGGCCTTAACGTTGATTATTTTTTGCTTCCCAATGACAGATCAGTGATTGTGTTCCTCCCAAATCACAGAAACGGCTGAAATAACACTGACATTCTTATTGTTCGATTGTCTCACCCCAGCATCTCATTCATACAGGAGCCATTCAATTACACAGCACAGTTTCCCTTTATTCATTAGCATGGCTGCTGTAAGCGCGTACAGCACGGCTAATACACTGTAGTCTTTATGGGTGAAAATGCCCTTCGTGGTAAGGGTATCTTCCTGAGGAGAACATTTCCATTTCATGATAAAAATTCTGCCTTCAATCTCATGCCAAGTGCTTGTGACACGTCCCTTGTGTAGGACTGACATGCGAGAGCATGTGAACAGCAAGCAAATTGATTCGAGCATGTGTCTGAATCATAATCGTAATTGTTGGCAATGAGATGTCAGTGTCGTGAAAGTCCTGTGGACATCATGAGCCCTTTTTTATTGCCATTTGTATGTTATTAAGACGGCCTTACCGCATGTAAAGGCTATATTAAAAGCAATGAAGCCACGTTCTGCGAGCGAACGGCTCCCCAGCGCCGGCGGACGTTATTTCAGATTGTGTTATTGAAGTGCTTTTGACAAAGTTTGGCGTGATGGGAACAATATGACACTGTGGGTTTTTTTGTAAGCTGCTCTCCTCAGCCTGGGAAATCACTTTCACCTACACGTCACCTTCCTCTTTAATCCGTTTATGCTACGTTGCTAAGTCAATTGCGTCTACGCTCTGTCGGAGGCATCTCTCTTCATTATTTGAAGAGCGCCACCTTTCCCGAGAGAGTAAAGCGACGCTCCAGCTAGCTAGTTGTCCCAGCCCAAAGAACAAGTCAATGTAGCACTGTTGATATGAAAGTTGACAGCAATTGTAGCGCAGTTTATGAATGATTTAGGGGAGGATTTTCCTTCAACGTTTCACTCATTATTCTTAATCACACGCACTTCAGCCTTTTTGGCCCATTTCCCTCCCTCATTTCCTCTGTCTTCAGGCTGACAGTGACAGATAGCAACATAGCTAGTATATCTCCACAGCGCCAGACAGGGATATTATCACTGTCCTAAAGAAAAGCCTGGAGACCTTTTTTTCTGGAGAGCCAGTTGATTTAAAAACAATGGAGCACCTGTCTGGAACAGACAAGTCAGCGTGTGCGGTGTGTGAGCGCGGCGTTGTGCTGGGAACAGGCCGAAGGGTTATTCAAATTAAGGTATTAAAAAAAAACACTTTTCAATGAGGTAAAATGCAGCCTGGTCTGTATAGAGTAATGACGGTGGAGAGCGGGGCCAGGATCAGACTAGACTAAAATGGAGTGCTCTCATTGAGTTCATGACATGCTGAGCAGCAGGACAACTTCATGGACATTGTTAGAGTTAATGAGTGTAGCCCAGTAATGTACACATTCACGTTGATGAGCTTCTTCCCCTTTCTTTACCTCTGTAAATAGTGCTGGGGGGAACAAAGAGGCACCTTTGACTTACTCATATGTCCCTAACAGAACAATATTAGCTAGAAAAGTGGTCGCGCTGCTGATGCTTGATGCTAGCCAGTTGCAAATGTGTCGCTAAATGTTAATGGAAGTGTATGGGAGGATCAAGGGGTGAATAAACAACACATAGAGGAGTGTGGGTCAGTGTGTCTGTGGATTACTGCTTGAGGGTCTGTTCTAGGTGAGTACATGCAGCTTGGTTGCTGTCAGGCAAAGGAAACAATAGCATTGGGTGAGGCCAAAAATGCATGGTGGTCTGGGGTAGAAATGAGTGATGTGGGTAAAAAAGATAGACAACAAACAAGTGTGGTTAAGACCAACACTGAATTTGCGCTCAGGGATCTGGTGTGACACAGTGTATTCAAAACTGTACAGTAGATGGGCGTATGCATTCCAACTCACTCATTTTAAGTGAGTTGAAGTTTTTCTGAAAACCAAGGTCTGAGGTTGGAACTGTTTAGATATCTCAAACTGCAGGACTAGTTAGTGGACAGAAAATGTGCAGCAGAAAGAATAATAATGAGAAGAAGACGAAGAAGAATATACCTTCGGATATCTCCGTTGCGCATCACTAATAACGTATGATGCATATACAGCACAAATTTCCGCTATATAGGTTATTAGTGCCTGCTCCAATTATGTCATTTTAGTGCAAGTGATGCCTCTGACAGCAAACTGTCGAAGCATCTAATCACACTAATATGAAGTTAATGATTGCTGTCCTGAAGACGTGAGAAACCCAACTCTACCTGAACATGCATTATAATGCTATTCTGCCATCAATGTAACAGGTGTGATGGTACAGCTAATAGCATCTGGATTACATGCCACTTCAGACATAAATATATATATATATACATAAATATAGAGGGAGAGAGAGAGAGGGATAGAGAACTAAAAATATATGATATATGTAAATGAGCTCAGGTCTGATTGGCTGCTCTGTATAGGTAGAATTTACAAAGCCCAGTGATGTTGTCCCATGGCCATGTGATTGTGTGACTTGGCTTTTGCTTCCAAAACAAGATATCAAGAAATATAGGATATCGATCTATAGGCAGTACATAGTTAGAATGTACATCAAGAGCTAAAACACTGAAATAACTTCAGTGTGAATGGATGGGACTAAAGTAATGTAGAGTGAATACATGGGCTGATACAGCTTAGCGTTCTTAAATGGACTGTACTGTAATAGACTGAACTGCGGTGTTTATACACTATAATTTATTATCGTTCTTCAAAAAAACAAACTGTCAGAGTCCTTCATTACAAAGTAAAAACAAATGTGTTTTCCGAGCTTTCCATTCTTTTCAATTAATCTTTCCTTTGTTTGTTCTATCCTTGAAATTTAATTTATGTTCTATTTTTTTAATTCCTAGCAAACCGCTTGTTGATGTGGCAGTAAAATTCAATTATGAAATTGGTCATAGAAATGTTGTTGACTTTCGGTATATTTTATAGAGGTTCAATAAAGAAAAAAAGCCTTCAATAAGCAGAAAACGCATGGTAAAAAATGCATGTAGGTTTTTTCAGGTTTCTGCTCTATAGATGACAAGAGACAGGACACAGGCAGACCTCAAATTTTCCACTCCTGGTTTGACACCTATTTTTCGTAAGTGAGCACAAGCCTATGCTAAAGCTTGATGGCCACGCTTCATTAGGTCATTGAAATAGAGGCCAGCAGGTTCAGGAGCTGTGCTCTGCTAGGAGCTGACAGCTGGCCGTGTTTTACAGTAACCACATCAATTCAGACGCTCCTGCCAACTTCAAGCTCGAGTGTCATAAGATTCTGTTGCCCTGAGAGAGGGGACGAGTGTAGCTGTGAAGCAAAGACAGCATTTTAGGCAGGAGGTCAGCAGGTTAAGAACGTCCATATTTTTGGGAAAAACAGCAAACAAGTCAAAATGAGACCCTTAGAAGCTGCAGTTATGGCCAGTGGTAGTAAAAGCATGGTGTGATTTAATATGAATTACTTTTTACTCAAAACTCATCAAAGGATGTGAGGAAATTCAGCTGAAACTGCAGATCAGAAACTTTAATCTCCACCTCATTTGTGTCTGAATGTGGAAGGAGTGATACTTTATTCTGATTTTGATTATTATAATTTCTTGGCACAGTAGTGAAGGGTTCATTAGGGTGGGGGGTTGGGACCGGGGGTGGACAGGGGGTGGACTAACACCACCTGAGTTATCTTATGATAATTTTTAATGCTAATTATTAAAGAGAACTTATTATGCTTTTCTGCTTTTCTCTTTCATTTTAATGTTAGTTTGTATCTATTGCATGTAAACAGTCTGCAAAGTCATAAAGCTCAAAGTACATGCCAGAGGAAGAAACTTTCTCCCACAGAAACCACTTACCTCAGCTGCCTGAAAGGTCTTATATTAATTCCAGCCTTTTGTGTATAAAGGTGACATCATCTTGTAGCACAGTCCTTGATGCCCACCCACCAGCAAACTTGCACAATGCACAAACAGCTAAACAGCAGAGGCTTATCACTCAACAACATTTTGAGCAGTGTGGGGATAAACCAGAACTGACCAACTCAGGACACTAGCCTCATTGGGAGGCGGGGCCTAAAGACACATGAACGCTAACAGAGCATTTAGCGTTCATGTGTAATTTGCTGCTAAATAGTTACATAAAATTTAAAGCACTACTATCATTCCTATTCTTATCATTTTCAAGTATATTGTTATAATGTATATATTTATATGACTGTATTAAATATGATAATATATAATGTGTAGTATCTACCTATCATATGGTTGAATATTTGGCATATGCATATATGGCGTATATATATTTTCGGTGTCTGGACAAAACCTGATACCCACAAAAGGTACCTTTGCAGGAGAAGCAAAAAGCCTTTAAATGAGATTAAAGAAACTGGATTTTATATCAGCTCTTTTGGTTCATTCATTATGAAATTGTAACACAATGTAAAGAGCACCTAGCATTTTCAGTTGATACTAAATTATGTCAGTTTACTATGCTCCTAACTTTTCAACAAGACCAGGAGCATCATTTGAATTTCATGCACAGTGGGAATAAGCCTGTTTTAAGATGGTCTGGTAACATGGTCCCTACAAGATCATTTTTTTAACTGTGCCCAAAAATGTCTGTTCATCACAGAATTTTAGAAAATCAGTCAGAAAATGGCTTTTAAAATAGGTGCCCCGTAGATTTGCAGCCGATTTGTAGTTTGTATTAAGCACAGAGTCAGTATTACTTATATACTACATCATTATATACTACACCTTTACTACAAGTAAAAGTACTGAGGTCAAGCAATACTGTCTCTTCTCCCTTAGAGGAGCCACAAGACCCCAAATATATTATGCAAAAGTCAGCACATCGTAGGTCAGTCCATTCTTTGTTAGTGCAATCAGACTTAGAGAGATTTGGTTCTGTGGGCATGTTTAATAAGCTAGGTGACTGAATTTTATGGTCATAGTGACAGAATTTCACATTTCAATGTGATTGAAGTCTTACACCATCTCTTTCTTTTCAATCACTGACCTCATTTCACTAAACTTAAACTTACTGTCCATGTACAGGTTGAGGAGTTAGGGGATATGATCAGCATTGCATGACCTCTTCACTGACACTACTGTGAACAACGATATATATGATACTGATGTCAATGTTTCTGAATACTAAATAGAAATCTAAGAACAAACAACAAATAATGAGCTGCAAATAATATTATTCCCTACTGCTGCCTCTTATTCGCACTCAAGGAGTGAAATTTATTCAGATTCTGAGACTTCTTGTCATGAAGCTATCCAATGTCTAACCTAACCACTGAAATCAATGGCCTGCACCTACAAGGTCTGAAGTGATTGGCTGAATTGGCGGCACAGAAACCACCTTCCTCAGCTGCCTGAAACTGTTTATAATCCAGCCTTTTTTTGTTGCAAGGTGACATCATCTTGTAACAGAGCCCCTTTGGCTCACCCACCAGCAAGCTTGGCACACCTTTATGCAAAGCACAAAGAACTAAAAAGCAGAAAACGATAGGGCTGTACCCGACTCAGAACTTTGTCAGTCGAATCAGATTCGCCCGTCCTGGTCGACGATTTGACTATTCGTTCATGTTTTTTCTCCATGTACATTATCTAGTAATCAGTAAATCAGTTTAAACACGTTTCAGATCTGATGTTCTCCTCATTTAGAAAGTCAGCAGAGTCACAGGAACATATTTCTGAACTAAAAGAGACAGGGGTATGATGATCGATCTGAGCAGGAGCCTTTAGTTACAGGATACAGTGTCGGGCAGCGGCTCGTATTTATGCTAAACATTAGAGAGTATAGCTTATAGTCTTTTTAATTTCACCTCTAACACCTTCTTCAGTAGACCCTTCGCCTTTTATCTCTCATAAATAATAAACTGCTAAATAAAACCAGATTAAATTATTTTTAGATGAAAAGAAGAACGGTAGACCTGAAAGTTTATCTCTCGTTTATCGGCAGGCATACTAAGTTACTGTACTTATCTTTAAATAAAGATAATCTTAGCTGTAGACGAATAAATATAAATATCTATAATTTTGGTTCTAAAATAATAGAGTTATAATAACGTCTTCGGTCCGTTTTTCCTTCACCGCAAACAGCCGTTATGTCTAAGCCGAAAATCATTTGACTCGTTTGAAGCAGTGTTGGATGTCTGACTAAATGAAGAGCAGAGTTAGCTTTAATTTGTTCGGATTCTCTTCTTCAAAGTCCTCCAGACTTTCTCTGAGACATCGCTCCACCCGTGTTTCTCAGCTTCACAGCTTCCTTAGTGGTGAACCGCCAGCGCACGTCGTCACGTGGATTAAATTTTTTCGCAAGGATACGTCACAGCCCAGCTAGACCTTTAATATATATTTATTATTCACCTTTTAATAATTATTATAATGTCTTTTTACATTCTTACAGTTCTTGTGCATTTTTGTAAGCTTTAGTCTGTTTTACAGGAAAAAAAAGGTCACTGTTGTCAGTCGACTTGCAGGGTCTCAGTTGATTTAAAGGGTCGCCGACTGATGATTCGAATTGTCGACTTCTAGAGGGCAGCCCAAGAAAATGACCACTCTGATAAATCCTGCTCCAGTCTAGCATATACGGGTGGATTAGGTCTGCCAACTGGTTCTACCTGACTTTTTAAACCTAAATATTTACGTGTTTGTTTGAACTGATTCCACATCTATTTGACTTCTTATTGCGCATGTATAGGTTGAGGAATTAAGGTGTATGATTTACATTCAAGAAGTGAAATTTTCAGACTCTGAAAACTGTAGCCAATAGCTAACCAATGGCTAGCCTTACTCCCCAGGTCTGATATCAGTGGCTGAATCAGGGGGTCCACTTTTTTTCCATTACACAGTAAACCACAGGTAGCACAGTAGAAGCAACAGCACCTTCCCTAGGTCAGGACCTAGTATATTGTTAAGTTGGAGCCATGATAATAATGAAGAATGAATAAGAACTATAAAAGGTTTAACCTAGTAATGCACATTTATTTATCTAATAAAATTTAGAACTACTGATACTTCTAGATGGTATCATCCATGCTCCTGACCCTCTAAATCTACATTATGCTAGACATAAAAAAGTTAGTGCAAACGTATGACTCATCGATGAATAATTGTGTACATCATTCAAACAGATGTAGCTACTCTCAGCTTCTAAAGGATAAGACTGAAACTCACACAACCATAAAGAATAAAGCGTTCAGAAAGGAAAGATCAAAGCCATGTGAACTAACTTCAAAATCCAAAATTCATCGCTATCACATTGACATGATATCCTATATGAGTGTTGCTGCTGTAATATAAAGCTGTAATATTTCAGTGCTGAGCTCAAAGTAGTCGTCGTTCACCTTCTCCCTGGATAAAGGCCTCGTGTTCCTAATATCTGTGTGGTTTGTACTGTAACTCTGAATGAACCCAACTGAAATGCAAACTTGAATATATTCAGGTTATGAAAGACTCAGCTTCTATTGTAATGTCTGATGTTAGGAAGAGACTTCATACTTGAATATAAGCCTTTAAAGGCTAATTAAACTATCCTGACCTTTAACTAATCATGTTTTGCCTTTGATATGAACAGTGATCAGGATGTTGCCTCAATATCATCTGTTGTGAATCTGCTGTTACAACTGCTTCTTGGATTTGAACATATGTAAAGAGGCTTAGGTGGCTAAATAACACTTTATGATTTGCCGGAATAAATTAACCTCAGGAAACCTTCATATGAACATGCACTAGAGAAGAAATGAACGTAGCGATCTTGTTCAGAATAATGGCACTCCATGTAAAGAGAAGTTAAGGCTGTGCAACTAAAACTCTTATTATTTTTCTATTCTGTGAGTCAGATTGTTGGGTTGTCAAGGCCTGCGGTAGGCATGTCAGTTTAAATGAAGTACTCGATGACATAATAACATTGTTGCCTACTTTAGAAATGCCACTCTGCCATGCCGTGTATGAAAGCGACGCCTTTAAAGAAGAAGTGTAATCCGCCAGAACTTATTTCTCAGTGTTTCCCAAATTGTTTGTCTGATTTCTTGCCACGTATTGTCAGTGGCAGTGGCTGGACTCCAATCGAGTTTATAATAAAAGCAGCATTGTGTTTTGCAATGCCTGTGACAAGCTGTGGTGACTCAACATTCAGCATATTACCTATCAAGAGCAAATGGAATTTCTATCATTTCCCATATTATCTGTTAAACCGCGAAAGCCAGCAGACCGATCCCTCCGGCGCTGCCTGTCTTATATAACGTCACTGTTTATCACGGCTCTGTGGTCCCGCGCTGCTTCATGTTTACTCACAATGAGCTGCTTTTATTTATTAGTTTTGTCATAAAGTTGTGTTTCGCATTGCTTTGGCCTATTCATGCGTGCGATGTCAGTGGTGAAATTAGCATCTCATTACTGCCATAATTAGTCAATGAAGAGCAGATGTTTCATCTCTGTATTAGGACTGATTACACAGGAGTATTTTTAGCCCTTAAGATGAATGCATATGGAACTTTGGCTGCTGTTAATGGCTCCATTCATTAAAGTTTGAAGAATGTGTGACAGAAAGAAAGACGGTTTTGTACTTTGTTTTTGTATGCCCTGCCATGTAAAATGGTAGGAGAGTCATAATTTACCATCTCTGCTTATTTGACAGTGTTTAACATGGAAAACCTCATTTTCCTCCCTTTTCACGTAGTTATATTTACAGTAGTACGTAAACAAAGTAATTACTTTTTAAGAATTCACACCTCCATTCTGTCCATTCAGTCAGTATTTGGAAACTAAGCTGGGAAATTCAGTGATTTATTAAATTTAGGGGCACAATGACCATTTAAGTTGCAGTGTGTAAGCTTTAGGGGACTCTATTGCCATAAATGGTTTACTAAATAAGTTACTAAGTAAGAAAATCATTTCCTCCCTTTCGACCTCCACTGGAGTAAAAGTGCTAAAGTATTTACCTCCAAATGTATGTGATTTATTACGACTCTAATGTCCTGTTATCATTTCGGCCACAAGACTCTTAACCAACTCCTCCTAAGTAAAGAGACTCTAGACTCTAATCTATTTAAATGATCATAAGCACAGAACACTGAAGGAGAACAGTTTCCATTAGCTAGAACCGAGCTCTGTCCAACAGGTCGAAACAAGCTCAAAACAAAGTGACCACTGTACCTGATTGGTGAAATCGCTTCATGCTTCTTACGCATTTACATGTTACGTTTTTATGCACACATAAGCCAAAGGGAAGGACAGATTTGGTCATAATGCAGAGGAGTAAAAAGTAAGATTACATTTCTAGTCGGTTAATGTAGTGGGTTGAAGTAAAAGTCCCCCAAAATGGAAATTACATTCACAGTATTTAGCTGCGGCTTTTATTCCGAGCAACGTATGTATTACAAATGTAGTGTTAGGAGTCTTGCCCAAGGACTATTACTGATGTAGTACAGCTTAGTCTCCCAGACCAGAATTGAACCCCAGTCTCCCACATGGTGTAGTAGCTCATTAGCGAGTGTTACCGGTTGCGCCAAACTAACCAGTAATGCAAACATAAGGAAACATCTAATGCTCTGTAGAGTTTTTGTATGTGTACATTTGCTATAGCTTTAAAGCCCCTACATTGACTGGGAATCAGACCCGGGACAACTGCTTGGAAGGCAGCTAAGCTAACCACTATACCACTAACGCTTAATGGCAACACTGTCATTGCCAGGAGCAAGTAAACTCCAGCATGAAATGATGTTAATGGTAATATATGGTTTTCAGGTTTTTTGATAAAGTGAATTCAATGCCCTTTTTCAGTCTACAGAAGGATTGTACTTTTGTATAAGGCAGTAATACAAGAGCCTCGCTTCCTTTTTGTGAGGTTAAACACATTGAAGACTCGAATAGATGTATTATATACAGACAGTTGGTGCCCTCTTGCTCAATGCAATCCACTTGAGAAACCTCACCAACATTGAGAGCTAAATGCCGTCTACTTATGACTATTCACCACTGCTGTGCCCACTGCCGATGGTAATGGCTCGCCACCAACTTCCTCCACAGCATGGAAACAACCTCCTTCCCCCTTGGCGCAGACTGTCTGTAAAAACGTAAGAAGATTATGGGGTGGGGGGGAAGCGAAAGCCCCTCTGGTTGATATTAGAGGAGTTCAGAAACCATTTGAATTAGTGATAAATCCTAGTCGAGCAGCCTGTGAGCAGATGTGACAAGTTGAATTATGTCCTCCTCCTTACTAAGGAAGCTTTGCACTAAACTCCAAACATATGGTGTGTTTCCCTCCACCATCTAGGCCTATAAATGCTGTTGGAGCCAGATCATTCCCAGAAGCGGTGACGATTGTGGCACACACCAGCCATATATGAAGCTTGATTGCTTCCTCCCTGGTTTAAATGCCCAACTGAAAACCTGCCATCCAGGGATCTAATCTAAAACGTAAGCGTCTAATTCAATTATTAATCTGACAATTTATTTCCCCCCTTCTTTCCACAGACTTTTAGGAAGCGCAACAGTGCTGGGTTTATTCATTAGCCTTGAACGGGGTGGCGGTGGATGAGTTGGCCCAAGTGGCCCAGTGATCATTTCCATTTTTATCAAATCGGCTTACCGCATGTCAGTGGAATTTCGACAACGGATGCATTGTGCTCAGGGAGCCTCTTCACATCCCGCAAAGCCCTCGCGCTTGACGGCATGTATGCGTAGAAGTGCTCACTTACTTACAGAGATAAAGCACAATATTCCCAGCAAGTCTTCATTCAGCAGGGAAAGATCCCGCAGACCCTTATCTGAGTGCTTGGTCCCCAAGAAAGAAGTCTAACAACACGGCCAGCGATGTGAAATCTAATCTCTTTCATGAGCGGTGTACTAGTATACAAATGGATGGAGGAAAAAAGTACCTTGAGACCTTTTGCAACATTGAGGTTTAAGGGTACAGGGTAACATAAAGTTACACCGCTGTTCAATTTCCGCACCCAAAAAGACAAATCAAGCAATCTGGATCCGGACCAATTTGCCACTGAGGTAGAGCCGAGCGAAAATCCTGCAGTAATCCGACTTGGCACAGGACTGAAAACCACTGCTTTTACCTCCGTGAACACTCACTGGACTCTTAAGGGGGGAAATAAGAGAGCGCGAGTGGGAGAGAGAGAGAGAAAGAATGAACAAGTGAAGATGAAAAAGAAGAAGAAAATCACTGCAGGGCATTCTGGGCCAATTGTTATATTTCCCTCCAGGCAAGGGCCTACATGACAATCCGCTAGGTGTAGATTTGTCTAATAACGTCCCTATAGAAAGGCCCCACAGTAACTTTTCTCTTGGCTTGAAGCTGCAGCATTCTAATGTCATTGGCCTTTCGGGACGTATTTGTTAAAGGGCATTATGTTTAAGATCCAAGGACAGAACACTTGACTATTGACTAGAAACGTCTATATTCACTTCAGTCACAAAAGGAGCTTCATGCTGCAGACTTCAGACTGTAGCAAGAATTCTATTGGCTTGAGACCTCTTGAACTTTCACAACCATTCTTTATCCTTATTCAGATGTATACACTTGAATAAGCGAACTACTTTCTGAGCTAGACTGGAAATACTGTCATTTGAAAACAGCACTCTAAAAGCATAATGCGCCATACACTTATTACTCTGTTTACCTTTACCTGGGTCTTATTGTATCTGTCGCAAATCACTGCGGAGCACACACTCCTAAAAGGAGTTTTGTTGCGTCTACTGATTTTTTTTGTTAATACCATGAAGAAGTATTTTGTCACTGTCGGGACAAAAAAAACCTCATCTGTCATTTTTTGACATAATTTGAAAATACCATCTGCTGTTTACATTGCGTGAAAAGTTCATGATGAATGGATCAATAGAAATGGTCCAAAAAGGCTTGGTATGAAATATTTTCACATTAACTTATATTGAATGTTAAGAATGTTTTTCCTTCTTCTCGTTTTGGTCTGACAGCAACGATTTTCAAATTACGCTTCTGTAAACAAATAAACAGTGCTGGTTTCACATCTGGTTGAATTATATTAAGGCGATGACATGCTTGCTAATTGTACACGACAATTAGAAGATTTTGTCTTCTGAAGACAAGCTGCCTAAACTATGTCTTTACTTCCTCTTAGGAATGTTCTGTGCAATATTACACTACTGGCTTCAGTAATGGATAGAGTATATCAGTGCTGTCATAAAAAAAAAACATTGTAACTCAATTATTAATATTATTTTTAAGCCATTAGGTAATACCAGCTTCCCCTTACACAGATGCCATTAAATTCTTATTGTTGACCAGGATGCTCAAACATATGACTGTATATATCAACTACTTAAGAATGATTAAGAAAAAGTTTATATATTATAAGGTAGGGTAATTGTAGGACAGGGAAAGTAGATGTATGGTTATTCTAAAATGCTTTTACACAAGTAATTAAATGCATAATGTTGCAAGTCATTATCAACCAACACAATTATTATTAACAAGCTATACTTAGTTATTAGGTATCTACACATGGAAATAATTATTATATGCAACTCAGTAAACAGTAAGTTATTCAAATGACTTAGAATTCTTAATATTGTCATAACAAGCCATTGTATCTTAATTTTTTACACTGTATAAAAATCTATGTTTTTTCCTTCTCCTGTAAACCTATCAATTAACAATTGTGCTGGTTAGCTGTTGCATAATAATGATTAACAGTCATTAACAAACTATATCACTTTGTTTTAAGAAACATATATAGAGAGTTTATTATGGTCTTGTTATTTGCTCAATATAACAAGATGTATAACAAGAATGAATCAATTTGAATAAATACACTAGATCACTTACATGCAAATATGCATACATATGTCCACAAATATTGGACCCAGACCCCTTTTTAAAATATGATCCTTCACCAATCCAAGTCCTGAGTTTCATCTTGAAAGCATGAAGAGGAGTTATATAAAGCCTATGTATAACTGTATAATGGATTTATTGATGGTCTTTTATGTAAAAATCAGTAATAATCACTTTACTGTGGTAATCAATTAAAAGCACCTTGTTCTAAAATTGTTTTGCAAAACTTATTAAAGTAACATATATTGCGAAATACTAAAGTGTCCAATAATCTTTTTGGCTTCCAAAATGACTAATTAATAGGCATTACATTGTGATGAAACTTTGTGACACAAAAACAAACCTTCTAATTAGTCATAACTAAAACAAAAAAATATATATATATGTGATATGGATGTTATAGATGTGATAACTCATGCCCAAAACTTTATTTTTTAATTCATGCTTAATACTAATAATGTTTTGTGCATATATTAATGCATATTATTAGTTTTTAATGAAACAGACCACCAATTATAGTACACTAATACAGCTCATAATGAATAAATCTTAATTCATAGTAAATATACCAGCTGACCAAATAATAAGACCATAATCAATTCTGTATGAATGTGTTCCTTAAAATAAAGTGTTCTCTAACCAACTAATTATTTCGGTCTTTCGGTGGCAAAGTTATCATTTCAGAGATGTGCGGTTGTAGTAGGATGAGTATGTGACTTCATTGTTTTCTGCTATTCTAAATAAAACTCAATTATCAAAGTTTAAGGAAACCCAGCCCAAATCACTAAATTCAGGTATCTTTTCTTTACTATTGAATACCTTTCAGGCTTTATAGACATGATCTGACAGGAAATCTTTGAAAGGCAACCAAAGCTAACTGCCCAGAGATTTCAAACTGTCTGCTCTGGCTGCTGGAGACACTGAGAACTGCCTTCCTATTAGTCAAAACACACACTCACACACACCCCTCCCCACACGTCTCCGACCAGGAGTGAGCTGCCTGTCAACTCTCAGCGTCCCAGACTGTCAAACTGAGCCTGTTATTTAGCACCCTCCGTCTGGGACACACACACACGCACACACATGCACGTGTACACACACACACGCACGCGCACACACATGCACATGTACACACACACATACATACACTTTTTTGGCTTTTTTTGTCTAAACAGTCTTTCAGATCTCGTCAAAACTTTGGAGTCGCTGACATTTGCTGTTCACTCATGCAACTCAATAAACAACCTGATTCAAGTCCATTAATGCTTATTCAATTCTGCAAGTGCCTTCAAACCACAGTTTACAGACAAATAGGACCTTAATAATTCTCTAATTAAGGCTGTTAATAGTAATTAATGCTCTTTTATTGCTAATAAGTGCAATAATTTGAATTATTAAGGAATAATTTAATGATAGTCTAATAATGATTATTGATTATTAGGGTTTGGTTGACTTTTACACTCTCTACAGAAAACACACTTCTGTACTGGAATACTAGAACAAACTTTTTCACAGGTCACATTTTACATTGATTCCCCCAAGATTTTCATTTCAGCAAATAAACTGTAATTGAGCATTAGAAAGCGTGGAAGCTTTTTTGGTAGAGAATTTGTTAAAAGAGAAAACCTTTTTGCATTTAACTGTTTGAAATAGGCACTTAATAATGCTAATCATTATAATAACTAATCATTTAACTAAAGTCCGCGTCGCAAGAAAGCAATCAGCTAGCAGGACGTTCCTTCATCATCATTCAGAATTGTTTTTATACGAGTAAGAAAATGCTTAATGTTTCACGTTCTAATGTCAAACAACTAGATCATAATTAACAAGCTTAACAATTAACTATAATAATATCCACACATTAAAACAATTATTAATTATTCATAATCCACTGAATAAATGGCTTATAACTCAAATGGTATGATTTATTAATGCATATTATTACATAATTATTGACTAACTATTAAAATTATTACAGCTGTGGTTAATTAGGGTCTGTTATTATACCGTGCTGCATATGTGCTCAGGAGGTCAAGTTTAAATGTATCTTCGCACATTAAGGGGGGAAAGTGGTAGCGAATCGGTTGGGTGGTCTTGGTGGAAGGTGCATAGTGCATTTTTTGTGGTGGGCTAAACAATAAAGTAAAACAATAAACTAAACAATATACAAATAAATATAAAAGGTTTTATACAGTGCCAAACAAGGGCACTCCGGCTGGTAACAATATTGAAACCCTTTAAAGAACCCTCAATGAAAAGGTTTTTCACCATGGAGAGGAACCACTGAACCAGGCTATTTATGACATAACCCTTTTACAATATGTAAAATGTATATTTTAAATGGACAATGAGAATACAAACATTAATTCAAGCTATGATACAGAAACATGGGTAAGGTTTTGGTGTCCCAGATCAAACATCACAGGCCAACTCCACACTTGGAGCAGCTTTAGCACAGCTTGGCAGAAGTGACGATCCAAGTCAAAATGATATAAACTCATATAAATATATACAAATTAAAAACTTAATGAAAAACATATTGGACTCTTGGAAGGCGCTGCTGTCTTTTCTTGTAATTACATGAGTTATACATTGTACATAACATGTCTATTGATTTTACATTGAGGTTCAATCTGCATTTGAATGTAAATTGTGTTTCTGTACAAAAACATAATACATAAGAATTATTTAAATACATTATATGAATACATTTGCCAAATCTTCCTGTGCTTGTAAGCTGTAAATGAGAAATACTGAATGTTTTAGTTTAAAATTAGTTTAATAGTCTTTTTATTACTGCTAATAACTTAACTCTACAACATAGCATATTAAAATAGTTAAAATATTACTATGATATCATAGAAGGCTTCAGATAAAAGGCTTCAAATGAACTGATGATGATAAAAAAAAACTAAACTGTGTACTGTGAGAATCATAAACATGTTCCACATGTATCACTTTACAAATTAATAAAACGTGTCATATGACCAGGGGTGCCTAAACAGTATCGGCTCTGCAGTCCAAATGAAGGCAGCAAACCAGCCCAGCAAAGCAATAGCAACGATCCACGGCTCAAACGTTTGGCTTATAGCCTCCCTCTGTGCAGCCATTTGCAGTCTGAATAATCCCAATATTAATGCCCCTTTAAAAAGCCACTCTGTCTACTAAATAAGGCATCCTGCAAATTTCTTTCTCACATGTGCACCCTAATTGCTCTCCGAATTAATGGCACACTTTCCCAGCCAAGTTCTCACTGAAACATCACCGCGTTTCCATCACCACGCTGTATCCTATGACTGAGGAGTCTCAGTGCAGTGAGCTGGATTGGCTCCCTGCCTCGCTTTCTCCGAGAGGTGAAAAGTTAGCCCATGCATATGCATGAATCATTTTTTAATCCTGCCTTTTTATTTCATTTTATTCTTTTATGCTGGCCTCTCCAGAGGAAAGACGTAGCATAGCTAGCATTAGCAGCTCCCGTGGTCGGTATTGACTTTTGAAATAATAACTGGCAGCTGCAGTGTGATTTATGGTGATGCACAGTATTGATCACTTAAGGAGATATTTAGGTATTGGGAAATAAATGTGATGTTCTCATTATGGTGATGGCGAGAGGCGCCAGGCTGGAGGGTGGATAGGTGGGGGGGGTTGAGATGGGGTGGGGGGAAGCTCTACATTAATTAGCACGTGTGTGTGTACTAGTCTTTTCCTGTCTGTTCCTTCAGGCACATTGAAACTCTGTGGAAAAGTTTTAACCACATGTGCTGGTCTTGGGTCTGATTGGACTGCTAAATATTTATCACTGCAGTAGATGAGAAAGCAAAAGGGAGTTCCTTAGGGGTTCTTCAAAGGCGATGGTTGTATACTGGCAAGTAAAACTTTAGCCACCTTTGGTCAAAATCTCTGTTACTGTGTATAGTTAAGTAAGTAGAAGATAAACTGATCTCCCAAAGGAAAAAAGTTAAAAATGAAACAGTTCCAGAATTTAAAAAAATGAAACAAGTGCCATGCAAATGTTTAGGCAACCCAAGAGAATTGTGTTCTTAGATAAATTATATCAAGGTCTTAGACTTAATTAGCTTGTTAGGGCTTTGACTTATTTAAATGTATTGTTAGAAAAGGCCGGGGAATGTATATTTTGAAGCTTTAAAAATACCTCAAACTTTGTCCAAACAATCAGCAGCCAATAAGCAAAAGTTTAGATAAAAATGATTTTCTAGAAATTCCTGGGAAGAATGAATTCTGGAAGTAAACATATAGTCTTTGGAAACTGATATTGATAAAGACAAACGTGGAAAATGGATAGCTTCTACGACAGGATAATGATCCTAAACACACCTCAGAAACCACAATGGAGTAGGCAGTAGCTAAAGGATCTGGCATTGCTCTTATAATCTCCTGAACATCATAGAAAATCTGTGGACAGATGCCAGAGCACCAGTGCATGTAAAAAAGTTTAAGGCCCAAAGTCTTAAAGACCTAGACACCGTTAGCAAGGAAGAATAGTCTTAAATTCCCCTAACAAGAACTGAGCGACTCCTAGCAGCTGGCAACAAAAAGCCATTGTGAGCTATGACACTTCTCAAGGGGGAGTTACTGACTATGGAAGGTGCCCTAACTTTTGCTTCATGCCCTTTTCCTATTTTGACTGTAAAAGATGATAATAAAAAAGTAATTTTGCTGGACCTATTAAAGAAACATGTCACCTTTAACTTTACGCTTTTGGAAACCAGGTCATCCTCTACTTGCTTTTCTATTCACAAAAAAAATACCATTCATTCTGCAGCATGCTACTCTGTTGTATATTGTTCTTTGATTTATCTTTTAGGGGTCCTATATTGCCCTAGATAGGGTTCTGCTATTGTTGCAAGACATAGAACCTTTTCTATAGCCAAAGTGAAGCGCTGGAATATTAGCACCAGACCTTTTAGTTCAAGTGATTACTGGCAAAATGAGAAGTAAATTCACAGTCATACATGTGTAACTATGTTAGTCTGAACAAATACTGGTGAACATTAATTCTAGATCAAACATCAGCAATTGGGACATTTGAAACTTGTATTAGTAATAGCATAAATTAGCATTTATGTTACATCTGCTTCCACTGTTTTTCTTTTCTAACCATGAACTGAAATATGGTTAGACAATGGCTTGTATTTGCAGTCAGTGGCATATCAGTGGTGTGGCTTGGGCCTCCAGAAGCTCTAGAGCGATGTTTTTCTCAAAACTGGCCACATTCATTGGAAATCAAATTGATTCACTGTCGATTTACTATTATGTTGACTGCTGAACTTACCATGTTAGGCCTTTAGTCCAGTGCCCTGAGGGACTAACCAATGGGGAAGCTTGCTTGACTGTATCTTTGTAGATGCCACAGAGGAAAAATTCCTGGCCAATTTTCCATCAAGTTTCGAGATCTTAACCTGTTTGTTTCGGACCAAAACTCAAGAATGAAATAAGACTATTAGTACAAAACTTGTAGAGTTCAAATAACACCGGCATGATGATTCCATTAAATAAAAATGAACTAAGAATTCCGGACATGTATTTTTTATTTCCTGTTTTCCCCAAATCATTTGACCTTCTCCGAAGGCCTACAAGGCCCTGAGGGTTCCCTTGTTATAGCATAACATACCCACTTATATATCATGTGGAGAGTTTGAGTTTTTCCCTGTAAAATTCAGTCTTAAACTTACTGGGTCAAAACTTTAGAAATTTTGTGTAATGTGTCTCTATGTAAGAGTGTGACTCAATAGCATGAAATCCAGACATTCCAAATAGCAGTTTTTTGTGATTGACTATGTACAAAGCGTCGACTTCAACAGCCAAAAGAAAGTTTGTATGCTCAAATATGAACAACCAACGCAGAGAGGCACATACGGCCAGAGTGGTCGCCAACTTTTCAAATACTCCTGTCATTATCCACTTCATTTGGCTCTCCACACAACAAAACAAAGCAGAAAGCGAAGTAGAACGGCTCCTTTTTTGGCAGGAAGAGTCCTCTCCAAAGTTGTTAATTTATTATAGCATAATTCACAGGCTGAGTGAGATGTGGTGAAGAGCGTCTGGACAGGCTGGAACCTCCTTCATTAGCGCTAAAGTCTTATGTGTGGAAATTACTGACTCAATCAATAAACAAAGCCAACGTGTTGAAATATTTATCGGGACGCAAATCCATCTTCACCAATTATCTAAACATCCCTCATCCCTGTTAAAAGTAATTCAGAAAGCCCTTTATGGATGTTAGTACACCTTATGACTGACATCGTCCCTTTTCCATACCTAAGTGCTGGCCCATTAGTACCTAACACCATCAATAAAAGGGAAGTAAACTCAGGCTGTCTCTGTAAGTGTCTCCACACAGAGACGGCTCATCCGGCTTCACTCTGCGGGACCGAAATGAGCTTAGAGTGAATGCAAGCAAAGTAAACAAATAATAAATAAACACTGTGCGAACATTTCATGTCAAATGGATCAATGGAAATAGTCCAAAGTCCAGTAATGTAGTTAAATAAATGTACACTGGTTCACATTTATCAAACCTCTCAGATAAAAAAAAAAAACATGCAGATTAGGGCTCAGTTAGTGTCTTTTACATAGCACTGATTTGACCGACATGAACATGGATTGAACATGAATGATGTGCGCTGCTCTTAAAGAACTGTTGTTACTCTGACATGCTTGATAAACATGGGCCACTGAACTTAAGAAGGTTTTAGAAAATGTATCGTTCCTGTTCTAAAAGCTGATTGTTTGAGTTTTCACTGAATTCTGAATGGTGATGAGTGTTACTAGTATGGACCACCAAGTATAAAATGAAGGAATAGCTAGAGGTTATTTAAGAACCACTCTGATATTAATATTCAGGATTAGGCTTTTGTATTAGGGCTGTGCAGCTTCAGCATGCTATTGTATCCCAGGTGATTGCTATGGTGTTTTCTTTGATATCCCAGGTGGTTGCTATGGTGTTACTACATGATTTTTATGGTGTCCTAGGTGGTTGCTAGGCAGTTGTTATGGTATCCCAGGTGGGTTAGTCATAGTGTTACTAGGTGTTTTCTATGGTGTCCTAGGTGGTTGCTAAGGTGTTGTTAGGTGTCTTCTTTGGTGCGCTTAGTAATTGTTAGGTTGTTTACATTTACAGTATTTAGCTGACGCTCTTATCCAGAGCAGCTTACAAGGTTTATCATATTACAGGTAGGCCAATGTAGTGTTAGGAGTCTTGCCCAAGGACTCTTATTGGTGTAGCACAGCTTAGTCACTCAGCCTGGGATTCGAACCCCAGTCTCCCACGTGTGGTGGTAGCTACTTGGCGGGTAGTGGTGTTATCCGCTGAGCTACACCAACCAGTTGTTGTTGTTAGGTGTTTTGTATGGTGTCCCTGGTGGTAGCTAAGGTGTTGCTATTTTTTCTTTACTCTCCTACGTAATTGTTAGGGTGTTGCTAGGTGTTTTCTGGATTGTCCCAGATGGTTGCTAGGATGTTGTTAAGAGTTTCCCATGATATCCTAGGTAATTGTTAGATTATTGCCGGGTGTTTTCTATGGCATCCCATGTGGCAGCTACGGTACAAAAATAAAAGACGGATGCACAAACTCGAATGGTGTCAGTATCTCAGAAACTGAATGACAGTTTAGCAGGATAAAATCTAAATATTTGTTATAAGTGGCACATCATCAGATAGTGAAGCACATTTCTTCACAGTTCACTAATTATCTTCTGAAATTACTGGGCTACATATGCTTTACATTGTCTGTTTAAAAGCTACAAGTGACTTTAGCTGTACAGTGATTTTACCTTGGTTAAGGCTCTTTCACTCACAGTAATGCGTGACCTCTTGTGGCTTATTGCTTTATGTTCCCTCTGTAAAGTTACCACTTCTGAAATATTAGATTTTGTTACCACGGAAATGTTATTGAGTCAGACTGGTGCAGTTGGACTCTAATAAACCTTGAAACTTTGGGAATAATGAAAGACTTTCATAATGAATAGCAGTTTGAAGTACATTTTAAAGTAGCACAAATGGGCTGCAGCTGTTAAAGATAAAGCTCTAAATGTTGCAGTGAGTTTAGATTCACCTGAGAGTTCAACTTTAGCATCTGACTAATTGATACCACGTTTGCTGAAATTCCAAAAGTTTCCAGACACCATTCTGAATTAGTGAGTCTGGGTACTGTAAAATGCACCCATTGCTGACACGGGTGTTCAACTGCATACACACAGCTTGTATAATCTCCTTGGTATAGGACTTTCAGCTGAACGGAATGCTCTGGGGCAGCTGTACATGTGCCAGTAGTCACCATGAGGGTTTTGGGCTGCGGAGAAGTGGAACTGAGTTCTCTGGAAAGATGAAATTACATTCAGTACCCTTGAAATGACCTCACCAATGCTCTTGTGGCTGAATGCAGTCCGATCCTCACAGCAATGTTGCAGCATCTAGGGTAAAGCCTTCCCAGAAAAGAAGAAGAGCAGGTGAGGTCTTTATCCTTCCTAATGAAGAACCTCTTCCTGTTGCTCTGAAGTTCCAGTCTGCAGATATTTCAGCTGCATGTTTGATGTTTATCTGCACTGTGGATTTATCTGCACTGCGAATAAAAAAGTTAAAAGTCAAAACATTTCTAGAGAAGCTTTTATTAAAGTTGAGATGTTCCAAAAGGACGATCTACAATACCTGCCTCTCTGCCACCTTACCAGGTGAAGGAGAAGCAGAATAACAAGAAACTTCATTTGCAGTCCATGGCTACCTGTGCTTCAAGGACTATCACTGAATGCTGGAGGTCATCAACCTTTCTGATGAATAGCTTCTTCCTTTTGTTTTAAAACCCTTTACTAATTTGTTTTCGTCTTTCATTTTTCTTCTCCTTCTTTAATGAGTTCACCTGGTTAGTTGATGAATGTAAAAAGTTCAGAATCAAGTAATATGCTGATCTGCTGTCTGAGCACGTTCTTCGACTTGGTATGTATAATTTGACAAAAATGGCTGGTGCACAAGTCTCCAGCTGCAGCAGAAGCGTGCCAGGCTGGATGAGACGAGAGAGCCTCAACTGGTAACTAAAACGCTGGAGTCTTATCTGCAGATTCGAGATGCGTGGTAGAGTGGTTGTATGGCGCAGCGCTGTAAACTGTATTAATCTGGAGATAAGATGGCAAATCAATTTTTTTATTATTAAGCATGTATTATTAACCATAGGGATGAATACACTTGTACAGAACATGTATAAATAATGATAACCATACTGCTATAATTATCTATAAATAATGATATTAGATAAATATTTACACAGATCAAATATGTTCCATTTAGTCAAAGTACTACAAAGTTGACTCAAGTGGTTTAGACTTGAGACTAAATTTAGATTTTTCTGATTTTGCTTTGAGTGACCTACACACTAATAATGATTATTTTATTAAGATTAATTAATTAAACATCACTGTTTCAGGTTGGGTGAGTTTAGCTAAGCAGAACTCAGAAACACAAGGCAGCACATGAGTAACAAACCCACGAATGGCTTTAAGGCTTTGAACCCATAAATCATAAATCTTTATTAAAACAAAAATGTGTTTTAGCAGTGACACTGTCACATCCTGTCAGCCCCAGTTTGGTTCCGGTTTTCTGTTTCTGTCTGTTGTCCTGCTTTTGTTTTGGATTATATCTCCTCTCGCCCTCTTGTCATGCCCCTCACCTGTCCCTAGTTTGTGGCTCCGCCCCTTCCTGGGTTTTCCTTGGTAGTCTTTGTGCATTTAGACTCCCTGTTGTTCCCTTTGTGTTTGCCTGGCGTGTTGTCTCCCTGTCGGTTGTTCTGTTACTCTGTATGTTTAGGTATTATTAGTTTCTCATGTTCTTTCTAATTTTCTT
This sequence comes from Prochilodus magdalenae, assembly GCA_024036415.1. Classification (NCBI taxonomy): domain Eukaryota; kingdom Metazoa; phylum Chordata; class Actinopteri; order Characiformes; family Prochilodontidae; genus Prochilodus; species Prochilodus magdalenae. The sequence goes on along the minus strand of JAMWET010000363.1, from coordinate 1,294,112 downwards.
TCTTTTATGGGTTGTTTTTGTTTCTGGTTGTTTTGGTTCTTATTAAATCAGACAAACTTGCTTTTGCATTCTGCCTCCTCGTCACAAACAACAACTGACTTAATGCTTTTTTAATGGCAACTGAGTTTTAGGCATGGAGACACATTTACAGTGTTTGGCCATGGGGGACAAGAAGCTTTATTAATTGCAGGATTTTTTTAAATTTAGAAAATTAAACTCATAATAAATCTAAATATTCCAACTTTTCAAATTCTTCACCTTGAATTAATCCGTTAAAGATATAATCTGATACACAGATATGAAAAAAATTAAGCATTATTCTCAGTAGTGTAAATTCAGAGGTTAGGTTTAAGACAGGCAGCTCCAATAGAAAATGCCCTTTAAATGGTGATTACTTTTCATTGGCTGGCTTTTTTGGTTCACAACATATCCCTTATGCATGTAAGCTTATGTTCAGGCTGACTTTGCACAAATTCAGGTTTGCTGTAATGTGACACAAATCTGATGTTTTTTAAATCCAATCTGAGTCACTTTCATATGTGATCCTTGTGGCCATGTGACCTTAGGTCATAATTCATGATTTTTTTTCCTGTGCATGCGCCATCATTCAGCGTTAACATGGCAGGAGCGTCTAACCTGCAGTTAGTGCCTGTAAATGGAGTAAAAGCAACACTCTGCCTCTGCTTTATCTTGATCTCGCTCTAATAATGAGCTGCTGAGAGCTGTTCAGAGCTAATTATCTTCACAGGAAGGCTTATGCCGCTGGTTAGTTTGCTGTTCTTGACGAATGACAAGCTCACTCATGTAATGTTATTGATTAGGATGTGTGCAAGCGGGTCATTTCAGATGCTGATTCATTCCCATTAATGACGTTGAGTCACTTACCCACACAAATGTGAGCCATTGTGTTAGTGAGATCCGATCTGAGGAAACAGATTTTCACAGGTGTTTAATGTGAGATCACAGAGCTGATTATTTAGTTTGTCTGGTTGTTTATTTTACTGTGGGTCACAGTTCTGAACAGATTCACTCTATATACTTTGTAGCTGTGGTCGTGTTCAATAAAATAAATGTGAACATTTCTTTCAGTAAAAGAGGAATCTGGGTGTTTAGTATCTTATTAAAACATTTTAGAGATTATTATGACAGTAATAAAATATTAGTGGTAAAATTTAATAATAATAACAACAACAACAACAACAACAACAATAATAATAATAATAATAATAATAATAATAATAATAATAAATTAATATTATTAATATTAATATTATTATTATTATTATTATTATTATTATTATTATTATTACTACTACTACTACTACTATTATTATTGTTGTTGTTGTTGTTGTTGCTGTTATTATTAATGTTATTATTATTATTATTATTGTTTTTGTTGTTGTTGTTGTTGTTGTTGTTGTTATTATTATTACAGTTTCTTTATAGAGCACATTTCATATTGTTGGAAGCTCAAAGTGTTCTTCAGACAGCAGCCATCAATAATGGGGAGGAATACTATTACTAATAATAATTAAATATATACATGTGCATGTGTATGTATACACAGAAGTCAGCATCTGTAGATCTAAGATCATGAGCTGGAATATAAACAGAGAGACATTCTGGGTGCAGATTCTAACTAATTCACAGCTTCATAGACCAGCAGCAGAACTCAGGAGTGATCTGAGTTCTCTCTTTAGTTTGTTACTACATTACATTAAATTGCCTTCTCATTCCTCCCCTTTGCCCTATTAATTGCTCGCTAGCAGTTCAGCACACAGACACATCCAACATTCCACAGCCAACAGTGTTCTTGTTAATCTGCTAATAGAGTTATGGCGGACAGCAAAAACATTTCAGTTTCCATTCTACCAGCAGATTGCCCACTAGGGAGCTTGCAGGAAGAGGCTGCAAATCTTAATCAAACCAAGGTCTGAGATTTCCAGCCGTGGGACATAATAAATAATTTCTCTGAATTCTGCAGCAGCATTAGCTTTTTTCAATATTTCAATATGTTATTTGGTACAACAGTTCTGTGTACCAGGACAGTGTACGTTCCCTGTCATAGTGCAGTCGTCCTTAGAGTCGTACTTAGAATGTTGAATATCTGTTATTTAATGACGGTCACTTGATATGAAGAGGAATCCAAACACTGAAAGTCATAGCATTCATAGGCAGCTACGTATTAAAGCGGTTTCTCATGTGTGGAGCGCCGACAGCTGATGATTATAGTTATCTCTCTGCATAATGTGGCAGTATGAATGTCCGCTTGTATTCTACAGGGCCTGTGATTGGCTCACTAAGTTGAATTCTCCTCTGTCAAGGGCATTTCGCATCATCAATATTCTGATTCACTGAAACGCGCGCTCGTTACGTTCGAGTACACGCGAAAGACAACACGCGGCTGATTGCTTTCACGCGTCCCTCTGGGCAGGTGGCTGGTTATGAGTTCTGCTCTGGTGGGGGAGCTTCACTAGAATACATGCTCATTACCAAACCTTCTCTTGTTAACATTAGTTTTAGCTCACATGACAGTGAGTGGACATTGCCTGGAGCGTTGCTGAATAAAATATGCTCTTACGGAACGGCGCAGACATGGCTTTTTAATGATTTTTCATTTGCTGCTTGCCATTCAACCCACACAAATTAAACGGTGGAAAATAATTGGTCCTCCATCTATCATAATCATTGGCACTTTGGCTTCACCCTACTATTATCATTATCATCTCTGTAATTCATCCAGTTTATCATCCATTTTCAGATTGACCCTAAATAACTAATGTCACAGACAACACCAGGGAAAATCATCGGTTTCAAATTGGATGTAGCTTACTGCTGTGCAGCTGTATATTATGCCTTAAAAAATGAGATTGCTGATTTAAGATAATTAACTTATGCAGATTATGCTCATTGTGCAATGACACGCTTTGTATTTACATCCACGCTATAATATCCCAGCAGGCTAAATGTCAATTTTGCCCATTGACAAAGCGCTGTCTTAGGACTGCCTGACAAGCCAGTATCTCTGTCTGACAACAGTTCTGACAGTCATCCACAGCGACTGGCTTTTCTCTCATTATATCATCGCTCTTCATTTACAAGCCCTTTCGCTAACCCCCCGTGCTAAATTCAATCATCATTATCAGCATCATAATAGTAATTTAACCTAATGTCACTTTCCATTGTTCGGGGCCACGCGTTGTTTTCTCTGTGCCACTGCTAAGCTAGCTCTTAATTAGCGGAGCTTGTCAGAAATTAGATACACGGGCCTCCCGGAGCAAGCGTTTCACAACCCTGAGCAAACAGCTGGAGGAGGCTGCCACCAACACAAGGAGATGAGCGGCGCAGGTGCCTGGACCCCTGCATTGCCATTTTGCTTAACGAGAAATATCAATACAGTCGAATTGGGTTCCGTGGCTGTCAGAAGCCAGCTCGGGTCATGCTGTTATGAGACTTCCAGCACAATTAAGGCAAACACAGTCGAGAGTAGCTTTGTTAATAGGACGTGCCCGTCTGATCTGGATCCAGTTTTGTTTATTCTGTTCTATTATGGTAATGAAGGCCAGATTAAAACATTTTATTGTGAAAGGCCTCCTAAGATGAATATTAAAAGAATAACAATGAAAATAAAATACAATTCTCAAGACCGAGATAGAGAACATAAAACAGGCAGCATGAAGCCATACAGTAATTCTGGATGCAATAAAATAAACAGTATGAACCTGGAGCATCTATCACAGCCATCATGCTAAATGAGTAGCCATTTTAAATTTGAATTGTTTGGATAATTTACAGTATATTAAACAAGTGAAAATGAGCTATAATGAGGTGAGAGAAGACAATGCAGCTTTACACATATAGTACCAGGCAAGCATGGGTGAACAGCCCTGTTCTAATTGCTGAAAAGTTCCATATCCTCGAGAACACAGTTCAATATGTCGTTTTTCTGCTTAATATTTCAAATTGTTATATTTATCCCTTTAACATATTGGAAAAAACAAATATAGAAATGTGACTTTTGCAGAAGCTGCATTTTATGGTTTATAAGTCAGTAATTAAGCAAAAACAGTGCATTAAAAAGTCAACAGTAAACTAAATACCTAAACAGCTGCAGCAGCTGTATGACTCACTTTGAGGCACCCACTCTGTGAAGATGATAGTAATGAGGCCAAAAAAATAGCCCACTACTGCACATGCTTTGACTCAGGACAGCTAAACGTGCTTTCGTTATAGTGACACACCTACGAAACATTAAACAGCCCGGTAGGGAAGTGCATCACTGTGCTTTACAAAACATGCAGCTAACTTAAATAGTGCATTTTTCATGCAGATATTATATATATCAGTAAAACAGGATATTACAGTGAGCTCACAGGTTCCTACTAGGCCCTGAATATTTTAAAGTTCGGTTCATTTATTATGTTTATTTGATTATTTGTAAGATTTGCAGTTAAACAGTGTTGAGACCTGGAGACCCCTCAGCACCCTCACTTCCCGCATACATACATAACATAGATTTCATTGTGAATGTACAACAAGCCCCTTTTTCTGGCTAGAATTTAGACATATAGGACAAAAACGTTAGCAGTAGGCCACATAAATGAACTGTGTGATGTGCATTCCAATTCATTGGATATTTGGACAACCCAAAAAAGCAACCCTGCAGCTTTCTAAGGCAAAGAAATGGAATGTCTCAACCCAACTGAGCATGCCTTTCACTTACTGAAGACAAAACTGGAGGCAGAAAGACCCACAAACAAGTACCAGCTGCAGTAAAGTCCTGGGAAAGCATCTCAAGGGGAGGAACTCAGCATTTGGTGATGTCCATGGGTTCTAGACTTCAGGCAGTTATTGACTGCAAAGGATTTGCCTCCAAGTATTACTAATACTGTTTGTATTTATAATCCTGTTAGTTTTTCAGATTACTTTTGAGCCTCTGAAAATAGAGGGGAATGACTGCAATTCCTAAACAGTTAATACAGTATTTTTTAAATTAAAGTTCAGATCCATCGTGGTGATGTACAGACACTGTCCAAATACTAACTGAGATTACTATAAGTTTTACTATACAGAAAACGCAACAGGTTATCAGACTGGATGAGCCCAGTTATGGATGAGCTAGCTGATTCTAACTTAGATATAGATAGCAGGACAATATGAGGACTTGTAGAAAACAGGATGGAGACTTGTAGAAGACAAGGAGTTGTGGAAGACAAGTTCTGTTGAAGATGAGGACTTTTAGAAAAGAAGACGGGGACCGGTATTGGGCACAATTGGGACTTCTAGTAAACAAGATGAGGACTTGTAGAAGGTGGGATGAAGATTAGTACAAGACAAGATGATGTAGGACTTGTAGAAGACAAGATGAGGACAGGTAGAGTAATGTGGATAATGCTGACATCAGGAACACTCAAATAGTGAATTCAGTATTTGAAAACTGGCACAATTAAACAGAGTGCTCAATGCACCTGCACGTCCCTGATAGGTTAGCCAGTCCCTTTGTGTATATGTGGTTAATTCTTTGTGGTTAAACTGTGGGCCTACACGGTTAATCCAGTCATGTGCATTGGAAGCAACCTTTACACATGTAAACTCTGTTTTAGCAGTTTCACTTTCCAACTTTTCCAGCTGCCTTGGATCATTCTTTTAAACGCCTCACATTATTCTGCCTTCTGTTTCAAATTAATTCTGCAAAAAAAAACCTGCCCCTGTTTAGTTTGATAAGCCCCAGTTCTCCCATTTTCAAGCTGTAGACAGACATTTTAAACATCTCAGCGCTGGAGGGAAATCCATGATGGATTACATCACAACGAATAAATGTTCTTTCACCTTAAGCTCAATCACATTAAGATATACAGCATTTATCTCCTGCTATATCTACACTGCAGTAAGTGTTGTAGTAGGAGAATGTTGGTGTTAGTTTTGTGACCGTGTAGATGCTGTTCTTTATAAGCTGCCAAAAATACCACATGAATCTAATTATGATGAAGGAGTGCTGTTTTATTACAAACGACACAACAAAAGTTGAAGGAAAACATAGACTCAGTTCCAAAACATTGTTTCTCTGGATGATATGGGCTGGGCAATGTGGAATGCAAAGTCATAGCCATCATAAGCAACTCTTATGTTGAGATCTTTTTCAGATCAAGACCTTCACAACATGTGTTTCATGTCAGATTTCTTTGTAGTGTATGACTGATATGAGAATTTTACCACACACTCTGATATCAATATTAACCTCCTGAGACCCGGACTTGCTTGGTGTGCAGTTTTAATTTCTCCTAGCTATTTGTGATTAATAGGACCTAACAAGTATAAAAATGTTGTCTTTGTGCAGGAAGTTGTTTTGGCAAAATGAGGCCTAAAATATGAGGCCTAAGGGTCAACGTTTTAAAAAGTATCATGGTGCAGAGAAGCAGAAATGTAATGTCCTCATAGGAGGACGCAGGGGTCTCAGGAGGTTAAGGAACTGATAAATCTTCTGTGGTTAATAGTTAAACAGATTCCATTAGTTTTAGTTAAGCAGTACTTTAGTGACTGGTACTGTCTATTGTCAACTGTGAATTGTGAAATTCTACTCAAGTGCAATATAACTGAAACAAACAGCAGGAATGCTGAAGTTCTATTCATGCTAAATGCTTGGGTTTTGATATATTTTACATATTTTTGTTATTTATTTTCAGATATGAAAATGTTTCATTTTCAAGGCAATGTATATATAATATATATACACACACATATATATATATATATATATATATATATATATATATATATATATATATATATATGTATATGTATATATTATATATATATATATATATATATATATATATATATATATATATATATATATATATATATATATATATATGTTTTACTTTTTTTCTACTCTTTATTCTCAAAACAATACACTTCAAAACAATACGGGTCCTTTATCATTGGGATTTTTGCCAATGCTGTAAAGTCTGCAAGCTTAAAGTGGAATTTCACTAATGATTCAGTTCAGGCTTTCTGTATATATTTAATGGTGGAGATGTGAACAGGCAGAGTGGTTTGATGTGAAATGCTTCAGAAACTTGGTACAGAAACTTTTCAGATTTCTTTTCAGTGGTGGATATAGGAACCAGCCAATGTATTTACAATCCCAAATGACCGGTGGACATACCTGTGAGTCATATGTAATGTAAATGGTAAAACATGATAAATCAGAAATTCTTTCTTTGGGGACTATTTTGCCATTTCACAACCTGCGTGTACCTTCTGTTTTCCGTCAAAACCCTTAAAATCTCAAAACCAGCATAAATGATTATATATCACACATTGTATTTACAAGATTTTCATGTAATGGCTTTCTGTGTGGACCCTTTTAGAGGCATTAGTCCTTCCCACGTCTGGTTCCTATGACCAACACTACCCACATAAATGTTGTTACAACATTGTGACAACCTATTGTTTTAGTGCCCACATTGTTGTCACAATGTTGAAATGTAATTCCCTAGAAAGTTGTGATATTATCTGACAACATTGTGACATCTTAGTGGCTATGTTGATGGTACGTTGTCACAACCTGGTAGAACCTTCCTACTTTTCATTATTTCTGTATGGAGCTGCATGGAATATTGCTAAATTGCCAACAGATATGACAATGCTACTTAATAGTGACATTGTGACAACCTTGTTGAGACATTTTGACAACGTTGTGGCAACATTTTTGACAGTGTTTAGTGTTTGGTGGTTAGGAACAATTCTGACTCTGGAAGTTTCTCTAGAATGACACATTTCATATCAGACTATAACAGTTAAACTATGCAGGAAATTCTAAAATTCAGAATTGATTTGAAAGTGTGAAATTGTGCAATTTCCCTTTTAACATCCATAGATGTTTTTCTTCTGACTGATATATTGGACCCCCCAATTCTGCTAAAAATAAATGATTTAGCAAACGTTCAGCAATGTGGCATATATGTTACCATCACGCTGAGAAAAAAACTATACTCTGTGGAGTGTGAATGAGCTCCCTTTGATGCATATTCTCTGCATCTCTCTGATGCATCTATTTCCTACATGCTTATAGTTAAAAGCCATAAACTGCAGAAAGGATTGTGGCCTATTTAATGCTGGGCAGGATTTACTCATCATATTTGATCAAAGATGTTCAGCCATAGCATAGAACATAAACCATCTGCAGCAAATAATACACAAGCACACGCGAGCTCACACACAAATGTAAAGGCCTTCAAAGTATGTGTGTGTGCGCTAACCAGAGACCACAGCCTTTATTCATTACAACAGCATATTCAATTGGTTTCTTTATATCTCCCCCTTGAGTACAATAGAACATGCATATGTTACATATGTATAGTTTAATTAAAAGTTCAGGGTTTTTTTTTGTTTACCCAAGCAAATTCTAAACAAGTTAAAAGCACACCCAGGCGGATATGAAAAATGGAACCATTGCTACATCTGTTGTAAACATGCCTGCTCGCCTCCTACAGTAGCGCCACAGTAGCCCTAATATTGAGGTCTACAGGAACTTTGGAAAGACACATGGGGGGTCTTTAAATATTTTCTTTTTTTTTCCTGCTATCTAGTAAATGCTGAAGTAAGTCAAGTAGTTATCGTTAATGCTAAATCTGTATTTATCAGCTGCCATAAAAGTTGTACATATTTGCATTACTTTGTCACAGTTTGGGGGGACGGTGTTTCCAGTGGCTGTATGATGTGATGATTCTAGTCAGGTTTTGGATAACGGAATAAAAAAAAATGAAATAAAACAAAATGGAATACATATTAGTATAAATGTATGTAATACTATCTGTTTTTATTTTGTTGTACATATTGTAAAAGCAGTATAAAGAATACAGAAACCTTTCATATTTTTAGTAGAATATTTACCCATTATATTAAAAAACATGTAATCTCCAAAAAAATGAAAAACATCATCACTGTTCACGCACAGTTTTAAAGGGGGTGCTAGGGTGGGTTGAAAATCTGACTGCACACCCTAGATGCCACCTTAAACGTCTCTGATTCGCTCTTGCTGTGGAGCGAGTATTTGCACCTTTAAAATGAGAGCTGTTTATGGGATATTGGTGGACAGTTTAATTCACGTCTTGCATGTTTACTACTCCCCCACTGACACCCCCAACCCCTGCCCTTAGTGTTACTGAGCTATACTAACGTCTGAGTAGACTGATAAATCAGTAAGATGATCAGTTATTAATCTCAATGTAACTGAGCTCTGCTAAAGCCTGAGTAGACTGATAAATAGACAGAAGAATAATAAAATTAATGTAATGAGTCAGTTATCTACTGACTCTGACATTACTGAGATCTTTGGATGAATGATTAACATACTCATTACCTCAGCAGTGGGGTCATAAGGTCAGCAAAGGAGTGAAATAGGTGCTGAATGCCCTTGGAACAGACCCTCTGCCATGGACATTTTTAAATATAGTACATTTCAACACATTTAATTTCTGCTTATTTGCTGGGCACAGGCTGCATTCAAAACCTACTTTGACCAGGGGCATCAAATTTTGGCATTGGGCTGAGCAGCACAGGTTTGTGCACTACTGTTTTAAACCTTATCATCTACCAAAACAAACCCAAAGAATTAAAACGAAAGTCCGTTTTCCTCCACAGTACACAAAGCAGAAAAATGAAAACTTCATTATGATAATGCTACTCTTTAGAAATAAAACTTACTTAATAGCAGGCTCGCTTTAAGGACTGCGGAGCGTTAGACATTCATGAAGCGCTAACTCTTCTTCTAGACGGCATTATGCGCGGCAGTGTTTACCTTCAGGGATGCGGATGAAATGGATTAATAAACTGACCTTAATGTGCTGTTGCGCTCTTTCTTCGGGGGATTCTTCTCAAACATGGAGGCAAGTAGGGAGACAAATCCAACAAGAACAATGTGTTGGTTGGGAAAACGAATACAGTGGATTTAGGCAGCTCAGTCATGGCTGTTTTATGTGGGGTAATTAGGCGTCAAAGTGACTACTAAGCTGCAAATGCCTTCCTTGAAACGATACTACCACAGAAAGAAGAAAACCTTTACTTTTATCCTATTAAGCAAGAACGTATGTATAGAGACAATTAAATGGGGTCAAATCCCACCTATGTTAGGCCCTGCCTGTAGTCAGGTACGCTAAAGGCATGAATGACCCCCTCGATGCTCCCAGGGAGATAAAGAGGAGGAAAGAATCTCTCACAGCTGCAGACTGATCCACAGGTCAATCAGATATTCACATGCCTCCCACTGGGCTGGAGCGCAGGGGGCTGTATTTGCATCTCTGTGGTATGCTAAAGACGTACAAGCTTACCTAATGTATTATTAGTAATACATTCAGAGACTTTCACTTGCCTTTAACTCATTAAAATAGCCTCCAGAGTAGCTCCAGTGCACACATTCCCACATTGCACCGAGTGAAACATATCGGAATGTGGAACTGCAGTTTTCTGTGTGCTACCCAGAAATGGGAACAGTGCTCCAAACCCATAACCAAGGCTAAGCATTTTGCCTATTATTAATTAATTAATTAATTTTTCAGCAAAAGATGTCATTTGACCAGGCACCCATAAGGTTCCATAAGGCTGTAGAGCACAGTGTTTAAAATAATTCATATACACTCACTAAGCACTTTATTAGGTACACCTACATTGCTGCTACAACCTTTTGTCCATTTTCTTAGCTCTATATACCAAATATGTGCAACTGTAGTCCATCTCTTTCTCTGCATAGTTTATTCTCCCATCCTTATCATGTTCATCAATCGCCAGGACCCCCACAGGGCAGGTATTACCACAGAGCAGGTATTATTTGGGTGGTGGATCATTTTCAGCACTGCAGTGACACTGGCATGGTGATGGTGTGTTAGTGTGTGTTGTGCTGGTACAAGTGGATCAGACACAGCAGGGCTCCCCACTGCCTGTCCACTTTTACCCTGATGAGCGACCTTGCTCATCTGCTGCTGCACAGTTTGTGTTGTTCATCCTCTAGTCCTTAATCCGTGGTCATTAGATGCTGCCCACAGATGCTGTAAGCTGGATAGTTTTGGTTGATGGACTATTCTCAGTTTAGCAGTGACACACCAGCAGCACTGCGGTCACTTACACCAGCCCAAAACACACTACCACCATCATTGTCACTACAGTGCTGAGAATGATCCAACACCCAAATAATAACTGCTCTAAGGGGGTCCTGGCCATTGATTGCCCACTTACAAGGGGGGTCAAAATTAATACAAATCAACAGATTGACTACAGAATACACCTATATGGTGAGTGGAGCTGGTACAATAAACAAAAACATGCTCACTGAGAATAAACAAAGGTTAGTTGGTGCAGAACGTCTTCATAACGCTTCAGTCTCCATTTTATTATTTTTCTTGTTAGTTTTTTACTTTAAATATGTCAGTTTTCATTGGTGCTTCCAGCCCAGTCAACCCAGCAGCAGCAAACAAAAAAAATGAATTCCAGCACATTTCACTTGCTCCTTGTTACAGTCATAAAGCATATGAGTGTGCAGAGAAAGTGCTAAAAGCTAACGAGGCCACACTAGTGTAGCCTTATCTAAGCACGTTGTCAGTAATAAGGAATGAGTGTGGTTGTTCTAATTAAAGGTCCTGCACGTAAGATTAAACAAGTAATGGACTTTTTGCCCCTAACCCCAGCTATTGTTGTTCATAATAAAAGTTCAGTTCTGTGTGAATGAGCAATTGAGCCTGCATGATCAGCCCTTCTAGTTTGATCGATATAGCTGCAGCACTTGTAAACTGAAATATATAATCACATTTATATTGTTCTGGAGAACTGGGCATGGCTGCGATATAAAAATTTTGTTTAAAAGGACCGGCAAAAGCTTACACATAGTAAATATTACAATTCTGTATGAATGGTAGTAGCTTGGTTATCTTTAATTATGCCTCGCCTTGGTGCTGCATTTTAAGATCATTTGGTCAGATGATCTCTACTAAACCGTAGTGAGCAACAGGTCAGGAATCCACATGTTAAATGACTGTAGACCATACGACAGCCAAGTGTCTAACATTGTTTTCATTGATGCACCCTTACTGGCCATCTGCTGCATGCACAGTTTGTGTCATCCTCTTCATTAGTGGTCATGTCCTGTTGGCTGGATATATTGTGGTTGGTGGACTTTTGTCAAGCCAGCAGCAACACTGCTCTTCTTGATAGACTCGAATGGGCACCAAATACTCACTAGCATATCAGTGTCACTGCTGTGCTGTGAATGATCCAGCACCCAAAAAAAATGTCGGATCCTATGCAACCGGATACAGCAAACAAGCCCCAAATGATACTTGACTTAATAAAGTGTCTGTAATGATGAGGTAATGTTTATAGTATAGTTTAGTTTGGTTCATCCATGAACAAGGTGTTGAGTGTGGTCAGACACTACACTCTGGACATACTGGACATACTGGACATAGCTACACATAATCCTACTCTACACTATTTTCGTCTACCAGTAGACATCTGTGTGATGGTATGGATTCAACAGTGTAACCAGTGTTAGCTGCTAAAGAAACAGTACTGGTAGGTAAGCTAATCAGCCAATGTGGCCACTTTTGGCTTGTATTTTAACAACTGCAAATGAACAAGAAAAAGGCAGTTAAATTGATGATTACAGTTACTTATATGGCAATCATCAACTAAGCCTGTACGCCTGAGGCAGCCTTAGCTGTAGTTATCCCCGAAACTTACAGCTCCTAAGCTTCACAGTGTAAACTGCTCATTGAATTAAAGAAGTCATGTGTCATGGGGCCTGATATCGTAACAAGAACATCTGGGGGCAATCATGAGAAATCCTGAGCTAAATGAGGGTTGGAATGTAGGTTTATTAGGATGGGAATAAACTAAGTGTGAGGGTGGAATTTATGAAGGACGCAACACAAGTTAGCATGGTGTTGTGGGTTGCCGGGTAATGAGAACTTGAAATACTAACATAAGTTGTCATCCACAGATACAGACTTCTCTTCACAAGATCATGACTGGCCATTAGCTAATCTATTCAAATTTTTAAATTTTCCATGCTTTTTCCATTTATCTGATAGGCACTTGATTAGTCAAGCATGTGTGGTGTCTAAATTTAGCTTCTTTACTTTTAACCTATGAGGTGAACACTATGAATTATCAAACACTACATATGGTAAAAGTGGCAGATCCGTATATGGTAAAAGTGGCAGATCTATATATAGTGTAAGTGGCAGATCTACATATGGCATAAGTGGCAGATCTACATATGGTATAAGTGGCAGATCTACATATGGTAAAAGTGGCAGATCTACATATGGTAAAAGTGGCAGATCTATATATAGTGTAAGTGGCAGATCTACATATGGCATAAGTGGCAGATCTACATATGGTATAAGTGGCAGATCTACATATGGCATAAGTGGCAGATCCGTATATGGTACAAGTGGCAGATCAACATATGGTAAAAGTGGCAGATCTGTATATGGTAAAAGTGGCAGATCTATATATAGTGTAAGTGGCAGATCTACATATGGCATTAGTGGCAGATCTACATATGGCATAAGTGGCAGATCTACATATGGTATAAGTGGCAGATCTACATATGGCATAAGTGGCAGATCCGTATATGGTACAAGTGGCAGATCAACATATGGTATAAGCGGCAGATATACATATGGCATAAGTGGCAGATCAACATAGGGCATAAGTGGCAGATCAACATATGGCATAAGTGGCAGATCTACATACGGTATAAGTGGCAGATCTACATACGGTATAAGTGGCAGATCTACATATGGCATAAGTGGTCTTTAACTTGTCATCTACAGTGATATTGGTATATGTGTAGATAGATTTTTATCTATTATTTACATTAATGATATTTTATAATATTGTATATATTATTTATATATTCTTCTTCAAACTTCACTGCTGCAAAGTCCATTCACAAGGCAGGTGTAACATACAAAATGGCCAATGAGCCACTAGGTGAAGGACAGGGGTAGATAATACACTGCCAATAAGAGAAGGCTATGAATCCAGCAGGAGTACTGCACTGATGCTACAGTAGACTTGGTACAAAGTCATCACCGTGCTGGTTCCCAGCTGCCCTTTGGGCTGCATTACTGTGTGTTTTATTCTGACTTTGGATCTGTGACCAAAGCCTTTAGATGCTGCAAGCTCACCCGTTTTAAGCTCCCATACTTATTCGAACGGCTTTGACCTCATTATCCAATCTGGACCCAGCTGTATTTTTAATTTTTAATATCAGCAGGAACCAGGAGAGAAGAGAGGGGAGACTCTCACCACTAGAGAATATCTCCAGAAGCAAGGCTGTACAGCTGTGAGGGTCTACAGGAACTCGAGAGGAGCTTGGTGAGCCTCCAGGTGTCCTGTAACGTTTCTTTTCTGCAGGTGCGTGTTGAGAATTCTCTCCTGCTTCTGCTCAGCATAATCCTCACCACTTCCAGCCAAAAGCCAGAATTTACTGACCACCTCCACTGATTACCTCATTAGTGTTATGAGCAAAAAGAGAAAGGAGATGAAAAGGCAACACCTGCGTTTTTCAGGAAGCGTTGATTTGTTCTCTGTAGAGAAGAAATGTTTTTCTCTCCACAGCAGGTGGCTGAATGGATCCAGACATATGCAGGAACAGAAACGTCCTTAGCATGAAAAAACGATTAGTCATGAAAACCAGTTATTATGGGAGTGCTCAGTGCTAGTACTGAGCCAGAAGAAGACCGTACCATTAATTCACAGCTCCACGAGAGGAAAAATAAATTGTCTTTTTACTTTCTCAAATATGCAGCTACAGTTTTCAGGTGAAACTTGAATCTAGTTGTGTCGTGCAGGTCCATATCCATAAGCCCATTGTAAACTACAGTAATAGGCCTTTGATTGAGGATTAGCTAATCCTGTTCTTTTTAAAGCTTATCCAGCCCTGAACCCCTGAGGAGCACAATGAAATGTAGGCAATGTCTGTCACTGTATTCCTCTGCTGATCACTATCCCGATCTAAGCTAAGTGGTATTAGCCAACCAGTTGTCATCTCATCCCGGATAATCCAAGTTTGGAATGGATTTCTCCGTGCTACAATGACTGGGTCATCCTCATCGCTTATGAACTCCGTGATCTGTTCCTGTAACTCTGTTCTGTTTTGTTTGGTCTGCTGAAAGTAGCGCTGTAAATATATGTCCATGTCATAAAGGATTATAATATTAGCGGAACAAATAGTGTTGTTGGAAAACAACTGCCATGTTTTAATGAATAAGCCCAACAAACACAAAATTGCCTTCATAGCGTCATATAAATAATGTATAAATCAGACATTAGTGGCAGCAGTGCTTTACTGAAGATTTATTGATCTAATCGGTGCATGTAATTGGTGCTAAACATTGCTAATTAGCAACCGTTTCTGATACAATAGGATCAATCAATCAATAGCCAGGAATGAGCTACTTTTAGCCAGGAATGAGCTCGTTCGGTAGGTACTATGTGTTGCCTGCTGTGCTTGGTGGGGGGAAAAAAATCATTTCTGAGTCACAGTTGGCCAGGCGGGAAAAAAAATCCCTTTTTGAACCAAAGGCAGAAAATGTAACAGTTTGCAAATATAGTCATGACAAGAAGCTCCGTTTGCAGATAATAAGCCAGCTCATGTTAAAACCAGACCCCTTTCAAAAGGAGCCACGCTGCCTTCATCTTAAGCAGTTTAGTCTCTCTGGTTCTCCGAGTAAGCCAGTAGAGAGCGAAATAAGATCAACTCCAACCTCCACACAATCAATTCATCCCAGCCATCCCAGGACAAACATCAAACACATTGATTGAACACACTGCTCCAGCGAACGTGATGTGATCAACACTCACTATTGTATATGGTGTCATCGATTTCTCAAATCACTACAGGCCTAAGAGAAGACACCAATCCCTTCAGCAGCAAAGTCTTTAGAAGCAAAGCCGGGTGCTGCTTGACATTAACTATCAGCCGCTAACCCTGCTGAAGTATTTACAGGCAGGCACCGGGAAAAGAAGAAAGAAATGGAATCTTGGTGCAGTTTTTAATGCACCAAACTGCACCGGGCTTGCACACGTCCATGTGCATGTAAAAGCAGAACATTTGCATTACCATATAAATGCAAATATAGTCCGTATACTGAGTTTGTTGTTTTTCTCAACGTTTTATTTATGTATTTAGGTTTATATAAAGGACAGTTCGGGTTCTCAAATCGAACTGGCAGTGTATTATAAGAGGTACAAACATCTATATACATATATGGCTGCACACATTGACTGAAATCTGTATTAATAAAGCTAATAAACCCACTGTGTTCATGGAATAATCATTTTCCATTATATTAAATTACATTTTACTGATAACCAGCACTGCCTGATGTAAGAACTGTTTATGCTGATTACTATCAGTGGTAAACCAGGATTATTAGTCTTCAGTTTGGGACAGAAATCTCAAAATAGCATCTCTATAATAATGCTAACTTCTAGCACCCATGTGGGATTCTTGTATTATGCACGCTAAGAGCAATTCATCGTCCAGATTTCTGACCATTCTAGACTAAACACTGACATATGAAGCTTGTTAAATACATTCCATGTTTCATTTTACAATTAACATACAAAAAAAAATTTTTTTTACTTTACATCTGTTTTACAGTGACTATTTTCATAAGCATTGGTGAGGTTATCGCTCACACTCAAAGTCAGTGAGGTATATGGACTTCCAGAAGACCAAGAGTGACTCACAAAACTGATCCCACCAACTGGAAATTTAAACATGACTGCTAGTTGCACTAATTATGCTCATCTTCCCGTGTGTATCCATATTACACTGAGGGAAGGGAATGGGATTGTTAAACCCTTTTATTTCCAAACAAACCTAAACAATAAAATAAGAATATTAGAACGATTAATACTTACATGAAACAGGATGACTCTATTAAATAAAAATGAGCCAAAAATACCAGACTGTTTTTGTTATATTTAAGAGAATCATTTGGCCTTCTCTGAAGGCCTAGAAGACCCTGTGTGTTGAAGATTATTAATAATAAATGAAGATGTTTATTGAATATTAGTGTATTATTATATTGCACTGTTTTGTTTTTCCCCTTTGCTGTAGCAAAACAATTTAATACACAAACTTTCATGACTCACCATTTATATATTTATTTATTTATTTATTAGAAGTACAAGTCTCCCAAATAATAAATTACATCACTATACGTTAGTGCTAATGCTAATGCTAATACTTAGCTTACACTGGAAAGTAATTACACACAAACAGAAACAAGTCCGAAATGCTTATGTTCCTCAGAAGAACATTGTGCCTACACTGTTTAAGAGCTACATGACACATGACACGAATGAACAAGTTGTTAATTTCATACAGTCATGTTTTCTGCCTAAGTAAACACAGTGGGCTGTTTAAAAGTGTTGCAGGAACGTGTTTGGAAGCTAAACATTTGGATCTAAGTGTACGCCTTGCATTTGGCATGCCCTTTGTGCAGCAGAGCCAAGATACAGCACAACAAATTCAAATCCTGTCTCTTTTTCCTTTAATAACTGCTTCGAAATTGAACAATTTCTGCCACTGATGGGCCACCGTGTACTGACACCTGACTCCTAGCTAAACTAAAGGGGGCAAAATCTGTGCAAGCTGGCCCTCCAGTCTGTCAATTGAGTATCC
The DNA here is from genome assembly GCA_024036415.1 of Prochilodus magdalenae. Classification (NCBI taxonomy): domain Eukaryota; kingdom Metazoa; phylum Chordata; class Actinopteri; order Characiformes; family Prochilodontidae; genus Prochilodus; species Prochilodus magdalenae. The sequence goes on along the minus strand of JAMWET010000363.1, from coordinate 1,276,411 downwards.
CTGCGGTGAAGATTTGCAGCAGAGAGTCATCATTCTGAGGGAAGAAGTAGAGGGGGAGCCATGAGGTGAATGCAGTTATTGGGGCTGTAATACACATTATTGGTGCAATCTCTGAGCCTATTGGAAGCAGGACACTTCTAAAACAGAAGGATGGTTTTATAAACTGCTCTGGTTGGTATATATATATATATATATATATATATATATATATATATATATATATATATATATATATATATATATATATGGTATATATATATTTATATACGTTACGTTATATATGACAGTCAGAATCCACAAACTCATTCACTCCCTCAAAATCATTGCTGATAAATAAGGCACCACTGCCGCACAGGCCTTCTTTTAGCTTATGAACAGAGGATTTGGTTATTTACCTGATACTGTGAGACATTTGCATAGAAAACGTAGAGTACAGCAAATATTGCCTTATAAAAACACCTTGTGATCGGGTTTGTTCCCCACACTGTCTGGAAATGGAAGCTGTCCTTCACGTTGTGTTATCATCCCGGCTAGAAATGATTTGTTCTAAAACGTTCTGAGAATATACAATGCAATGTTTCAGTGGGAAGTTTTCTTTGGGTTCCCAGAATGTTCTATCTAAAGGTAGAAGAGTGTTTTCTAAAAGCATTTTGTCATCTCAGGTCAGGAACATCAATAAAATGCTCCTGTTTTGTTATCATGTGATACAGTGTGCGACTCTGACAACATCCTCAAAACATCATCTTAGTGTTGCTGTTAAAACACTACGTTTTTTGAGTTAACCTAACCTTATAGGAACATTCTCTGGGATGATAAACATCTTTTAAACATTCTTTGAACATTACATTAAAACATTGTCTTATACTATGTTAAATTACAACTGGTTGCTTTAACTTTAGCCAAACGTTCCCTGCTAGTTGGGATGATAAATAGATAGAAATAGAAATAGAAATAGAAATAGTGCAAATCACCTAAAATGGAATCTCATTGCATATAAACATGTTAAACTTAAAGCAATGATTTAGCTAAATATAATATTGTTTGTTTGTTGTTTTTGTTTGTTTGTTTGTTGATTTTTCCCCAAATGTAATTAAATGAGCAATTTGCAAATTGTTAGTTACTAACGTTACTAAAGTTTTGATGGTATGTCAAAGATGCATTTTGCAGGGATACCTACTGATGTTAGTATGCTAACCAGCTAACTCCAGCCTGGCCTGTCTGTAATACCACTTCGTGAGTGATAATGAGTGACTGTAGTGTCAAGTTTGCCATCAGTCCAACTTGAGTCCAGCACTGCCCCAACAGCATATACTAACCTTTTTTCCTTCATGTTAAAGGACAACAATGCATCAGTGGCTGAAGCTGTGTTGTCCCCTGTTGTTTGGAGTATGAATTCGACTTCATGTTAAGGAGTGTTTGATGCCTGCTGTTTTACAACAAGTGAGCATCAGTGGTATGTTGAAGCTGTGTTGTCCCGATCCTGTGTTTATTTTTAACCATGGAGTATGAATTCGACAGGTTACATCATTTTACACATTGCTCCTTTAATCAGTCCTGATTAGAAATCCTGATTAATAAAATGTTTGGACTTGTTACAGCTACTTGTTATTGTTACAGCTACTTATGAGCATCTGAATGATCTCATGAATGAGTAGTATGGAGTTCTTTCTTATGGTATGGAAGTTTGTGGATCATAAAGCCCGTCCTGTCTCTGTTATTTTTTACTGAGATTTATTATGTGTTTGGTCATAAACATGTGGTAAATCTACAGGGGTTGGACAATGAAACTGAAACACCTGGTTTTAGACCACAATCATTTATTAGTATGGTGTAGGGCCTCCTTTTGCGGCCAATACAGCATCAGTTGGTCTTGGGAATGACATATACTGCGTCCTGCACAGTGGTCAGAGGGGTTTTAAGCCATTCTTCTTGCAGGATAGTGGCCAGGTCACTACGTGATGCTGGTGGAGGTTCGTCCTTCTTGGTGGTATGCTGACATTACCCTGGATACCGCGGCTTCTGATACATCACAAAGACTTGCTGTCTTGGTCACAGATGCGCCAGCAAGACGTGCACCAACAGTTTGTCCTCTTTTGAACTCTGATATGTCACCCATAATGTTGTGTGCATTGCAGTATTTTGAGCAGAACTGTGCTCTTACCTGCTAACTGAACCTTCACACTCTGCTCTTACTGGTGCAATGTGCAATTAGTGAAGACTGGCCACCAGGCTGGTCCAATTTAGCCATGAAACCTCCCACACTAAAATGACAGGTGTTTCAGTTTCATTGTCCAACCCCTGTACATCACCTAGCCACTCCCAATTGAAAAATAATCAAAATAGAACTTTACAAAGTTAATTGGCAAAAGACACTCATGTTTGCATCTACGATTCAAAGAGCATCCAACTAGTCATGCCTGAAACCTGTGCAGACCAGGAATTTGAGGTAGCTGAGTCAAGACCAGGGCCAGGAGAGTAACAAGACCAACAAAAGCGTGATTGCTTCAAAACATAAAGAGAAGGAAGTTCATGGTGCACTGATTATCAGTATGATGTTTTATAACGTATCCTGTACAATCTATAATAAATGAAATTAAAGTTTTGAATGATTTATTATGATTGTTATTATCCTCAAGTCTTAGTCCCTCCTTGTACCTTTTAGAAGCAGATGCCAGTGAGATTATTCACTGTCCCTTAGACGTCCCCACTAAATATAACCAAACTACATACATTCTTAAATTTATCACTGAATAAGAAACACAGAAGCAATAACGTTCCTATCTGCCCTCAGGGGACGCCTGGATTTTGAAACCAATGAACGTCAACAGATAAATAATACCCAGTTAAGCATCATAGAAAGATGGATAATATCTTCAACCAGCTGTGAGCCGATTTTATTTCAGCTCATACAGAAAGCACAGTTTCATTCTGTTTAGTTTTGTTGATATTCAACAATGCTAGAGGAAAGGAGGCATCGCTCTCGGCTGGCGTCAAGAACAATTACCAAGTCCACATTACTGAGACAAGTTTAAACGATGTTGACACAGAGACAAGACTGGACTCAAGCACCACAACACTTCATGCCACTGACAGTGGCACCCAACAATGTTAAGATGCTCAAGTTTGCTGAAATATTGATTGTCCTGGATCAGCGGAGTGGGGAGTAGCTATCAAGTCAAAGTGAATGTGAGATCGTGCTGCATTACCCACCGTACTGTAACATGCTTCCAGACAAAACGCAGCTTCAGGAATGGCAGAGCATTTTCACTTGCCGATAGGTGGGGGTGATGGGAGGGGGACGGGAAGCATGATTTAATTGGTTAATATCATTGTCCCCTGCCCGCTGGTGTGCAATGATATGATCAGAACTTGCATCCAGGTGTGCCGTTAGGGCCCAAAGGAGACAGGGGCCCGCAAATATTGTAGCTCACATTTGGGCTTACCAAAAGACTTGTAACACAGTGCCAACAGCAATTCATCATGCAGTCTGTCACCTCTCCCGTGACCCCTCCCTATGTAAACAGTAATGGTTTAGCCTGGTCACGGTCTGTGAGAAGAATGAGTTACGTTTCTAATCCAGATGAAGACGCCGCCAAAAAAAGAAAGCTTATACGGTACTAACTGCAGCTGACAGATGGGAATGATGTGATGGAGCTGTCTAAACACAGCTCTATGCTCTATTAAATTTAGTGTGATTTCAAGGCCATAAATCTGTGGTACACAGTACACAACGTTTCAGTGTTAGGATGTGATGTTCGTTTGATAACTGGACTGTGAAAGTTTTACGTGTATCTTCTAGTCGGGGAAGAAATTCAAATTAAACCCAGAGAATCTCCAGTATTCCTTTATTGGATTTCATCATCTGTAGCTGGATAACCTGTCGTGTTTGTGGAAACGTCAGTGGGCTTTGACTGTTGTATCTGTTTCTTTATTATTACTATTATTAAGTGCTGTCAGGTCATTTCCGAGTCCTGCTGACCATCTGGACGCTGTTTCTCCAGAATCCTGTTTTCTGTTTGGGTCTTCGGGCTTCTTAATGGCTTGTTCATGATATCTTTCATTGCTTCCATCCATCTTGTTGCTGGACGTCCTGTTCCTCTTTTACATCCAACTGTTCCAAGCATGAAAGTCTTTCCAAACGAACTGGTTCTTCTCCTGATGTGTTTAAAATTAAAGAGCTTCAGTTTGGATTTCTGGCTCTTTGAGTGAGTGGTGAGGCTTGATTTGGTCAAGCATCCATTTGGGCACTCACAAAAGTCTTCACCAGCACCAGCGTTCAAAGGCTTCTTGTTTTTTCTAGTGTAGCTTGTTTATTGTTCATCTTTCATGTCCATAAAGACTAACAGAAAGGCCCACAGCCTGGATAGTTCTGATCTTTGTTTGCAGAGACACATCATTACATTTGAAGATGTTTTCAAGCTCCTTCATCTCTGGTCTGACAAGTCCAAATCTGTGCTGCTGGATTCTCTGCTGTTAATAATTGATCCAAGCAAGCACAAGCTGTCTACCATTCCTACATCTTCACCATCGATGGTAAAGTTGGCAAAAGGCTTCCCCATCATCTTTCCTATAACATTTATGCTACACAAATCAGTTAATTATAGACGATTGCTTTGACAGGCAAAATGCAATACTTTTAAGAAGCATCGGAAATTGAGAAAAAAAAAAAATTCAGATTCATTATTGTATTGATATGCCATCATGGTTCTGCATATCAAGGGAAATGAGGTGAAGCAGGTCTCCCAAAATTCATACCAGAGCACGTACTTCCTGATGTTCGAAATCTGATATGTACATGTACACGTTACAAAGTGTTGGTTCTGATTTCAGGTTGAGTTTAAAGCAGCATTATATATGAGCTGATCGTTTTTTACAGTTTCCGAGTGTAATTCACTTTTACGCCACTATTGAACAGTCACATCGTAACTCCGCCCCCACATGGACAGCTGTACACATGCATTTGTTGACCAGCTGAAAGATACAGACTCCCCTTCGTGTCCACACATCATGCTTGCATATGGATGCGACAGAGTGCACTGACGGTTTCAGTTGTTTGTATGTGAAAGTAACCATAACCACAAAAGTCATTTGGAGCCCCTATATGCTTGTATGATGTGCGTGCATATAAAGGGAGCTGGACTCTGCTAGGGGATGCCTTTTTGGACAATGCCAGAAAAAGAACTTACAGGATGAAGTAGGATGTTGCAAACTTTCATGGCCTATGTGGTGCAAGACGGAGAAAGAATGACCAACATTTTGGCGTGAGATTAATTTGTTTCTTTGCATGCAGGAAAATGGGACTGAAGGTAAATTACTTGTCATGTGGAAAAACTGCTAAACTCAATAAGACATGAGCTGTGTCTCAATTTAGGGGCTATATCCTTTGGAGGTTGCATATTTGTAAGACCAATTACATCACAGTGGCACGATTAGGCTGTCCCATTGCATCTTTCTTTTCCATGGCAATGAAAGATCCAGCAGATGGATCCTTCACCAGCCAACATATCCTGAGGTTCATTGCGGGTTGGTGATGCAAACAGGAAAGCCGTCGGCTGGTTTCTGTTTGGCCTTCATGGCCAATGCAGCCTTAGAAAAGATATTCCTTCATAGACCACATTCTTCAATGCAGCCCCTGAATTAGGGCACAGCTATGGATGACACAGATAAGGTTACAATCTATATCACAATCTTTGGTAAACAATATTGACAGGGATGAACACTCATTATCCTTTTAGCCATGAAACTGTCTTATATACTTTTCCCTTTTTAGCTCTCTGCAGTGAGAAGAAACCAGTTCAAGATTTACTCTTGTCCAGTGTCTTTTTCACTTTCTCCAACAAGGTCTACTTTGGTTTCTTCTCAGTCTCTGCTGTACTGTGAATACCTATGCTGGGAATACTAGCTGAGGACCCATAGTTTTTGATGTGTGACATGGTGGCATACAGCGGTATGCTATGAGGTCTCATGCTAACTCAGAGTTACCTTGGGCTATAGCAGGCATTCGGACGTGGAGTGGCAATGGCAGTGACACTGTTCTCCCTATTATAAGTCAGTGGACCACTGGAAAGTTTTTAAAGCTGTGATTTTCAGCTAAAATTGTTACATAATGTTGCTTTACTATCTAAAATGCGACATAACCAAATGATCCGTGGTGGGCTGACAGGATGCAACATTCATTTTCAAGTTTAATATTTGTCCCACGATTGGTTTTATGCAATTGAGAGATGCCTACATCTGTTTTCATACACAAGACGTTACGTCATACTAATGCGAGCAGAGCAGGGCCATCTGTTGCAAATGTTCTCCTAATCTACATGTCATATTCGGGCAATGAGAAACGAGTGTGCTTAGCTAGAGCCATCGTTACACCATGCATCCGTAACTTCCTGACAGAGTAGCCACAGGCCATTATCTCTGCTTTAATTCTTTCCATTGCTGGTACGCTGAGCGGAGGGGGAGTTTTAAATAAACACAGCATCTTCCCTTGAGCCAAAAGAGCCAAGTCTCCGAAAGAGGCCCAAAGACATTTGTTTCCTAAATTCTGAACACAAGCCATTTTTTCCTACCTTCTCTTTGTGAAATGAAGGATTTTGCGGTGTACTATACATATGCTGAAACAATACGCTCCTCCACCAAGAACCATCTGGATATCTGCAGTTTAGGATTTTGCACTTCATTTGAGGTAATAATGGGCAAGACTCCAAAATCTGCTTGAGAGGAAGTAATATCCATGTTATTTCTTCCATGAACTTAACAATTTCAGCCTTTCCCAAACTAGCTTTGGCGGGCAAATGACAGAATGCACAAATGAATGTGGGACCAACTTCAAGTCGTAGGGAACAAGCAGCAGTGCTGTTGGAGACCCATTCGGTTTTAAACACCACAAGGCTTAATTATCATATGAATCATTAATATGACCTTCGCCAGTGTCTTTTTGACTTTACCGAATCTTGTTCGCTGGCTTGTATATTAAAGCAGGCGTACCGTTTATAACTTGGAGGCGAAGTGCTTACTCTGTCTTTGTGGGTTTGTGGTCAACAGCCATTTGGCAGAGGTTAAAGTTCCCTAGAGGCTAATAACTCCCGGCTCAGGACTCAGAGACAGACTTACCATTCCCATCCTGCATTATATCAAGGATTCTTGTAGGAAAAGGACTCTTCTTTTTTCCCAGGCTCCGTTTTAGACCTTGACATTTAGTTCCTAACTCGTTTTTGGGGTTTGATTTCGTTCTCGTCTGATGGTCGCACTGCTTTGCTATTACTCAGACCACTCATATCCAAGCTCCAACATCTTATTCAACACCAAAAAGGGTCCCACACAGAGAAGAGTAGTGCCTGCTTCAGATCCTGTACTGAAAGATACCGGATGCAGTTCTGCTGCTGTCATTATTCATGATTACTTCTTCTACTGGAACCATTATTTAATGGAGGTAAAAATACATTTCACTGAGGATGATTTTAAGCTTCTCTGCCCAAGCACCTACCTCTGATAATACATTTACATTATCCTCTAATAAGAATTCAATTGCCTCGTGTTTATTTACTCCAGGCCCCTCACACTGCATATGAAGCCAGACAAATGGATGAATGTAATGATTATTAATAGGCTTGTGTTATATGAGGACAGAGCTACGTTTACATTATGTCTTTATAAAAAAGACAAGCTTCTCTTTTGCAGTCACACAGCACTAAAAGCTTTGTAATTAAATTCGAGTTCATTTGGACAAATATGTGGACTTTCAAGCCTCACGATGAGGTGTGACTGACGGGGGGGTGCTTAATGTTGTGCAGGTCTAATTGGGTGCGACAGCATTCTTAGCACAACACAGATGGGAATATAGCACATACATACGCACATTCCTTTCACTGGAAAGCCCATTGCCAAAAACGTTGGGACGATGTGTAAAATCCAAAAACAGAATGTGAATGATTTAAACCCATATCCCATAGAAAACAGTACAACATATCAAAGGGTTTTATTGTTTCTTGAAAAATAGATGCTGTTTTAGGCTTAACACCACCGATACATTTAGAAAACGTTGAGGCAGGTTGATGTTCATCACTGTGTTCATCGCTTCATCATTGAGAAATGATGAGATGATCGCTGTAGTTCTGAAACTGAAGTGTTTCCCGTTTCCTGCACACAGATTCTTTTACTATGGAGCCATGCTGTCATAATACATGCAGAATGGTGTTGGGCATTGTCTTAAATAAGCAAGACCCCCATGAAAAAGACGTCATCTGGATGGCAGAATGTGTTGCGTCAGAACCCTTATATATTGCTCAGCATTTATGGTGGCTTCATTGACATGGAAGTCACTTGTGCCATGTGTTTTAACTTGCATTTGTGGATGCAGTGAGTAACCGTGTTCACAGAGGATGTTTTTTTTTGGGAAGTGTTCCTGAGCCCATGCAGTGATGCCCAGAAGAGAATCGGGTCTGTTTTTAATGCAGTGCTGCCTGAGGCCCGGCCAGAAGATCACAAAGAAGATATTAATGATATTATGTATTGCAGATGCAGAAATCCCCTTCTTTGCTATTTTCTGCTGAATAATGTTATTCCTGTCTTTCACAGACTTTTGCGGGGTGGTGAATCTGCCTCGTCTTTATTTCTGAAAAACTCCAACTTCCTGAGATGTTCTTATATACCCAGCCATGTTACCGACCTGATGCTAATCAACCTACTAAGTTGTCAGATGTTCCAGCAGGGTTTTTGGATTTAGCATTACACCACTTTACTGGTCTTTTGTTTCTCCTGTCCCACCTGGTGAAATGTGTTGCTGGCATCAAATTCAACAATAAAACAGTTCTAGGTTTCAGCATTACTGTATCATTTATTTTTTTAATATTGTCAGTAACATATATGGTTTAAATCATTTGCATACTGTTTTGTACAGCATCCTACCTGTTTGGAAATGGTGTTGTACTTCCACTGATTCTGGACTTTAACTACATAAGGCTGTTCCTACACAGTTGGACAGAAGGCAAGGTAACACTGTACATGAAGACTCACACTTCAACTGATAACTGCATACTCATACTCAAGTCAGAAAAAATCCCTATAGGTACTTGTAGCTGTAGTTATTAGTTAGTTGCTGATTAAAGGCTTGGTAATTGGTTCAGGGCGCACTGTTACCTGATTGTTTAGTTGTGTTTAATTACTAAGTACTAAGCGAACTGATAAATAAAGTTAACCTATATAATGAATTAACACGAGTAACAAAGAGTAACAGAGTTTGTACTTAGGCTTCAGTCCTATTAATTCTCTGGTCATTAGTCAACAAATATATTGTTATTAATTAATTAATATATTGTGTGCCTTCCAGTGAAGATCGTTTTTACCACTACTCAAATCAAACAGACTAAAGACCCATCTGTATTTAACCCAGTATTCTCATTTCTAGGTATCAGCGCTGAGTAAACACTTATAAATGTACATACTGAAATGTTTTTTATGTTTATGCACTTACACTGAGATTAATGTTTCCTCTCCAGGTATGAGCGCTGGCTTGGGATTGCTAGGTAGAGCACTGCTGCTGTATTTAACCCAGTATTCTCCTTTCTAGGTATCAGCACTGGTCCTTTTTCAGGCAGCATCCAAGCACAAAGCGAGTTTTAGACACTAGCCTTCCTGTACTAGCTAGGAAACATTCTCTGACGGAACACTAAGCCCAGTTGTAAGTCGCTCTGGATAAAGGCATCTGCTAAATGCCTAAAATGTATATGTAAGTGTAAATATATTTATTATAACTCATAATCAGGATGTGACTAGTAACTGATATCTGAATCTGACTTTGCCTGCTTTCCTGTGTCTTTGTGTAAAGTGGATGATACACGTACATCAGCAATGAACATATTCACTATACGGAAAAATCTGATTTGCATTAAACTGAAATAAAGCCATCATACTTGCACATCTCAGACAACAGGAGGTCCTTTGGAGACTTACGAGAGGGTTTCCATGGCACTGCTCCAAAAAGAATCCTTCTGCCACCTTTACACTGAAGATAATAAGATAGCATTATGACAGCCAATGTGTGCAGCTTTAATTCTGGGAAACTACATGTGTCTTTGAATAAGGAGCCTGTTGTTTAGCCCCAACTACTGTGTCCACTTAATGAAGATGAGATGCTATTTCAGGAGAGAACACACACCTGTTATCTCTCAAATGCCAGGTTTGGCTGTTATATATCTCCCATGCGCATTCAGTTTTGGGTATGCTGTCCGCTGAGAGGACACAAAGTTTCTACAACAAAGTTTCCACTGTGATTCACACAGAAATGTGTAAAGGCTGCTCTTAATCATAACTGGCATTTTAGTAGTGAAGATCATCGCTTTACTTGAAGGGTCACATAAAGTAGTAATTAATGGTTCTGTAATATGAAGTGAGGAGTAATTAATTCTGAAAATATAAAGACAGCTCTGAGGATAATCAGGCGGCTAAATAAACACAGAGGTGAAGGAAAGAGGCCTATAAAGTCTGTGTTCCACATAAGACTGTACAGTGTGGGAAAAATTTATAATAGTACACTGTATAAGAGTGTAGTGTAATGTATCAAATAGAGCAGTACAGTAATCAACAGATACAGTCATTAATGGGGCTAATTTATGAGATGTATGTGTATATATATCAAAAAATACATTATTAAACTCTGATTCGATGTGGCGTAAACATTGGACATGGACATTAATGTTCAGCCATTTTTAATCAAACAATTGTGCAGGTTGACCTGATATCCTGGATGGCTTTCCTGGCACAATTCTGACAAGAACGTCAAACGAGACATTCACTAAACTGTACCTCCTCTTCTCAGTCTATGAATCCCATTCAACACCATGCAGATAGTTATAGTTATACTATATTAGTATGTACTGATGTAGTTATGCTATATTATTTTATTGATTTGTTATATTGTTTAAAATAAAGCAACAAATATAAAAGGTGTCATAACTTTTGCACTGGTCACATTTTATGTTATTTCCATAAGTAGTGGATGTACACTGACATCACATTAGCATTGGAGTACACCCTTCGGTCAGACAGAGAGGCAAAACATTCTGCAATAAGACAGAACTGAAATAAGCAATTATCTGGAATTCTGTTACATACTATTACACCCCAACACTGGGCCTACAATAAATTAAAAGCTGTAACTGGAATCTTAGGAATTTTCTTAAGAAGAGTAAAATTTTAAATAATGATCTCGATTTATTACTGAATCCAATTAGCTCGAAGGAGGAAGCGTGGATTCTGCTGATCGTCTATTGCTTTAAACAAGTCGCACATTCCATGCTCATTCCAAATAAGAAGTATATGTGTGTCTATAAGCTTCAGTGGAGTTGTAGGTCAGCTCGAATTGAACAGATGGTTTGTGTTTACTTGTAAATGTATCTATTCATGTTTGCATTTCTTTATAGGATTGAACCCACTGCTCTTATTGGTCTCTCAGCTGTTAATTAGGTTTGTAGTGTAAGAGCTTAATAAATATACATTCTGCATGATCAGTGTTACATTCCAATTAGAATTTTTTTACATCAAGACTTCTGTTTTTGGCCCTCATAGTTCCAATTACATATTACTCAAATCAGATTCTCAGTTCTTGGTTATATTTGGTATCAAATTACACGAGAAGGACACATACGAGATGTACAAGCCCGCACTGAGCTTGTGACTGTCTGTGAAGCGGTGCAACATTTCATGCTAAACAGAATGCCAGGATCCTTCCAGTGCAGAATTTCATTTTAAAAAAGCATATGAAAAAAACGACTCTCTGTTCTCTGTCTGTTTTATGTGACCAAGTGGACGTTATGCTTAACTGACCATGCCAAGGATGGAGAAAACAAGAAATAAGCAATGTTGAATAAAAGCAAAATCTGAATATGGCTCTCCTAAAAAGACCTGCACGATGTTGCTTATGCTTCACCACTGATAGTGATAGTGATAGTGGAGTCAACTACTGTTTATTTTTCAATAAGTTAACGTATTGAAACAATTCAAATGTGGCCTCTGTAAAGGTTATGGCATATTTAATATTTTCCAACATGTAATACATATACATTGTACGTCATAACTTGCTGTATTATTTTCACTTAGAATATCAACAAAACTGTGGCGAGAAACAGATACACAGATACACAGTCACATATTTACATTTGTATGGTCTGATGTTAAAACAACGTGCCATAGAATAGAGTTATTCCGCATTTTCATATTTTATTCTATGGTGTCTAAATAGTAAGTATGTGACCTTCGTCAGGGTGTAAAATGAACACCCCCCCCCCCTGTTTTGGTTTAAAAAAGTTACTTAAACTATAGTTTAAGATGATCTGCTTCAACTGGCAAACTCTGATGCAATAACACAGCATGGCTGCCACTTACTGGTAGCAGTTGAGGTTGTGATGCTAATAAAGGTGGAACTGCTCCTCTCCTCAGTGTCCCAACATTGAGCAAAGTCTCTGAATTAAAGTTGTATAGCAGCGCAGTTGTCACTGTATGCAAATTTTGGGCTTTTAAAAATACTCATCTGCAAAAGAATGGACCTTATGGCTGTACCTGACTGAACCAACAGCCACGACTGCAGACAGTCAGTGAGCAGCGATGCCCTTCATGAGTCATCCTGCTAGTGCCAGCATGATGCTGAACTACATGCACACAGACCGTCACAACGACTAACTTAACACCACGTCAACGTCGCCAAAGACTGCAATGGTCTCAGGCCAGACCATCATGGAGTGACTCAGAATGGCAGCAGTGTCCCACTTTTGTTTTAGTTGAGACGACCAAAAAAAATGCGTCTGGAGGCACCGTGGTCAGCACCAAGATGAATGGTTTGCTGCACTTGTCACACCACAAAATTTGCAGGTACTGTGGGAGAATGTTCAAGCTGCATGGGATGGATTATGACAGGACACCATTAGGAAACTCTACAGCTCTGAGATGTCTGGGATGTTGCGTTAGCAAATATGGCGGCCTGTCATCATAGTGAGAGACGCTACTTTCTGAATGTGTAGTTCAATAAATATTGCCCATATCAGTCATATGTATCATCATTTATTGTTTTTGGTAATTGTACTGGTCTCTTATGTAAATGCGGGATTTCTATTCAGAGAGTTAACAGTGTTTGAGGTTCCTGTGTGTTAGTAAAACACTTCATATATCATGTTAACTTTCAAATGAGTGTATTAAGGCTTGATAAACACATCAGCAGAGTTTCACTCTCATACAAGGCACTAAAAGTTGTGTTTCTGTGGTACGATATGTGGAAGAATGGTATATGAGAACTGTGACTGCAATTCTAAGCCGAAAAAATCTGAATTCCCACTTAACCAAGAATTCCTACTGGAACCAGCCAGATGTCTCCACAACAATGTCACATTTCCTCATCATTCTGGGAACGACTGGTCCCCACGAAGAGCTAAAAACATGCCAGCGTGCAGAAATTACACATACGCAAACACAAACATCCCCACACTCATTTGAAATATCTGGCGAGCTTGTAGCAAAGCTGGAGAATAATCTTCTCAGGAGAGGCCACTGCTGTGCCGCTATCGTCCCTGTTTCATAAATTCATGTTGTCACCTTCTTTTCTTTCATGGTTCAGCAGGTTCTCTCCCTCCATCCTTGCCCATAAATCCAAAGCGAGTGTTGCTCTGCTGCTCATTGCGTCCCTCCCCAGAGAGTGGACGGCCTGGCAGAGGCCCAGCGTTCACCCACACCGAGAGAAGCCGAATAGGGAAGCCACCAGCCAGATGGCCCCTCGCGCTTTGATGGGCAAACTTCTTAGCATAGCTGTTAGCTTTCATCACCAGCACTGTGGCTGATTAAAACTCAGACTGTCTCAGTTTGTTATGGTGGGAAAACTGATTAAAATCTTCCAAAAGTACAATTCTGCCCTACAGCTTTTGTTTCCGATAAGAACTGAGGAGGGGGGCAGAATATAGCTGTGCACACGGGTCTCATTAAATTTCTTCCCCCCTTTAGCGCCACATATTTTTCAATGCTATTTTAGCATGCATTAGCTCCCATATATTACAATTATGCTGTTATGGGGTTTTTTATGCTCATTGGCGTAGCTTCTACAGAGGAATATAGCTGCAAAAGTATTTTGCTCTTTGTTTCATTCATTTTCAGCTGCACACCAGGGGACTGCGCATTCAATTTGTTAGTCAAATTTGATTAATTTTCGCCATATAATGAAACAGCTAGCTATTATAGCAGGATGTTTAAGGCAATCGAGGCACTAGACCTGAGCTGCGTTGGCTCATTGCATCCACTAAGTGTGTGTATTGTAGCTCACTCATGTTTTTTTTCCCCATGTTGTTGTTTTTTCCTGTTCAGAGCAAAGCTGCATTCTGGATAATGCAAAGAGAAAAGAGCTCTCAGCACTGAGGCATTCAAAGCAAATGTTTAAACTGATCTTTTGCTGTAGACGGGGACGCCATTCTAGGCCAGCATTTTGATTGTTTTTATCCATGCAAAGCAGCTTAAAAGCAGCAGAATGAAGGTTTACCCAGCAGACAGTCAAACATGCAGACTAATCAGAGGAAATCACAGATAGATAGATAGATAGATAGATAGATAGATAGATAGATAGATAGATAGATAGATAGATATTAAAAATATTTTTAATATTATACAATTAATATTATTATTATTATTATTATTATTATTATATTATATATTATATAATATTATACAAAGAACCTAGGTAAACACAACATTCTGTTTTTAATAGGTGATTTTGTTTATTAGAGAAGGAATACTCCCCCTCAGCCCTACCTGCCCTGTGTGAAAAACATAATAGCCCCCTTAGCTACTAAATTAATCAGCTAACCAAATTCAGTTTCACTAACTACACCCAGGCATGATTACCAGCAGGCCTGCACAATCTAAACATCACTAAATAGGACCTGTCTGCCAGTGCAAAGCCGGTGGAAGTTGTCACAAAGCAGCACATCATGTGACGCTTTAAAGACACTCAAATACAGATGCGAAACAAAGTTACTGGAAACTGCCGGTCTGGGAAAGGTTACAAAGCCATTACTAAGGCTCGAGGACTCCAGCAAATCACAGTCCGAGCCTTTCTCTACAAATGGAGAAAATCTGGAACAGTGGTGACCCAGGAGGAAAATAAAGTTCACTGATGTATACTTTACTAAGGTATACTTACTACATGTCCTTTCACTCATGATTAATGCACTAAAGGGGGCTATTTTCATGAAGTAAATACTAACGTGCTAAGTATGCTAAGTATGCTTTTAAGACACTACTTACAGTCACTTAGATATATACCAAGTACATATTAAAGTACATTTTTGGAACATCTGTACAAACTTATACTTAAATAGTATACTTTTATTGTGTTCACTGAAATACTACTGTGGTAAATGTATTTAATAATTATTACACTGTAAATATGTACATAGTGCATTTGTATTTAGCACAGAAAACAATAATGTGCTTGAAATGTACTTGCTGTTATTAAAGTACATTTCTAGGACGCTACATTATATTTTATTTTCATATTTTATCGGGAACCTTCCCAGGAGTGACTGGCTTGTCAGAATTTCACCTTAACAATTCATTGAGGAGGTCACAAGACGAGCATCTAAAGAATAAAAATAAAAAACGACACTGGGCAAAAATGGCATTTATAGGACAAGCCACAGCTGACCTTTGATCAACACCGAGGCTCATCTCACATTTGATAATTAGTCAAGTGTAGACTGACTCCACAGGCCTGTTACAGCTAGCTTAAATGATCCACTGATCTGAAGCATACAAGTAAATCCACCTCTGCATGGCTCAAAAGAAACTAAATGAAGGTTTTGGAGAGTCAAAGTCCTGACATGAATTCCTTTGGAATGCTGTTGGAAATGATTAAATGGGCGGTTCGCGCTGGCACACCCTCCAATGTAGCCGAATTAAAACAATTCTGAAGCCACCAAAATTCCACAGCAATGTTAAGCACTCATAGCATGTTATCATTACGGCCAAAACAGTCTGTTTCATTCTGAGGGATAAAGAGAAGTGGGAACAGAAGTGGCCATGTTTGGTATGTAAACCACATAATGTTATAAATCCACAACAATGAGAAAAAATAAAATAGAAATGTAGGATGTGGGCTTTTTAGGAGAGCGTTATTTGTCCCTCGGCTGATGTTTCAGGTCAAAATATCACTAACACATGTAGAGAAGATGGAACTCCTAACAACCGTGCAAGGCCTGGTAGACCACCAAAGCTGTCCTCATCTTTAAGACAGAGGAGAAAACCAAGCTTCGTTCCTGCTTCAGGTCTGCAGACTTCCAACAGTGTAAGAAAAACTTGTGATGGGTCTGAAAGGACGTGTAGCTGTCAACAAGCTGTTGCTGAGAAAAAGATATACTCCTTAAAGACTGGTGCGGACCTCAACATGATTCATTGTTTTTGAGATTTTTTTAAATGTGAGAAGCATAAAATACAACCAAGGTCTAAGACTGAATTTTGGAGGTGTGGAAAATCATTCCCGTGGATTTCTTTTGAAAAACGGAGATCAAGTCTCCAGAAAAGAATGTGCACTGTAATAAAGACAAATGATGGACACTTTCTTAACTTAAAAATTAACTGGAAGTAATTTTGGAGAATTTTGATTGGTCAAAATATTGTGAAATTATTGGTGATATTTTTCTTAAATAATGTAAAAAAAAAAAAATCAAGGAAAAAGATTTCTGACCCTGAAAAAGACAAACTTGCACAAAATGTTTTTAAAGGTTTCTGACTATAGTTCCAAAAAATGAAGGGTGGTCTCTGATCTGTGCACAATAAGTGAAAGGTGGTCTCTGACCTTTGCACAATAAATGAAGGGTGGTCTCTGATCTTTGCACAATAAATGAAGGGTGGTCTCTGATCTTTGCACAGTGATAAATAATGTGCTCAAATTTCCACATTTTACTTCATACTGTGAAAAACAAAATAACGCTAATGGTAATAAATGACTGATACACCACAGATTCCACACGTTATACTGTAAAACCCTGAATTTATGACTGACTTTTGTCTTACTTTGGTGACTCCTCAAAAACCTTTGTGAGAGCGTTTCAGAAAGGTTTCCCTGCTTTATCTTCTGCGGGACACTGCAGCAGCCACGCGGAGGAGTCAGTGCGAACGATAGAAGTGCTTTCTTATGTTGAAAGGTTAACATTTGCCCAACAATCAATCAGACACGGTGCTTCCAGCTCTTCAACTCTGACCGGCTTCCTAGCAACGTTTCACCCCAAAACCTCCCCAGTGAGAGAAAGCAGATGTGAAGCGTTCTTCCTCCGAGTCAACTTAGATTTACTCGGTTCTACTATTTATAGTGCACTGTTTTCCCCATCACTGTCTGGCCTGCATTTTTCTTGGGGTGGATCATCACAGGGCTTTATAATCACACAATCACGCTTTTATATTCAAGTAAAAAAACGTCTCTTCTAATTACACAGACAGATCCTGGGGGATTTCCTCCAGAGAACATAATCAGATAATGGCTTCAGAAGACGTTGTATGTTTATACACCACTGATTAATCAGGGATCTTTAATTGCTGGATCTGCTCGGCGTCTCCAGCTCAGTCAGCGTCCAGCTTGGTAGGCCCAGAATGGAAATGAAACGCTGAGACAAAGCAGATGATGACCCAAGGACAAAGCACAACGCTCTGCAGGGATGCATTCTGTGGACCGCAATGTAGAGTCGGATCTGGCCAGATGCCATTGTTTCATCTTTCGGTGGTTAAAAGTTTGATCCTTGATCGTTTATCTTCAGCAGGCTGATCACTGTCGAACAAACATTACCTTTCCCCTGCTAAAATGGATGCTAATATGTAGTTGCAGTTGACCTGATGACACATGGCGTGTGTTACAAATTGCAACGGTGACACGTTTTGCAAATTCAAACCTAATAATGAATGAGAAATTAGAGCGGGCCATCTTAAATTGAGTGAAATGGTCTGTAACAGGTTAAGGTACGCTTTTGTGCCTTCCTGAACCCAATGAAACATTCCTAGAATGAAAAAGAAACCATTAACCATTGTGACACGCATTTGGCACCGTAAATGGCTTCCATTAGAGGAAATTAGTCAGTTGTACTTCTTTCCCCTCTTTTAATTTTCGACTTATACGCTCGCAGAGCCACTACAATACACGCCATATCAAGCGCTTATTAAAAACTCCATAAGGTCTTGTACCGTTAATGGAATTTAAAGTAGTTTGAAAACTTGGATACACAGTCTGTTTTTGAGGACAGACGCTCATGCCTTTTACAATACCGCCCGGATTGGCTTGTGTCATCTCTGGTATTGGCCTCTAGTATAATATTTGTAAATGTAGATATGGCTTTTAACCGACTTGGACCTGAGACTGATATTCTATACTGTATATCGCCTGTAGTCTACTGTACTGTCTCTATCATTATAGTAATTCAACCTCTGAAAGTTTACCAAATGTTTTAGTAGTTCAAGCTTTAGCTGACTTTGAGAAGATATCCAAAACACTAGACAGTTCATGCATAAAATCATATTTTTTATTTTTTTTCATTTTCCACAGTCAGTACATGGCTAGCAAACATGGCTTTGAACATTTAAGAATAAAAGCATAATTTATTCATCAAAACACAAAAACATTTTATTAATTGCAGGGAATGTGTTTCTGTAGGGACACTTTAGCTAACTTACAAATGCAACCCAGTACTATATATTAATTAAATGGATGTTTCAGTTGGGAACATTTCAGTTCCAATTCATCTCAATAGAAGAAGAGGAAAAAGAAGAAGAGGAAGAAGATGAAGAAGAAGAAGAAGAAGAAGAGGAAAAAGAAGAAGAGGAAGAATAAGAAGAGGGAGAGGAAAAAGAAGAAGAAGAGGAAGAAGAAAATAAAGAAGAGGAAGAAGAAGAAGAAGAGGAAAAAGAAGAAGAGGAAGAAGAAGAAGAAGAAGAAGAAGAAGAGGAGAAAGGAGAAGAGGAAGAAGAAGAAGAGGAAAAAGAAGAAGAGGAAGAAGAAGAAGAGGAAAAGGATAAAGAAGAGGAAGAGGAAAAAGAAGAAGAGGAAGAAGAACAGAAAAAAGAAGAGCAAGAAGAAGAAGAGGAAGTAGAAGAGGAAGAAGAAGAGGGAAAGGAGGAAGAAGAAGAAGAAGAAGAAGAAAAAGAAGAAGAAGAAGAAGAAGAAGAAGAAGATAAAGAAGAAGAAGAAGAAGAAGAAGAAGAAGAAGAAGAAGAAGAAGAAGAAGAATGACCTCAGCCTAGACAGAGGCCTTGTGATCTTTTCCTCCCATTAACATTCAGCATGGCTTCACAACAGGGCAGCATGTGAAAGAAATAAACTGCAGCATGTCATCACTCGGCCACTTTGTCCTGTCATTCACTGCAACCTTTACTGAATACATTTGAACTAACCGCTTACACCCTAAGGGCCTTTATGTGGGTGCACGCTTCAAATCTTCACTCTCATAACTACCTACAATAATACAGCGCTGCATTGTGGAACACCTTATTTCTGAAGGCTAACTCTGTAGGAGACAGAGAACACATCCTCAGCCCTGCTGAATGTTAACGGACGACACGGTTACAGCTACTTAACCATTCCTCATGAGACATTCACACAGCGTACACTTTATCTGAAGCTTTCCATTCGTGTGACATCAGACGCCACTGTTACTGAATAACAGTTAATACTGATGATGCATTTATAGTAAATCTCTAGCTACTAGTTGCCTTGTGCTCACCCTAATATACTGTCTCACATCAACAGTACATTAACAACTGTGCCTTCTCAGTTCCCACCAGATCGCTGTGATGTAGCTGTTACACGGTACACGTACAGTACACCGCTGTGACTAGACATGGTACACGTACAGTACACCGCTGTGACTAGACATGGTACACGTACAGTACACCGCTGTGACTAGACAGTAGTCACAGTTTCCTGTAACTGTAGAAGCAACACAATAAACAGTACGTTACTGTAAATGTACATACAGTCACTGCTGGAGCGCAAACTGCTATGTTGTGTCAGTTGAAAATACCACCTCCTGTTTGTAGTTCCCTACACGATCCAGAAAAAGGAGTGTAGGTTTATTCTTTTATTTATTAAGATACAAGCAATGTAACTGTACCCTCAAAGGCACACCACTGGTGTCCCACTGTTTATGTGTTTCCAGGAGAAAGGTGAGTATCTGTACTATTCCTAACACCTGGAGAGAAGACCGGGTATGTGGAGTCAATACAATGCAAAGCTAAGCTCCAGAGGAATACGGTGGAATTAAGTAAAGGTACTGATGATGTTCTCCTGGGCTTTCTCTGAGAGGGGATTAACTTACATCACGTTTTTGCTACACCTTTACCTCCTCTAATGTCACTCTCTTGGAGATACGGGGTTTTGTTTCAACAGTGACATAAATATGTCATTTACTTTTCGCTGTGTTCGAGAAATATACACGACACTATTTCCTGAAATTTTTAAATAAAGAAGATAAAAATAAATGTTACACTGTTTATGTTCATCACTGCTTATAATGTGCACAAACATGATCATAAAATCCTCAAAAGAAAAAAAAAAACAAGATTCAACAAAATAAAACCACTTATAATTTTTTTTTAATGCTATTAAGTGCAGTTCAGCTACAACCTCACAGTAATTTACTGCCTTATTACAGAAAATAACTTAAATAAATAACCATTTCTCAGTGAAACTGTGAAAAATATTGTTCCAGCCAGTAATGTAAAAATCTGCCCTGATACAGAAGAGTGATTAGACCTCTGGCAGCTGGTCACCAGCACTGATATGTGCTATATATATATATATCACAGTTGACACAAAATTTCTAAAATAGTAGCTTTATAGAAGAAGGAAACCTTCTTTACTCTGAATGGGAATTAATGGAACAAAATATTTCCCAAGTATTTTGGAGCGTTCCTATTGGTCTATTCATCATGGAGTTTGAAGTCCAAATGGGTTTTGAAACCGTTAGTATAGTGTTAGGTATGATGTGTGATAACAGAAGGTTAATTTGTACTTTCAAATTTAAGTGGTTTTAAGATGTTTAATGTTATTTAAGTTGTTTAAACATATGACCAGGAACAACAGAAAAACTGGCAAACTCTGACTCACTCACAGCTCACAGTGGATCAGTAGGTGCTGCTTTTGATTAATTCAGTAGTAATATTAAAACCACTTTTAAATGCTGAAATGATTACGTATGTTCACTTCTATGATCATAACAGACATATTAGAACATTATTAAAATTCTCCACATGTCATTATATATATATATCATTTCAGACGTTTCTATAATTTACATGTGCCATCATTTCAAGTCTTTTGATTAAAAAAAGGCATTATTAATCAAAAACCATCATAAAAAAATATTATAGATTAAATTAGACTGTTTTTTTTCAATTAATATCGAAATAATCCACTTCATTTCAATAAATCATAACAAAACAGCAATCCTAGAAACAGAAAGCTAATGTAAACTGGCTGTATTAAATATTTATATTAATTACATAATGACAGTATAAACATAAATGTATGGCATTACATAAAATAAATATTTTATGCTGCAGTGATGATCATGATGTTCATTTATAGTTTTTAATCCACCAATATAAACAATTACAATTTGGCCCCATCATTTTATAGATGGGTGCAAATGAGTTATGGGGGGAGTTTTTATCCCAGGTGGGTTTTCTTTTCACCCACGCTAACCCTCAATTGTGTTTTGTCATGTTTTAAAATTTACACCTGAATAAGTAAAAACATGCTACACAACAGTATAAGACCATGCTATAATAATAATAATAATAATAATAATAATAATAATAATAATAATAATAATAATAATAATAATAATAATAACAATAATAATAATAATAATAATAATAACAATAATAATTATGATGATGATAATAATAATGATACTAATAATAATAATGATGATGATGATGATGATGATGATAATAATAATAATAATAATAATGATAATAATTCTGTAGTTATTTTTGTTTAAATAATAATAATAATAGTAGTATTATTTTCCTTAAGTGATTGAAGTAATATTGCTGTGCCATGTTTGCTAAATGAACACTGCTCATCATTATTAACACATCCTGCTTATTATTATTACAGGTATAATGCTCCTTTAATTTATTCTTTATTAAACATTTTCATAACATTACTGAGTGAAACTCTCAGCCTTAGCCTCCATGTACTGTAATAATATCCTGCTGGATTTCTGCTCCACTTTAATTCTTACAGTCAGTGATCCTCACATTTACAGATTGTGCTCTGCTGCTGGTGTATATATGGAGGCATTCTGGGGTATTTTGAGCAGTGACACCAAAATTAGTTTGAGTTCTAAAAAATAAATCATATCTTCAAAGCAGAAACAGGCTGCAAACATTCTGGCCTCTAAATGCTACAAATAAAAACAGCATATTCAATAAACCAGCGAGGCTTTCTCTATTCATGCTATTCTGCTTCGCTTTAATGGGGCTATTTTATCCAGCTCGATGGACGACGCTCTTCTCAGGCTCAACAGCCACAGACTTATCATACATCCTAACAAAAAAGCCTCTCTGCCAGAACAGACTAAAATAGCATGTAGCCATTTGATGGCTCATGAGTATTTGGTAATAGTGAGATACGGTTTAGCGTAATGTGAAGTACTGAGCCAAACAAAGAGCTATTCCTGGATTTAAAAGCCTTCTCAAACCTTTACCAGTCAGCAGGACTACTAACTCCAGAGTAGCTGGAATTGAAAAGGATATAAAATGCTTTGGGAAGTTATTTTTGTTTTTGTGTGTATCTGTATGTGTATATATATATATATATATAATTTTTTTTACTTATTTATTTATTTGTTTATTTTTATGAAGTTGAGCAGGTCCAGAGAGGACTTCTGTTATTCTAGTTGCAACCTCATCTGTGAATTCTGAGAGCAACTGGGAAGATATACACACTATCATTATTTTATGCCATAGGTACTGAGCAAAGCTACACATAACATCGCTGTCCAGAACTGCAGCTCCATACACAGCAGCGTCCTCTACATGGTATACTTGTGCTTTTTTGGACAGCAGCAACATGCATATATGGTATCTATGCCAGTCACTTGCTATGTCTTTCTAATCCCCCTCCTGGCTACAACATAGGACTGCTTTGAAGCATCTGTACTCACAGTAGCCACATTTACAAGCAGCTTCATAATCCATTAATATTCCAACTAATAGCTCAATCAGAATAGAATGCATCCATGTATACAACTCAATCGGAATAGACTACTCTGACTAAGGCCATCCCAAATACAGTTTCTATCCTGCGTGTCTAAGAGTGTCGGGGGAGATACACCTGTATCTCATTTCTTTCCCCATTGTAAAGTTCAAGTACGTTTTCAGCATGTGCGATATAGCAGACGTTTACACCATTCAGCCTGATGGGAGCTGGAAACGGGTCTGCAGAGGAGTTAGAGAAGTTACTGCTACAAACTTTAAAGCCTTAGCAGGATGGACGAGCATGGGGCTCACAATAACGAGCTGTTCACACGAGTGCATGAACAAATTACAGACTGTGCATTTACACAAACGACACAGCGCAATTAAAACCAGAGGGAGCTTTATCAAGCCAGTGTATTCCAAAGCTAAGAGCCAGAATAGTAACCGCCGCCAACCGAAAGCTCAGGTAACACACTGCTGCTCGTCTCCCGCAGTCATGGTAACGTCTACACTAAGTGGTAGTCTATGCATGTGGGTAGTTATGGATCTTATTAATAGCAGTTTTGCATGTAAAAGGAGATTTTCATCAGGTTGTTGAGTAGAGTGTGCATATAAACACTTCAGTCTTGATTTATAACAGAAATGAATTTAATTAAAGTGGTAGAAGTATTGCATGTTAACGTATCCACAGAGAGCTATCCAGGCCAGAGCACAGTCTTGACAGGGCGGAGATATGAACGCTATGTTCCAACTACACCTCCCAGTGAAGGGACTGAACAAAGTCCATAATACAGATTTATCAGTCTCATATTAACGCCTCCATATCTTTTTATGCACATATTCTTTTATGTATTTAGGCTTCAATGGTCATTTGTCTCAATTAGTATAGAATGGCACTGATTTACCAGGCCTTGTACTGACCAGACCTTCTACAACCAGCCCCTCAGTTCTGTTGCTGTGAGTTAATCAGGCCTAGTTAGTTCATTAGTTAGTTTATAGACTGTTGGTGCTGAAAGTAAAAGTTGTGCAGGGTGTTATATATATAAATCATAAATATATACTTTTTCTAATTATTTTTTAAAAACTTACATGTCAGAAAAAAGCTGGATTAGTCAGCCAACAAATAAAAAACACACGACTGCAAACAAATGAAGTTTCTACAAAGCACACCTCTCAAACGGAGGTTCTGTAGGACAGCTTTATTAAAACTGAACCTGGGTTCAGCAGATATTAAATTTTAAAGGGAGATCTATAGTGTGGAGGCACCTTGATGGGGTTAAACCTCATGATGGTGAGGAGGAATAATATAGATGACACCTGTGAATATTAAATCCACATCACAAGGTGACCCGTCAGGAATCAGGATGCGGGAGAGATATTGCTTATGTAAGATAAAGCACTGTGTTATTGCTAGTTATCAACACACTCCCAACAGCTCTGCACTGACAGCGGGTCTTATCTGTTTGTTGTATCGGTTTGTTGCAGGCCAACTTAAGTAGACAGATAAGCGTGCTTTCTTTGCTTTATTAAATGCATTTAAATCTGCATTTAGTCCAGTTTAATCATCTGTTTTGCCAATAAAGCCACAAAAACAGACATGCAGACCTAACACATTTTCTTAGAAATTCCCATGCAGTGGCTCCTGGGTCATTACTGACCAATGCTGTATGACAATTTCTTTCCGAATGCTCCTCCGGAATGTTAACGAGAAACAACAATACTTCAGAGACGTTTATTATATTTATTGCCAGCTCTCTCGGTCACCCTGCGCTCTTGCTATCAGCAAGGCAATGCAGAATCAATGTTGTGCTGCAAAGTGCACTTGCATTCAAGGTCAGAACCTGCGCTTCATCCTTATCAATTAAAGAAGCTGTGCCGTGTCCCTGCTCACATAAGATTTTTAACCCCCAGCAAGAAATATGTTCAATATCCCACATGCAAAAGGTAAAACAGTGCTTCAATGCAAAGACACCCCGGGTACTGAAGTGCATCAGCGCCTCCAAATCTGCTGGTGGTAATTGATTCTAATAGATCTGGTAATGTCAGAAATGATTATGGTTGAACTGAGTGATATTCATGTATGAACTTATCCTTTTTCCCCCACATGTGCTCATTTAGAGTTCTCAGGCTGCGTTGCATCATACAGTTCTGAGTGACAGAGCGTTTTTAATTTCCAGTCAAAACAGCCATTAAGTACAAGATTTCTCAGGAGATATTTCTGAAAAGACTAGCCTCTAGATAATCTAGTGAAAGACCTGGGAGACCACCAAAGCTGTCCTCATCAGATAAACTGTACTTAAAGCTTTCATCTTTGAGAGGGAGGAGAAAACCAAGCTCCACTCTTGCTTCAGATCTAAAACAATACACAGGTGGTTCTGTCCATCCTTCCAGTGTGAGACCAGAACTCAACGGCACGGGTCTGAAAGGATGTGTAGCTGTCAAAAAGTCGTAACTCAAGAAAGAAAATTTTGCCACAACAGATGGGTCTGTGGAGGTGTAGCAAGACATCCCTGCAAGTGTCTGAAAAAACTGTAAGCAAATTACAGACTGATTAAAGTCGGTCTCTCACGAAGTTAGTTAAGCTAGTTAACACAATAATAAAGAAATATACAGATTTTATTACTGTGTCATTTTCAGAAACTGAAAAATAAATCACTTTTTCTTTTCTTCATCTTTTTTAATTGGAAATGAAATAAATGAAGGGTGGTCTCTGGCCTCTCCACAGCACTGGAAAAGTAATAAACTGGATCTTTTGTATTATTGCCAATATTCTGCTACTATTATAAACTATTAAACAGTTTCGTTTTGTGTGTGTGTGTGTGTGTGTGTGTGTGTATATATATATATATATCGTCGCTGTCCAAAGAAAAACAAGTATCTCCAAAATGGCAACTTTACAGGAGAGGCCAAAGACCTCAATTAAACCACAATTTTAATGTAAGTCAATGGAACCAGACGTCTTACCAAGCACTTTTGGGCCATTTCAATTGGTCCATTCATCATGCAAATCTCACAAAGTGTAAACAGGAGCTGCAGTTTTCAAATGATGCATAAAAGTCAAAATGGACAAAAATGGAGATACATGTTTTTCATTGGACAGCGACGATATATATATATATATTTTTTTTATATATATATTTATATATATACACTTTGGCAAGTAAACTATTAAAGAGATTATATACAGCGTGAATTCGACAGACTGCATCATCTTATTTATTGCTTATTTCATCTTGTGAAGTTTTCACTGTTCTGTTCTATTGGCAGATAACTGTGCAAGTTCTATGCATTATTTCCAGAGACAGAGAAAATGGAATTTCACTATAAGATTAGATAAGATTACTCCTACAACAATGTTACAATGAGAAATACAGATATCATTATTAGCCATGTGATCTGTTTGTTCCAGAGCTGTAACTGGATGAAATCATGGTGAAGTCCAGGGTTTCCTGTAGAATCCTAACAGAACCGAGTTGCTTTAAGATTTACACCGCTAAAAGACACACAAGTAAAAAGTTCTTCTTCCCGCTGCTGTTATATGATCTCTATGTGTCAAACGAGCTTTAGAGATGAGGGTTATGGTCGAACGCTGCACAGTGACAGAGATCACAGTAAGTGATGGATGAATTTGGAGGAATACAGTAGATGAGTTTGAGCGAGAGTGTTTCGGGTCACCGGCCAGTCGACATGAATGACATTGCCAGGCGGCTCAATTTTTTAAAAACACATTTCACAAAGAGACGAAGCAGTCTTTCGTACAAAAGCACGGCAGACTCCTCAGTGGCTAATAGCTCAGCAGCCCTCTCAAGTGTCTTTTAAAAACAAGTAGCCAATGTGAAGCAGCTTTTAATTGTTTTCCATCTGTGCTTACGCCCCAAATGACAGTAAATACAGAGCATCGTCTCACAATGGGCTTCCGATGTGTTGGAAACAGCCTTGAAGACTTGGCCAATTGAGATAAGCACTTGGTGATAGTGCTGTCAAAATAATAGAACGCTTAATTAATCTGAAGTAACTCGCTTCTCGCTCCACGCACACAGCCACTCACACAGCACTCGAAAAGCGGTGTAAAGAAAAAGTCATTATAATAGCCAAAAAAAATTCACATTTATTTATTGTTAAACAAGTGTTGAACTTTACATCATTTTTTATGGGCTCCTTAATGACATGGTAATGCAATGAACCAGTGCTGTAATGTATTCACAAAAAGAAGAGTACCTTTTTTTTGTCTTTTTTTTTACTTCTTGATTCTTTGAGAATAATTTAATAAATAAATATCTGAACCTAGCTGGAGGAACGTGTCTGGAAAAGCCTCCAAATGTTGTTTGGCTGTGGGCTCAAGTGACTTTCCAGCCTGCGCAGATTCACAAAGGAATCTTCTTAAACAGGGTGAGAAAATCCTAATTTCATAATGAAGCCCGATGCTTTGGTGCAGCAAACTCATTGTCATGAACAAGACAGAATCTGATGTCAGGAACCTTTCTAAGCTCTGCGTTCGCTCATTTAATCTTAATCCTCTTCTGAACACGCCACGATGAATGAAGTGTAAGAATAAACACAATTCTTTCTTATATATGTGCAATTTTCACACAATAGTCTCTCCAGAATCGCCTGAATTAAAGTCTTAATTAAAATGTATCCTTCTTATACGTATGGTTGCCTTTTTTTTATTGTACACCAGAAATACAACAAAATATATCATTTTTATGCCATTACCCCCATTGGTTTTACTGTACAACTGAGAAAAGATAAGGCCTGGGGTTTGATTGCTAGTGGTTATACAGCACAATCCAATCTTCATTGTAAAGAAGGGGCCTTAGATTCAGAGTAGTGAATTCCTAAATGAACAAGTCCCATTAGGAATATCGCCATACAATCGTAGTACACATATCTGCTTAGGTCCTGGAGACTCCATTTTGTATATAATACAAAACTGGATTTGAAATATTGTGAGCCTATGTACAATTCTGACAAACATTTGTATGCGCTGAAATGAGAAATACTATTTTTTTGGTATATTTTTTTTCTAGTTTTTATGTGAAATCATTCCATTGTTATAAGTCATTTGAACAGCAGCAGCACTATTGGATGTAGCCTTCGTTTGTCCGTCAAACCCTGCGTTCGATCGACGTTGTATTTACAGTCAGGTCGGTGACAAATCGAACGACTGGAATCACGCTGCGATCCGGCCGAGCTCTGGCCTTGTTCATCTTTGGGGAGATGCCAGTAGAAGAGTGGAGATATATTTTTATGAGGGAGAACAAAGTGAAAGGAAGAAAGAGGAAGAGTGACTTGAAATGTTCTTCTATTACCATCACCCCAGTACACGTCGTCCCGGTGAGTGAAGCTGATTGTTTTCGGGGAAAAAAAATCTAATTTTTTTTTTTTTTTTAAAGGCTTGTGACTAGTTGCATCTGTCCTTCTTGTACATCTCCCTCCGGGATGCAGCCCTCTTTAGTGGTGGGGATTATGTAACCGTCACTGCTTCCCCTGCTTATCTGATAGTAGGCGTGGAGCTGCTGACTGCTAGCCCCTAAATTGGGCATGCTTTTATAGTAAATGTCCTCGCTTTCGCTTTGTTTGGAAGGCGAGAAGTCCTCGAGCGCATCCGGGCTGCTCTCGGCTGAAGGCGAGTCTCTCAGGTTGGGAAGGCTGGCGTACAGCGAGTCTCTGTTGGGTGACTGCAGGCTGTCCTGGGCCTGGAGCTGGGCAGGGAGCTGAGTGGCGTAGCTGTGAGGCGGCAGCGGGGCAGCCGGTTCGGTCCTCGCTCTCTCCTGCGTGTGGTACAGGAGCGAGTGAGTCCGCTGGGGGATTAATGGGGCCTCCAGTTCACGTGGATGGTGAGGGTTGTGGGTATGGTGGTGGTGGTGGGGGTGCAGGCTCAGCCCCCCCACTAAATGATTACTCTCAGTGCCCAGGTGCACCAAAGACGAAGTTTCGGCTACAATAACGTCATTCTGGATGCTGCCATCTGCCCCTGCCGCCTTTTTGGTGTTGATGCGTGACTCGGAACGGTGGCTTTTGCCACAGGCCCTGAGGTTGTTGTGCACCAGCTCCGAGATGATCATCTTTTCGAAGGCAGCGTCGTCCAGGCCAAGGCCGCAGTCCACCACCTGCACGCTGTCGCCATAATCGCCATTCCGAAGCGAGTAGCTGTTGTTGAAGTTACCATTTAGCGGTAGAGTATCCATTGCACTTGTATCCCTGGCATTGTTCATTGAGTGTCCTAAAACAACAGAACATGTGAGGGGACGTACGTTAGTTATTACTGGTCATGTAATGACAGAAAATTTAAAAAATAAGAAGAAGAAGAAAAGAAAAAAGAAAGAAAATGAAGGTGCTTAATGTTGTTTAGGACCTGGATTAACTTTGAACCATGGTAGTAATGAATCCTTTGGTTTTGTAAAGTGTTCTAAATGGATGTTAGGTATAATCAAAGACGAGTGTGAAAAATGTTTAGGAATTTCTGGCGTGATGATTAAGATATCCTAAACAACACCAAAAATTAGTCAGCAAATCACAAACATCACAAACACACATTTTAAAGAACATCACAGATGTGGAGCCACAGATGGGCAAGCTACGATGTTAACATAATTCATCAGTCTTCCAGCTTATTTCAGGAGGGGGAGTGAGGATAGAGTTGAAGAATTGGGGGTGGGAGAAGAGAGGCGGGAGAGAATGAGAAAAAGAGAATGAACAGAGCCATGGCCAACGGAATAGGGGGGAAAAAAAACACAGCCAAATCTCTCACTACGAGGAAGCCAACAAGCAACCATCCAACAGCACAACAGACAGGCAAGTGGAAATGACTCACTTTAGACAACTCACATCATGTCTGTCTGTTCAGGCTATCTGGCCTAAGAGTAGCTGATGTACAAAAGAAAACGAAACAAAAACACAAATGATTTTAGTGTAAAACACGATGAGTAATCACCGACAGAAAGAAAAGAAGAAAGAAAGGAAACAGAAATGAAAGTAAAATTTACAAAGTTAGCGTAAGCAAGGGTTCAGCAAATTAAATCAGATTAACAGTTACAAGCTTCTCTCCTCATTAAATATCACTGTCCTGTTTGTTTGCTCTTCGTGCTCGGCTGTTAAGTCTGGAAAGTACTCGTAATGAAGGAGGGGACGAGGATTAGACGCAGCTGCTACAGTGATATTCAAACTGTTTCCTAGTATCAGTTCAGAAATCACTCTCTCTTCGGGCTAACTGCTGAAGGGCTCTTTGATGGCTGGGTAATGAAATGGATTACAGATCATTTTTCCACAGCCAGAGTTATGAAGATAACGACTATACAAGTGGTCAGCATTCACTACTGAAAATCTAAATGAACAAAATGCATCCATTTCACATCCTGATGGTCTGCCATTTTTCTGTTTCAGAGCTGTGATCAATGCCGAGTTACTGGAGTTTAAGCGACTGACCCAGATCATATTCTCTATCTGTGATAAACACCTACCGAATAATCATTTAATGAGGAGAGAAGAGGGGGAAATGCATCTTTGAATTCATTCCCACTACAAATAACGCAGTTAGAAAAAGAGTGGAGAGAACTTGTTTACTTTAAAAGATTAATGAACGAATTTCCTGTTTAAGTCTAGAGAGACTTTAGAGGATGAAACATATTTTAAAGCAGTTTTTTGTATCTGAACCACTTGCTCACTGAATATGGATGGCCTGAGGTTAAACCAATGACTGTGCCGTTCTTTCTTTCTTTTTTCTTTTCTTTTTTTGTTTTTTTTGTTGGTTTTTTTTTTTTTTGTTGTTGTTGAAAAAATCATGCTGAATAAAATTTACATTTGATAGGCAAAGTTAAGTTTTACTCCCATACTTGTCTCTCTGTAGGTCACTAGAGGGATGCAGCGAGAGGGGAAAAAGCAGAGCAAATAGATAGTAAGGTTTCACATCAATTTCCAAAATGCCACAACATTTGAATGTCATACTCTGGGGGATGATTGCGAAGTATGTAAAATCAATTAAATTTATATATATTTATATATTTATAAATATTTATCTCAGAATGTAAATGTAATGGGCTTAATTCTGACATAATGAATAACTGAACAACATGTGGTTAACATAAAATGTAAAGCTTCAGTTTAATAACCACTTACTATCCAGTGCAATATAAACGAAACTATCACAGAGTTAATCATAAGGAAATAACAAAACATGGACTGCTGCAGAAGAATAGAAAACGAGTACATGTAGTATCACTCTCTCTTTGAAATAATAAGACTGAGAGTTCGAATAAAACACAGTGCATCTTCTTAAAGAAAAAGAAATCAAGACATCAGGAAGAACATGCCAATGTAATAACTATGTTTCAGTTTTATGTGCTAAGAGAGTAATACTACAGTGCACTCTGCTCTCAGTCAGCACAGACATCAGGGAAAATCTAAGGGCAAAAAGAAAAGAAGACCATTTTGTTTTTTGTTGAACTGCAGTGGTTTAGTAAGCGCACCTGGAGAGTTAAAGACAGGAGCCGTAGGAGTGTTACATACGACCGTTTCGGCCAGTAAGGTATTGTATGGGTTGTTAGTGCCTTGGGGCCGTAGAAGTGGGTTTGTTAGTAGATAATTGCCCGTCATTCCTGGATCAGCAAGACAGAAGAGGAGACATAAGTTCACAGCATGTGTACAAGGATATATTCAAGCTCTGACTTTATTTAGAGGTGATGAAAAAGCTGGGCTTCTATTTCGTTTAAAAGAATTCTTTTTTTTTTTTACTGCTTCTATATTTGATATTTGGAGAGATACAGAACTGTGTAAAAGTCAGATGCTACCCATTTCCAGTCGAAACAGCCATTAAGCACAAGTCCTTTTTCTGGAGATATTTTTCAGATGATTATGTTGAAAATAATCCACTTGCATACACACGTTTCCAAAACAGAAGTTACAAAGAAAATAGGGCTTGTAACAAATGTGAAAGATCTGATAAGCCATTGAAAGGAAAAAATCAGCCTCTGGTCTTGGAGAAAAAATACTGACCACAACATCACAATTCAGTGATGAGTCCAAACCTTAACATCACTGAATGCGTGTGGGATTGTTTATACCATTAGAAACAGAAAATGCACCCAACTGCTAAGACTGGAGGTGTGGAAAAACCTCCCTGCAGATTTCTTTGAAAAACTTAAAGTCTCCTGAAAAGGATGGAAGCTGTAAAAACAGCAGAGAGTAGTAACAGTGAATGCTAAGCAAAACATAATATAATGCTGAAAAATAAACAACTTGTACTTAATAGCTGTTTTGACCTGGAGATCAAAGAAATCGAGGGACTCTGACTTTCTTGTTCTTGAGTTTCTTGTAAATAATAGAATTTGATTTACAGTACTCATGAATATACTTCTTTAACTGTAATATTATCTTCTTATATATTATTTGTTACTGTTTGCCAAATAAACTGTTGGGGGAAAACCTGTACAGTCTATGATCTACATAAAAAAGTAATAGACTGCAGAATTGCCCTTTCTTATTTAAAGGGATCCTGACACTTATCGGGACGGATGGCAACAATTGGCAAACATATTATTTCCTCAGTGCCTGTGTACATTTGAAACTTCATTTTCACTCATACCACTGACAGTTTAGGTGGAACTATAAATAAAGCAAGTCTCTTCTAAAATGTTTGTTGTCTCAGTCAGTACAAGGGAACGGAAGCATGAAGAGAGGAAAAGAATGTCAGCTCTCCTGACTTATGCATGCATGAAGTGCCGCTTTAGCATTTTAGAGCAAGCCAAAGCAATGACTCTGAATAACACAACCTTACCACTCGGGTCAGCTAGAGTTGAACATCATCTTCTCATCATCATACATTTGTGCCCTGGCTAAATAATAAATGACATTTTTTTCTAAATCCTTCAAATAGCATCCACTAGGTCACCTTACATCCTGACTAATTGATGCGCCTGTGCATGTCTGGCACAAAAGAACATCTGAACTTAAAATGTGCAGTTCTTTTGCTGCATGTGGATCATTTTAGTGTAGACACAGACACTTACATGTGTGTGGGTGACTGCTACATATACTGCTCCAACAACGCAATGCGATAATCTGGGCCAAATTCAATTAAGCTGCTCAGAAACGGCTCCAAAACTGACAAAAATAAACCACTTTTCAATCTGAATAACACTGGGTGACCAAGGGCACTCCAATACAACGTACTAGAGGTGGGAAAAACCTGAAGCACTAGCTGCGAATGAATTTAACAATTAAGAAGAGAAACGATTTCATTTGGCCCAGAGTAACAGTGATTTTACATTCGTGATAAGGCTGCCTCATTAAGGCTAGAAAAGAGCTCAAAAGCCTGAAATTCTTCTCATGTAGCATCAGTAGTTTCTGACTGACCTTGGTTGAGGGTTGATGTGCTGTTGATGTCCCCTGAGATAAAGGAGGATTCAGATTGCTTTCTTACAGTGTCGTTCCACATCCTCCTGATTCGACTCTGTCAGATTCACAGCAAAGGGCAGCAATTAAGGGCCGATTCACTTTGTTAACAGTGGGAGAAAATGATCTGCAACTACGCTGGGGTTTTAACAAAATCATTCATCATAGCCCTGACACCTGCGGACCCAGAGGTGTTGCTTCATCAGATTACTCTCTTTATGCTTTCTCTATGACACATTTCCCAATTTATATAATTCGATAGGAATTTTTGATTGAATTTCTCTCGCGTTCTGGGGAATTTCTGTCCTCTGATTTTATAAAGAGCCATCACTGCCATTATTGGGACCTCCTAACTGTCAGAATGCTTAAAGTGAGAAGATAAAAGCCAAGGCAACCTAGATAAACAGGAATCACGTGAACCAAAATATTCAACAAAGTGTCAAAAGTCCCAAGCAGTGAAAACATAAAGCAAGAGAGAAGTGAAAAGTGGAACACATCTTGCAGTGTGTGCTGCCATGCTGAAGAACATGCCATAGTGGAAGCACAGTATATCACATGTAGGAAACATTTTACATTTTCATATCATTTGAGATTTGCAATGTATATCTTCCATGTCATCATAAAAGGCAGAGGAAAGCTGGGTCAGCTCTGTTCTTCCAGGTGCGGAGTCGCGGCCGTACCTGAGTGCCGGAGGAGTAGCGTGCGCTTGTCCTTGTTGTCGCTGTCTTTGTGGAACTGTGGGAGCTCTCAGTTGGTAACCCGCCGCAACAGTATGTGTGGCGGAAACATTTGCTGTACTCTCTGCGAACCTACAATTCAAAAGGATTTGTCTTCTTTGAGTTACCAATCACACCCTGCTTCTCACCACTGAGCTCTCAGAACCAGAACTACATCTACAAAATATACATACTGTCCAAAGAAAACATCTCCATTTATTTGTTATTTTTATTTGTGCACAACGGCTGCCTTTTACATTGTGTAGAAATTCCAGGATTAATGGACCAACAGAAATGCTCCTAAAATGGTTTGCTTTTATACAATATATACACAATGAATTTATGAATTTGATTATTTATTATTATTAAGTTAAAGAATAAAAGTCTGAACCGAGTGTGAAGTTTATGTGTACGTGTGTGTGTGTGTATATATATATATATATATATATATATATATATTTTTTTTTTATTATTATTATTATTAATACATAAAAAAAAAAAAAAAAAAAAAAAAAAAATATATATATATATATATATATATATATATATATATATATATATATACACACACGTATATAACAAGTAAATCTCACTTTTTTCTGAAGCAGGCAGTAGAAGATGAAGATAAACATCCCCTGGAAGGTGTTGAAGATGGTGAAGAGATAAGCCAGCACCACTGATTTCTCATTGATGAAAAACAAACCGAAGGACCAGGTGAGGCTCACAAGACACAGCAGGGCGAAGGCTCCTAGGGTCCATGACCTTCAAAAGCAGAAACACAACACCAACTCTGAGCCTGGAAGACGCCACCATTTACCATACCTCAAAACAAGCACTGATGAAGACATGAGAGGAAGACATCTACTATAAACATTCAAGAGGAGAGGAAAAAAAAACACGCTTGTACAACATTTATGGCACAATAAGGTTTTAAAAGAAGGTCCTTGTCATTTGGAACCTGAGGCTGGGAGAGATGAGAAAATGTAAGGGAACATACCGAGATCTGAATAAGAAATGGATAAATGAATATTACGCTTGTCTATTAGACGCTCAGTAATTTAGAAGCATATTTTTGATGCTGGGGATTTTGTGCATGCCACACTACTATGTGAAGAAATGCTTGTGCGGTTTTTGGGCTGCATTCAGAAGGAAGGAGAGAAGGAATATTGCACTTGAGAATTGTAATCGTTTCAAATGGGTCCATTACACTTGAGGAGGCTCTGACAACACGTCTCGGCTAGCTAAGGAACCAAAGAGATAGAGTTAGAGGAAAGAAAAGGAACAGCAAAAAGGAAAAAAGGAGGTGGTGTGTGAAGGTCCGTGGGAGCCTTCGGACACCAGCGCTGACAGAAAACAGCACCGGACAAACAAACATGGAGAATGGGCACTCTAAACAGAGGATGAGGGAGCTGGAGGGTTCAGAGGGAGACTGACGAGAGCGGCAAGAATGATGAAAGGGAAAACTAGGAGGCCGAGAAAGGAACGTCTAGCTAACGCTCTTACTTGATAAATGGTTTATTATCTTCATAGCTAGAGAGCACGGTAAGCAGGGGAGAGAGACAAAATCAGGTCAGACAGATCACAGTTTGATTAGCATGCAGTTTAGTCAAAAGAAAATAAGAATGAAAAAAGAGGGAAAAAAACTGAAACTGGAATTAGCGAAGAAGTAACTGGATGAAGCTGGTAGAATCAGGAGGAAAGATTATAATCATTATTATTGTGTATGTCAAACAGATGATGAGGCTGCAAACTGCACTGAGCCAATTCGCTTGTGTACAACAAGACACTGTACAAATGTGAAACATATGCTATACATGGACTCAGACAAAAGCAGTACTGTGATAAAGCTTTACAGCCACACTGGGCTTTCTAGCCCCTACTTCCTTTTTCAAATGGAACAGCAAAAGAGAAACACATTTGATTTATATTACTTATGTTTTCCAACCCAGCTTGATAAACAAAACAAGACAAAGAGGGGTCTTTTCAGGTCAGGCTTAACAGAAAATGTGCTGTATATTTTACCCACCATGTAAAATGTACAGTGGTGGTAAAGTTTTATGATTGAACCCCATAGGTTGTGATATATGGTGAGAGCTTACCCAGGCAAATCGGTATTATAGTAGCCATCACAAACGCGATAATTACTGGTTTGGGTAAGAGGACAGTGAAAGGAAGAAAGAGAGAGAGAAAGAGGGAGAAATATGGAGAACGGGAAGAGAAGAAACGAGATGCCACAGATTAGCTCTCTCCACATGCAACATGCAAACAGTGAATCCAGTGCAAGGTGGGCTGCAGCCTGTAATCTCAGGTAGAAAAAAAGAATACCCAGCAGCATAACACTGTAAACATAAAACACGGTATCTGATTTTATCTTTATTCCATTTTTACTTATTATTAATCCGATTCATTGCATTGCACTTATCACAAGTCATTTATTTGGACTTATTATAAATGATATCTAAATTCTTGTTCCAGCACCATAATGTTTGTTGTAGATCACTTTTTTGTAACGCACTCAAAATCTAAAGTCAAATTAAATCATCAAATATCACATACAGTAAGATAAACCCTAAGTATTACATATTCTATAATAATAAAAGTAGCAGTATGTGGAATAATAATCAAAATAATAATCATCAAAAGTAGTTACCAAACAGAAAAGACGCAACACGTTAAGAGCGCATACACACCCTATACCACACATACACATCAAATGATCAAACCCCAATGCTTCAGCATTCATAAGTGCAGGTTTACATGAGGTACTTTAAAAGTAAATATTGACAGTGACAGACGTGTTCCCATTATAACTGTAATAAAGCATCATTCCCAAGATATACAACCCAAGAAACGGAGGTAGTTATAAGCTCAATGGATCATTTACATAGATTTTTGTGGGCACAAAAACTACATAAAATACGCAAAAAGATCATTATGGAGACTCATATGACTGCTGAAATAACTAGGTCAGATCCCCATAATCCTCTTAACTGTTCAAAATATATTCCAACAGTAATAAAATGATATCTATTTACTGTTGTTACCTTTAAATCATTAAAAGTCATTTTTGTGCTCAAGTAGAAATGAATACAGAGAACATTTATCTAAGCTCAGAACTTTGTATTTTTGTATGTTTGTATATGTATAAGCTTATTATTTTTTTTATTATTATTTATGAGAATGATCACTTGAGTCCAAAGCATCTGAATCTTCCAAAGAATCATTACTGTAAATCATACTCTTTCAAGTATAAATACCTAATTAATGCTATTCAGCTCTACTGAACTTGCTGATGCTTTATTACAGCCAGAACAAACGGCAGAGCAAATGTGTATCGCTTGAGTCGATACACAGTTATTTACTTTATAATGACAATGTGTCATTCTGATTACTGACAAATATTCAAGCAACATTTTATAAATGCATTATT
The DNA here is from genome assembly GCA_024036415.1 of Prochilodus magdalenae. Taxonomy (NCBI): domain Eukaryota; kingdom Metazoa; phylum Chordata; class Actinopteri; order Characiformes; family Prochilodontidae; genus Prochilodus; species Prochilodus magdalenae. Next base: position 1,238,656 of record JAMWET010000363.1, on the reverse strand, counting down.
TATTCCACATGCATGTGCTATGAAATCCCTCGTAGGTAGCCTTCGAATGAAGCGTTACCAAAAAGGCTTTTTTACTCCGTCTTTTAACCGCATTCTAATTCAGACGGCCAGGAGGCAGGCAGAACTCGCCAGACAAATATGTTCTCTTTTCTGCTATTAAAAGACAGCCTGATTTTTTTCAAGCAGGAACACATGGAAATGCTTTTATTCTGTCTTAAACCACCCCCACCCCCCACCACACACACACACACATACTGGAACATGTATTCACACAACTCTTCCAGCCAGGGCCTTATTCTATGCTGTAGGGAGACTCTGGGTATGTGGAGGTGTGCCAAGAGGAATTTTGTGGTCACTGTAACAGTGGAAGCTAAAAAGGAACTCTCACAAAGTAGATGTTGTCATCATTGTGATGTTCTGGCCATAACTCCTATTTAAAAAAAAGCTGTCTGAAACGATTATAATCTTCAGTCCATTTGAATTCCTTTGGTAAATGCACTGCCTGACTAAATTAAACCAAGAAGATGTGGTTTAGTAGAAAACTTACTTCTATACAATAAACAAAGCAACAAAACAAAGGAGGGAGAAAAGTATTCCTGTCTTTTATGATGACAATTTCAACTAAGTGGAAAACAGTGCCTGCCTGTTGGACTACATGTAAGCAGGTGAGCGGATATCAAAAGACTCGGAACAGCTTCACTTACTTTATGTTTTCCAACCTGCTGGAGTCAGGTTTCAATGAAGTGGAGTGCTTCACCATTTTGTACATTGTGATGACCAGGAAGATGAGATTAAGCTGTCGAAAAAGGATAATGCCTGTGTTAATAAATGAAGATATATGACAAAATGAAAGAGATTTTTTATTAGTTGTTTTTTGGAAAAGAGCCACACAAACTTCTGTTCAGACAGTGCCTAATGCAATATCCTGCATGTTGCAGGGCAAAGCCAAGAAGACTGGAGCCAACCGTGGTATCATTCTATATTGATAAGGACATGAAAAATGGATCAAAATCCACCACAGATAAACACAGGGGCTGTTAAGAGAAGGCCGGAAAGATGGTACAAGACAGTCTACTGATGGAGACAAAAAAATCAAATAATATAATGATGCACGCACATATTCCTTGCTCTGTTTGGGGGAAGGGCAGCAGAAATAGTAGCATACAAATAAGAACAATTGAAAGCAGAATGCAGGATTAACACTCTCATTCTTCTCTCTTACACACGCATGCATGCACGAACACACACACACACACACACACACACACACACACACACACACACACACACACACAGACACACACACACACCCTAGGCATGTTGCAGTTACTAGTTTTAATGATACAGTACTGTACAAAGCTCAGAGACCACTTTTCATTAATTAAATTTCCAGTCAAAATTTAGATATTTCAGAGCAGATAATTCTCACCTTAACACATCACTTTATGTGTTTGGGTTTACTTTAATCATGAGAAGCAGAAAACTACTAACACTGAAAAAATTTTAACAACTGAAAGGAAGATAAAAACATCGGTAATAATGAGAAAAAAACAACGGTAATAAAAAGAACGATCTTGAGTACTGAAAAAATATATGTCTAATATCTGATAATAGATATAAAAAACAATAAACAAAAAAAGATGATTATTTCCATTTTTATTTATCTAGATTGTTCAAGCAGTTCTTTGCATTGTGTAAAAAACACTTGACACATCACATGACCTGGAAATGGAAAAACAAATCTTTACACTAATTTTCACTGCAAGGTATGAATGCCATTTTGGAGATAACTGTTTTTCCTTGGACAGGGATGGTATGTCTGTTATGACTAGAAATTAAATAGAACAGTGGTGGACTCTGATTTTTGTACAGTGTTGAAAAAACTTGACAATTGTTATGTTTCCAATTTTAATAACAGTAATATGTTGCTGTAGAGCATGGTGTAAGAAAGTAGCACACTGATACAGCCTCCCTGCAAAACAAGCACAGAGACAATGCGGGCACAAAATACAATGTACGTGGAAACTAGTTATAAAGTGATTTGTAAATGTTCGTAGCCATTAATGTAACACCTCTGGTGAACTGTTATTATTGAATGTATTTATTTTTTTGATAGGGTCTATACAGACAACACTGATACATAAAAAGCTTGACAAGTGTAGAGAGCTTCTAGCTAAAGAAAGCTGCTGTCCATGCTGTATCCGTAGGCATATTTAACAGAACTCGGTGACCAAAAACTGTGACAGGTTCAGCTGTTGATCATGGTAGGAATGTACAATTCCCACCTCTGCTAGACCTGCTAGAGTATTTCTCTTTTTAGGGCGAGTAAGCCTGTCTGAAAGTGCTGAGCTTGCCAGATCTTGTAGCATTTGGTGGGCTAAGTGCTATAAATCCTTGCTCTAAAAGGACACCACGTTCACAGTATAGTCCATGAGTGTAAATGGCATCAGTGGTCTGAAATAAGCTTTCTCTTGTCTTTTCTTTTCTCTCTGCCATCCGGTCACACGTCGTAGCTGTTTCGTAGCCTGCTATCAAAAAGCAGAGCTAATCAATATCCCCCCTCCCTTGCACAATCAGCTGCTGGGGCGGTGCAGAAAAATGGTGCGAGAAAATGAAAGGAGGAGTGAGATGAGAACGACGAAAGAAAGTATATCGTCCCTTTTCGTATGGCAGATTGCCATGATGTTGCGTTTTGTTTCATGGGGGCCCAGTGGTCTCTGTGGCTCCGGCGTGACTCGGGCACTTTGAAACGCCTCTCACACAGCCTGGAGTGGTGACACGGATCTGATGAGACAGGGGAGGAGGGGAGTGCGTGTGTGTGTGCGCGTGTGTGTGTGTGTGTGTGTGCGTGCGTGCGTGTGTGTGTGTGTGTGTGTGTGCACACAGTGCTAGGAAAAGAAACTCAGCCAAGCACACTGCTAACCCCCCCTCTACACAGCCACCAACTCACTTTCCCTTCTGGCCTCCCTGGGGCCTCTGTTACCTTTGTGAGAGCTGCTCCTGACGTAGCCCCCCATACTCTCTTTCTCTCTCTCTCTCTACGGCTATCCATGCAGAAGGCCCTGGGCTCTTACTCTATGGACTGTGCAGAAAGCTTTTTACCCCACCGTGGGAGTCGCAAGTGCGCGCTCGCCCGCTAAACTCCGGATGAACCGGATGAAATATTAAAGGTGCAGATGGAGCTGTCCTGGATGATGCAAACAGCTCGTGACGTGTCATGATCCGAGCTTGCAAGGCACACTAATGCCTTGAGACCACTCATTACTTCCATGTCCTTCTTTTTCATGGAGCTAATGCCCTCCCGCGCCCTGGAGAAGGGCAACCTCTGGCTGACTGTGGGCTTCCTAGAGCCTCAAGAAGTATCTCTTTAATGAAGGTGCTACAAATTTCTTAAAAATTAAGAGTTATTCGACGTGAAGTCATAACAGGAACTATTTTGATTAACCTCTGGATGATTCTTAAAAACAAAAAGAAACTGGAAGTATTCAAAGTAACTAAAATCACTCAACTGAATGGTTCTTTAGGGAACCCAAAGAGGTTCTTCAAAAGACCTCTGTTTTTAAGAATGCAGGAGCAGGAAATAATAAAAGAAGTAAGGGGGGGAAAGGGTTTTCAAAGCTGAAAGACCACCCTAGGCCTTTGCATCAGTTTTTTCTTCCTTCCTTTTCTAAAATCAGGCTGCTGCAACTGTAACACTTTGAATAATGAGATCTCTTTCTGTGTCCCCCTCCTCTACCTCTTTCCTCACTGACAAGGACAAAGCCAATTTGCTGAGAAACCAGGGTCATGGGTTTAGGGGGAAACCTTGGTCCCAGCGGATCCCTAGAGAACGCACCAGCCATTGTGCTTCATCTTGCATTGTCAATTGTGGAAACGGGCTAGAGAGCAGCGAGTCCTGCTCGCTGTCCAGCCGAAGCCTTCAACAATAAATCAGCTTCATAAAGGGGCACGCTCCTTATGTTGCAGATGACTAGAACATGGGTTCTGATTATCAGAGCCACCGCAAACACATACATCAAACCAGCAGATGATTTCAGGCTGCAGAGGAGAGTCTCTTATACGCCTCCACAAAGAGCCATTTGCAGACCTTTCTGCTGAGGGTGACTTCTAATCTGTAACTTTGTACTTGAGCCTATATCTTAGCGGCTGCCATAGCTTGCCACTTTTCTTCTTCTTTTTCCTCCCTTTTTTTTAACATTTGATAACTCTCAGTGTTCATGGCCCAAGGTTTCACTCGCCACTGTAAGACAAACAGCACTTTCCATTACCGTAATCTCAACATTTGACAAACGTTCGAGGAGGTCATGTCGTCTATGGATAATAAACTCGGCCCTGGCCAAACATTTCTCCACCTTCTCCTCCTCCTCCTCTCTTCGTTTCAGGACGAGCTTCGACCGCTTTCTCATCCGCCAGGGATAGAGATTAGAGGGCAAACCAATAGATAGCGGAGCTGTCTCCAAAGGTGCTCAGCTCTTGTGAATGCCACCTGCTAGATTTTCTCTCTTTTTCCCACTCCCTCTTTTCCTCCCCTTTCCCTTTCTTTCCTCCCCAACACCATCCCCCAGGCCTTTTGCTTCTGCTCCTCACCAATCTACTTGGAGGCAGTGAGGTCATAACCAGTAAATAATTGCATGCTTGAACGGCAGCTGTGTCAATATGATACACCATATGTCCTTCACCCCCATGCTCCTCAAAACAAGCTCTTCCAATGCCGCTGGAAGTACTGTACCAGAAGAGACCGTTATCAGCTATTTCCTTAAAAAGTCACGTTGCAAGAAAAAAAACCTATGCCTATTGCTTATGGATATTGGTCTAAAGTAACCGTGGCTTGTCCTTGGTGAGTACGCTGAGTATTGTTTGAGCATGCGTTATAGTTCAACGCTCTGTTGAGAAAGCCTCTTTATGTCACAATTAATCCCAACAAAAAAACATTATTCAGGGCCTTAGTGCCATCTTTTCAGAGCGCTTCCCTCCTACAGCGGACTGCATTGACTGGGTTTGCTGAGACTGAACTGATCTGAGCAGAAATCGAAGGGCTACAATCTGTTGAATCAAGCTGGAGAAATAACAAAGGCGGCCTGGCTTGATGTTTTTACACTGCGGCGCTTCTTGTCGCAGCATCTGTCCTTGGCTTGGAGAAGTCAATTACTGCTTAAGCTATGAGGCAAATAGTTTCGGCCAGTCCTGGAGACAAATACCCCTGTTTTCTACTCCTTTGTTCCCACTTGGTAAGCACACACGGCAGCAGATGCACACTCTTACAGAGCCAAGAATTAAACTGAACATACCATAATGATGAAGGTAACAGGTCCAATGAAGCTCCAAATGAAGTGGTTGTCCACTCTCAGCCAGCATCTGCAGAAAAGACAAAATCAAAGTCATTAAAAATCCAGCTCAGGTTACAAGGGAAAAAAGGAAAACCCCTGTCAAATGCACTTATTTAGACAACAAGGTTCTGTCTTGATAAGGTTTACAAGAAAAAAGCAACGAGAGAATACTATCCCTGGCTAAAGCTGCATAGTGTCTGGTGTAGATCACATTACGATGTTGTAGGCCTGCTCAGTCAGTATATACATTACTGTTAAATGCAGCTCAAAGATGGTAATTGTCTGTAAAAGTATCCAGGTGCTCTTGTCTGTGACCTCCGGCAGGAAATATTGATTATCTAAATTAGTGCAAACTTACACCGTGCTAATAGAAACCACAGAAGACACACACACACACACACACACACTCACACACACACACACACACATACAGAGACACACACACACAAACTTGCAGTGTTACAAAAGAAACGACTTGAAACCAGAAGTCTCATTTTTTCCTCTCATTTCCCTCTACAGTTGCATGTGATATTGCATTACTGCATTCAGTCATACTGGCAGTTTTAGGAAAAGCCTAACCGGAGTAGTTCGACCTGTTTTAGGTGCACATTAATGAACAATGTAAGGAGGAACCCTTCCCACCTCTAGAGTCCAGCCTGCGCTAAAACACCATCATTAATCTGCGTAAAAGCCTTTTTCCTGTGCGGCACTTGTCTTTGTTAGAGAGCATTTTACAAACAAGAGGTCGCCAGAGGCTCTTTGAGCCAAACACACTAACAAAGTGATGAAAACCACAGTCACTTCAGGTGTCCTCTGAAGACTTAGTCTGAGTATGTGTCTGTGTTCAAGGCAATATGCTCCCTATACACTTAACTCATCCATAGTGGCGATTCTCTGAAGGCTCTGGGCTCCTCGTGTGCAGGAGACACTCTAAACAATAGCAACCCACACAGCTACTAAAAATAAAATCTTTTTGTGTTCACTTACGCTTTTGTCGTCCCATAGCTCCTGTAGTCCACGACAGCAGAGACCCCCACGACAATGGCGGGAAGGAGATAGCCAGAGACGTAATAATATTTCTTCCGTGAATATTCGCTCTCAAAGACCTCCACCAGCATGAGGTACAGCTGAACTCCCTCCAAGCACATCCAAGCAAAAGAGGCCAGGAAGAAATAATGCAAGATCCCAGCGATGACCGAACAGTCAATCTGTGAAACAAACAAAAAACCTCAGTGAGACTGGCACAGAAGGGGATAGTAATGAACACTGAAAGAACAGGACAGTTATATGCCTGTCTGACGCAGAGAATCAGCAGTGTCTTCATAATAAGCAAACGCTTCAGCCTCAACACAACACGTGATTCATTATATTTTGTTAAGTACCTTTAATAAGAAAGGAACAAGGTGTGTATCCCGAAAAAAAAAAAAAAAGATGACTACCGAGCACAACATGTCAAGTTATTTCTTTGTGATCCATATCAAAGGCCTAAGAAGTAGAACCTCGATGTTTGTATGGTAAGGGGTACATTAGATAAAAGATAAGGACCCAGCGTGTATACAGTGCTTTCTCTCTGTAAACAAAATCCTGAAATAAAAAAAAAAGAAAAAAAGAGAGCCTGTGAAACTATACAAGTGAATCTATTCCTAGAGCACATATAAATCAAAAGCAGACCCACAACCATTCAGTGTTTCAATTAGGAAGGGGTTTAGAGGGTCTTAAATATTTTTTAATTACTGCCAAAAATGTTGTGCGTGTCAGACTGGATGAAATGTGCCGAAGTTATGTTGTATTTTAAATCGAATCATCTTATCTTCATATTCATGCTGATAAAGTGGACAGTTTCAGAGATTTATGCTTTAATATAGGCCTAATGTCATTTCGATCTATTACTGGGTGTGAGCTTGCTGCCAGGCTTCTCCCTTTGCATATCAGCATGTGCTGGCTCATTTAGTTCAGTTTACCTTTGACCACAAATGAACGACAACCCAGCTGCCCATGCTTGCTGTTTCACTGCTCAGCATTTACTTTAAGCAAGCAATGGAATAAAAATGTGTACACAGAAAATTAAAAAATATATAAATCAAATGTTTTTGTGAACAAGCTCCTTACCATAAATCAAAAACACCTTTTGATTTTACTTGAATGGAAGAAATGTTCACATCTCTGTTGGAGATTTTTTCATATTTCAAATTCGCATTTATAAACCATTCACCTGTTCGATTGTTAAATTCTGGATGAATAGGGCTTGAATGATAAAATTATTATTATTTCAGAACAATAAATGGGCTTATAAAGGTTTAAAAACCTGCAACAAAAAAATGCAGCTTTTGTTTGATAAAATAAATGTATCATGTGACAAATTTATCATGTAACTTCCTGCCACACTAAACTGTAGTTACACATTCATTAAAGATAACAAATAATTTGCACTCTGTAGCAGCCCATAAAGTAGGATTCACATGTTATACAAATCAGTTCAAAATCCAAAATCACTCCTATGTCCTATGTAACGATCCTATGTCCATACACTTGTAATTCCAGCGAACACAAGTAATACCATAGCAGTAATGAATAGAGAACAGGTGAAAAAGCAAAAAAAGTGGTATTAGCAGGTATGCTTATTTATACTGGGGGTAAATCTGAAATACACAAATGATATGTAAGACTAAGCAAATAAATCAACTGCTGTTTACTGCTACTTCTCTGCATTACTCAAGACTTTACAAAAGAAGGTTTACCTTGTGGAAAGAACATCTTGGTGTTATGAGACACAAGAGAGGTTACTGAATCACAAAATCAATGGCTATATCTCAATATTTACCCTGTACTCTGTCATATCGATGCCGATTAGGAAGGTGAGTTCAGCAATGAAGAGGTTTATGCAGAAATTCTTGTGGATCGTGTTCCTGTCGCTCTGCAGGCCTCTGAAGAAGCAGAAGGTGAATATGCACATGCCAAGGCAGATGAGGGACACCACGATGCCTACTCGTGTGATGACTGTCAGGAGTAACTTGTGCACTCCGTCCGGGCCCTGGAGAACAAGAAAATGGAGCGAGAGAAAAGATCAGTTTATCAGTAGAAGAGATAAATGGCTTGCCAAGTCAATGATAGATCATGTCTGTCACAACCATCTGTTGTAGCTTGCTAAGGGCTATGAAACACAGCCTGTTTTCGTTTTTGTTCAACAAATAAGAGGGAATGGATTAGAGAACCAAGTTATGAATCTGCTGTGCTGCATTTCTTACCAATACTTCTTGATGAGCCATGAGTACGGCAAAATTTGTAAGATGGCTGCAGGAGCAGGTTGTGTGGGTTTTGTTGGAATCAATGAGCCTGCAACCTTGTGTAGACCAGTATCCCATCATGCTCCTCTCGGAGTAATTCCAAAAGGAGCAGTTTGAGTTAAAGTAGTGTTGCATCTGTGCGAGGGGAAAAAAAGGAAAAGAAGACAAATTCATAATCCACACCTAAATTGCATAGCATTCATCCTTCCCCTTGACAAGCTAATGATGCATCACCCTCGTAAAAAACACTAAATACTCAGTGTGTAGTCCCATTGCTAAACAACTGAGAAATCTAGCATGGGACCATTGATTATATGAGGTGCTAATAGGGAGTATAATGGTTTGAAGGCATGTCTGTGAAAATCACACAATTACTTTGATAGAGAGCAAAAATCAAGCTGGGGCTCCTCTGGGAGCACTTCTGACAACTTTAAAAGACAGAAGATAATTGGTCCTCCGGTAATTTCATCCCACATTGTACGGCTAATCTGGGAGTTAATTTTCCAATCGAAAAAAAGGGGAAATTGCATCATTTACATCCTAATGTCGACGAACGAATTAGTATTCATTAAGAATTTCGTCTAGACCCCCTAATAATCACCAGTTCATTCTTAGTTAATTTCATGTTCGATGGCTTAAACAAACTCCTCTATGACCTTGCAGGCTGTTTTGAAATGAGACAAAGTTTGCACTTCCCTTATCTTTTCTGTCTAGCTCCCCTCTCCTGCTGCGCTTAAAGTCTGTGTGTTTGTTTATCAGCAGGACTCACATCGATGTGTTCCAGGGTAAAAATCACCGGCTCGGTTATGAAGACGCGACTGGACTCCTTGTTGATTGAGGCGGCAATGACGTCAGAGTTCACCGCCACTGAGAGGTTGCGGCCGTTTGCCTCGCTGCCCAGTTTGATCGTGGCGTTCTCGGTGCTCAGGAACTGGCCCAGGTTTTTGTACAGAGCAAAAACCAACTTGGCAACACCTGTAAACAAATTAAAATAACAGGAATGAGAAAAAAGGAAGGGTATAAGTATTCTATACTCTTATGAACTGAGGTATGATTCTGCATAACTTTGTATTAACTTATATAGTATATATATTTAATGTAAAATCTTTTTTGAAATAGACATTTTTTATTTTGTTGCTGAATTAGACTACTACTACTACTGAATGGTAATTATGACAAAATAAAAGTATAGGACATTTATTTGGTCTTTTATTTTTAAACAAAAAATCTATTCATTTAATTACTAAATACAGCTCACTGTAATTTGCATAATTATCACCATGGCACAACGTGCTTGCGCAGTAGGCTTGTGATGAGAAAAAGATGTGGTTTGATGGCACAGATTGCTAAATGAAGAAAACTGGAAGGGTGATAAGAAGAGACAGGCTAGATAACTAATAGAAAATGTGCAAAATTTGGGATAATTAAAATAAATAATTAAAAAACCCTAAAACTGCACAGTTTGTTCACTGTAAAACTGAATTAGCATTTCAGAATAGAAAGAAATCAAAGCTTCAGCATCTCAGCACAAAGCATCCATGTCTACGTATACTGTCCACAGAACAGACAAGATCAGCAACTAACATGAATCAATATGATTGCTAGTTGAGATGAAAGTTAGTAGAGAATGCATGTTATGTATGTTATAATGTAATTACTGTTATATGTGGTTGCCAGTTACAAAAGTAAATTAATAAGGGAGCAAGTTATTTAGCTAAACTTAGCATTTGTTTTATTATAAGGATGACAATTACACACACACGCGCACACAGGCCTATCAGGTAATGCACCAAATCCGATATAGCAGCTTTTGCAAGACACTATTCTCATTTGAATATTTACTATTGGTCTTTAATAAAGCAAAATGACTTTTTATCTGTTCACTAAATTAATCAATGGAATACTCGGCAGAATACTCGGTTATTAATATAATCAATAGACGCAGCCCTAGTCAGGTGTATAACATTATCTTCATATAACATATGAAGGATGGTGTTCTTTACTGCTGTACTGGCATGAGGAGAAGTCTGCAGTGTGAGACGGAAACAGAATTAACATTTAGGAGAAAGGTGGGGTTTGGGGAGTTTGTGTGATGAATGCCCATGGCATCAGACATGGCAGCAGTATTTGAGCAAAATCTGCTGATAGCCAGAAGCCCCCAAGATATGCAAAGTCATACTCAGCATTACAGCATTATTAATAAGACTAAGAGTCTTTAGACAGTCTCGCCCGAAACCATTTCAAAGAGATGGCGTCAGTCTTGTGTGTAAGTCTGAAATCAATAAGCAGTCATGCAATGTTCCCGCAGGAAAGAAATGTCCTGTCCAGATTTTCTTCCCAACAGAAAAGTTGAGCTTAGGGTCGTAACAATACATCGACTGTAATTGCTGCATCGATTCTAAGGGCTTGGATGCAATTCTATTAGTGAACCTCCTGGAATTACCTGGACTTCTGCCATGAGTAATAAGATGAGATCTTTATTCTGATAACAATAACAGACAATCACAATCTAACTAAACTAACTAAAAACACACAATCAGGTCATGTCTGTTATTGAGCACACTGACTAAACATACACAGTGCAGGCTAGAAAAAGCAAGGGAACTTGTAGATCCCCCTTCACCGGTAGGATGTTTCAATACAACTTTGAATCGTTTCTTTACTTAATGATCACAAGCTGTACAGGTTCTGAGGTGGCTAAGCATCCTCAAACCATGCTGCTACCTCCACCATGGCTTACAGTTGGATGAGGTTTTGGAGTTGGTGTGCAGTGTTCTTCTAAACAAAGCGCTGTGCCTTTGTGCTGAAAAAGTTCATCTGTCCATAGAACATTTTCCAAGAAGCACTGGGGAACAGCAGGGGTCTTGGGCAAATTTGAGATGGGGCACAATGTTAAGGTTTTTTTTTCCTTCAGTGTTTTTCTGATCATATAGTTTATATTAAGAGCTTTGAAATAGTCTCAAAATCCACCTTTTCTAGAATCACTACTGGAGATTATTAATCCGTATAACTGATAGTTAGTCTCAGTAATTCATAGATTATCAGAATAGTCGTTCGATCCACCTTTAATGCTTTATAAAAGGTGTGACAAGTCTAACTGTTTGTGTTGTATTACTTTTATTAAACTGTGTTTGTCTATAATTGGGACTTAGATATCAGTAAGACCACATTTGATTAGTGAACAATGCAGAAATACAGAAATCCATGCTCTCATTCTGACCCTTCTCTTTAAAAAATTGAGTTAGAAATGTAAAAATCTAATAAATAGCAGGAAGAAAAGAGGGTCCGCATAATGACTTGAAATGAGTAAAGACAGTTATCATTGCAGACAATTATCTGCTGCCTCTCAACTCATACAACAAATTCTGTGCCAGCTGACCTTCTAACTGTGGGCACCATAATAGGAGTGTTGGAATATTGCAGATATTTGAGTAAATATAAGATAGATCTTACTGGAGCTCTAGACAATGCCATTAATCCTAAGTGAATGAAATTGAAATTCCTTAAAAAAGGAATCATGTGTCACATTATAGCAGTTGCTTGGCTATTGACATTTGAGGTTTAAATTCCTTTTTTTTTAACATGTATCTTAAGTCATACACTGCTTCAAGGACTGTTTTTTGGACACATCGTATGTCAGTTTTCAGACTGAGTTACAGTGTCAATAAGAATTATTTATTTAAAATCTTTTTAAGCCTCATGGCCAGAAGGCCAGTATTGTAGGTAATCCGCTACCGTCCGTTGTGTGTGTGTTGTCACAGTGCAGAGTGTGAGACTGTGTTTCTTTTTATGAGCATTTATGAAAGCTCATTTATCTGCTCTGTCAGTGGCAGAAATGCTTTGTATAAGCACTATGAAGTCTCGATCCAGCACCCTTCAGGTGATGTTCGCGTGACATATTCTTGCAGCATGTAATAATCATCTGAAAGCAGGCACCTGAAATGAGTCTCACATGGTGCACGCCGACAACTACATATGTCAAAGCTGTAGGTTCAGATTCATAGACCACAGGCTATAGTGAAAGACCAATTTGACAGTTGCCACCTTCTCCATGGTTACAGCAGGGAAAAAAGCAGTGGCAGTTAACACTCCTCATGCTCCACAAACACTTCTGCTTCTACTTCTGCCTGAGAAATGAGCATGTGTGTATGTGTGCGAGCGTGTCAGTGATGGGGCTTACCGTTCCGACTGTTCAGCTTAACAGTATTGGCGGACAGCTGGATAGATATACCGCCCTTGCTGCTCTGTGGAAACTTGAAATCCTGCACCTGGCCATCTGTGCTCAGCACATAAACATCAAGGACTAGACAGAGAGACAGAGAGAGAGAGAGAGAACGTTTTTAGCGCTACTGCTTTCGCCTAAAAGCTGAGGGATTTTGGAAAAATATAATATCACAAGTTAAATATATAATATTACTTCAGGTCCCAGGACACACAGTAGAAAAGAAAAGCAGTTAATTAGTTAATTAAACATCCATTAAAGTTTAAATGGAAAAAAAAAAAAAAAAAAAGATAAAACTATCTTGTACCTGGGCACGGTACATGCTTAAATGACATCCCTTAGTCCAAACTCACAGTTACTGTTATGACTGTTATGTCAACTGCCCGTAACACCACGTCAATGCCACTAAAGAATGCAATGGTGTCGTGCCAGATTGTCATAGAGTGACTCAGAATGGCAGCGGGTCATCTTCAGTGACGAGTCCTGCTACAAACGAATCTTTGTGCAGAGACACAGTGGTCAGTGCCAAGATGGACAGTTTGTTTGTTACGTATCACACGTCCAGATGGCCTGGTGTCACTCCACCTCCACTTCTATCGCAAAATCAGCAGGAAGTGTGTGAGAATACTTAAGATGCATGGGGTGAATTATCACAGGACACCATTAGGAACCTGTACAACTTCATGTCGAGATGTCGGCATGTTGCGTTACCAAACATGACAGCCCAACGCAATACTGAGAGACACTACTTCTGTATGTGTAGCTCAGTAAATATGGCCCATATCAGCCTAAACTGATCATCATTTATTGGTCCTGATAACCTTTATCTTCCTCCCCAATAGCACCGCAATCCCACACTTCCTTCTGGGTCCAACTATTCTTTACGAAGAGTGTACATAGCTGTTGTTAAATGTCTTGCTGGCTTTGTGGCTCACAAACAATACTATCCAGCTTGATGTCTTAAAGAAGGTTCACACTTGCTTTACTGCTGGATGTGCATCTAGGGAGCACTTGAATGGCCAGATGATACAGCGGACAAAAAACAAAAGGATGAACAGGTGACAGACAGGCAGATGGACAGAGGAGTTAGGTCAGTTAGCAAAGTTTGTTTGCTTGGATGCTAGCTTCCACTCGGTTGTTAGGTTTCCTTTGGCAAATTTCTTCTCTGACTCAAGCGTAGGGAAACTGTGAGGGAACACTGCTCAAGCTGTGAAGGTGGGAAAGCCCTCATGAGCCTGAGACTGGTGAGGGTGCTGCTTATTTGAGCAATACCCAGGATTAGGACTCCCCAGTTTACATGAAAAGATGAAGTACACTGGTCAGTTGATGGACATTGTTAAATTATTCATAAAATCGACATACGTGTACATATATTCGTTGTACCCACAAAAGTAAGATCAACTTAACTAGGAACTAGATTCTGTGGGGTTTTCAAGACATAAAATAAGACAATGGCATAATGGACTGCCACCCATCAGCTAGATATTAATATGCAGGTACTGCGTCTATAAATCTTTGTTGTGGTACAGGCATGTGTCCATGATATGCCATACCCAGAAAAAACATAATGATGTAACTAAAATAACATCCTCACACCTATCACTGTGCATTATGCACTCAAACTATCTGCACGTCTTTTATTGGCATTACTCACTTATATTGCTAGCTGGCACTTTCACAATGGCTGGTTCCATAAGATTGTCAGCAAGGACGAAAGCTCCTTCCTCCAGAGTATCCAGTAACATGGTTGCAGCATGCGTCTGCTCTGTGCTGTTCATGTCTCGCCAGGACTTCAGAGCCTCAGGACGGAGGAGGTTGTCAACCGTATCCACAATAGCCTGCAGCCGCAAGGAACAGTGGTGTCAGCACTTATGACAATACTATGGTCAGAGGTCAAATCTCTCAGTTTATGTCAGCAGTGGTCAGCTTATGACCATGAAAACAAACAAACACACCTTGACAGCACAAGTTTCATGTATTTTGTCAATCAAATTTTTTGATTGATTTTCATAACAGCACATTTCATTCAAGCGCGAGCAAGAAAAAAAGGAAAATTCAAATAGTGCCCAGTATACAGTGCAGTCCACATGTACACAATGAAGTACACAGTGACGCAGTGTTTGTTATTCTGGCCCTGTGCTCCAGCACGCTGGATCTGAAATAAAATGAAATGATGATGAGGTTAAGTGTAAAAGGTGTATAATGTCAGTTTTAATTTAGGTAAATATTTACATCTGCAGTGGGTGAACCACAGGAATCACAGCCAATTTTGCACTTAATCCTCCTATTTCAAGAGGCCATATGTAATTGGAAAAATTACCATAATCGGAAATAAAAATGACATGTTTAATTCTTCGATGCAAATCCAGCTTTAGGTCTGTGACCCACAGATATCACTAAATGCTTACTGGGTGATGCCTGGACTGTAACGCAGCCATATTCAATTCCTACTCCTTTCAGTGACATTTTGTCAGTCTTGCTTTGGATAAGTGAAATGGATGTTTGATTGCTTTCAGGTCAGATCACTTGATTTTACCAGTAAAGAACACAGCAGTCCTTGGTTTCTATAGAGCTGCAACAGTATTATGTGTAGTTCACTGTCCTGCTGCAAGGTGATGTAGCATTCATGAGTTCTGAGGCATTTAGTTGGATCAGAGTTGTTAAGCTGTTTCAGTACACTTCACAATGTAGTCAATAAACGTAACTGCACCAGTTTAAATGGCAGCCATACATAACGATGTTTGATGTTGGACGGGTGGAGGGTTCGCTTTGGGTCATGAGCAGCTCTTTTTTTCTCTCTCCACAGTTCCCTTTGTCTATAACTTTGGGACAGGTACATTTTCATTTCATGAACTTTCCCTGAGAGGCATACAAACTGTTGCAGCCTAACCCAAGGCTTGCCAACAGTTTGCTTTCTGTGGTAAACCCAATGAGGTCAGTCTGGTGTACACTTCCTAGTATGATAGCATTTAATAGAGCTTCACCATGCTGTTCTTAATTTCATTACATATACTTTACTGATATACCACTGTGGCTTCATCTATTATGATCTTTCGGCTCTGTAACAGCCTACGCTACCACCGTATTACATTTCTTTGGACCTCATGGTGAAAGACTCCAGATCAAAATGCTACATTTAAAAGCATTTGTAGATCTTTGTTCTGACTGAACTAATGATGCAACAACATACAGCTTGCCAAGTGAAATATAACAGCCAAGTAATTAATTATATTAATAAATAATAAACAATAAAAAGGTGTGTCACTGTCCAATCACTTATAGACTGCACTGCAAGTACTGTGAGACTCTCTGCTGACACCCCAGTGTCCAAGCTGAACCATACCACCTGTATTTACATGTGCGCATGTTGTCTTTTGTTGATAATTTGATGACCCACAAATTACATGGGTGGATTAACCTTAGGTTTCATCTGTGCCCATTGGGTTTCTGTTCTAAGGAACACTGAACCCTAAGAAAAAGCTGGGTTGAATACAGATGTTCCACAAGAAGAAGCCAAAGATTTAAAAATACTAATATTGTTTTCATGATCTTGATCCAGCACTGAAAGAAACACTTTCACATTTAACGTAGCCATTCAAATTCAGCCTCCAGAAAGAATGAAAGGCCACATCACAAGCTGCAAATCAGAACAACATCAAATGTATACACGAACATTAGCATGTGTCAAGGTCAAACAAAAATGCAAGAAAACAAAAGGGAAATTAAGAGAAAAACCAAACTCAAAACAAAAACCCTGGATCAGGCCGGAGTAAGATTAGTAGCAGCAAACGAATCCAAGCCACCGAATACAGTATATGTGGCAAGAGCATGGAGGGCTCTGGCAGATCAAAATGCAGGGAGTGATGGAGAGAATGAGAGGCTACATGGCAGGAGGACAGAAGCATGCCGCTGAGCAGAGGCAAGGAAGGAGGGAAGAAAAGTGGGGGGAGGGACGTGAAGAGAACACAGTGATAACGGTAGCGTGGCTCAAGTATACCTTCATATACGCCCTGCATGTCCTTTCTCGCTTTTGAAGCTTTGTCATTAGAAAGAAGACAAAAAAAGAGAGATCAAAGAAAAGAAAGAGACCATTAGAAATATGTGGAGGTTCTGCCACAGGTAACCAACCCACATGAGCTTCAGCAATGAAACAGTCGGGTTTTTACGGATGCCTTTTTCTATTATAAATGAAGGCCAAAGTTTGAAAGATGGTGTCTGGCCAGGAGGAAAACAGAATCAATACAGACGCATAACAGTAGTTTGCCAAATTTTACTCAACCAACCAAACTTAAATCCTACAAAGGTGCAATTGCAGCATCAGCTCCATGAACTCAAATCAATATGAAGACCTTTATTAAAACCAGTTATCAAATATGAATTTTCAAATGCGAAAATACTGTTAAAATGCCTGATGTATTGATTTTGTTGTTTATATTCGGCTGCTCTGTACATAGCCCCATGGAGCCAGATGTGATCTTATCAGGAGAATATGCATCTTGGGACAACAATGAGGATTTAATGTGAGATAATCCAACACCTTGTGAAGTTAGCCCCATGATTGTAACACTGTGGAGAAAATATTACATGTGGTAAAACACCTGACCGCTGGCAAAAGAAAAAAAACGTTTTGAGGAAATAGACCATATTTAGCTTTAGACAACATCACTGGGCAAGTAACAGAAGTTGACTATGAGTTACCAGCCCGTGTGGCCTGTGTCATTCACAGTTGCATTGTTAAAGCTGGAATAAAAGTGATACAGAAATAATTGGCAGCTGTGTTCCAGAAAAGACAAACTCTTGGATTTGTGTTCGAGCCAAATGAGGTGCTGTCATGCCTACTAGAAATGTGCAGTACGGACACCCATTATCTGCAGTGAACAACTGTAATGTTAAAAATACATAAATACATGTACTCACAGTGTAAACTGCTATACCTACAAGCTATCTGAAATCCTGCCTCAAGCTGTTCCCTGTACATGCAGCTGGAATCCCCTTCCCATTAAAAAAGGGAACCTGATCCTCTATTACAGACAGTAACTGACATGCCATCAAGGCTGTCATTTTTTGTCTTTCACACATCAAGACGTAAACAGCTGGCTGCGTCCAGTAAACGTTTTGCCCCCTGTTAGCAAACAAGCCAAATCTTATTTCTCCTGTCATCAAACAAAGATATTCAAACATATCTGAGGTTATTTTAGAGAACAGTTTGTGCACTGAGCACACCTAAAGCGAAGGAAACATTTCTGAAATTTTTTAAACATTCATTCTGAAGAATGATCGTGAGCTAATGAAGGTATTTCACTAGCTAACTGGCTTTGTACTGAAACAGACACTGAAAGCAAGGTGGGAGGTGGAGGGGGGGCTTTATACTACCCTTGTCTGTGGCAGATTATGCCATAATCCAGCACCAAATGTTAGGTTTGTAGGTTGTCCCCAGATGTGTATTTTCAGGACAAAAATCACGTTTGACCCTGCAATATAATTCTGTAGCGCTCCTCCAGTGCCATGCGTGTATTCGGTGCATTTTTCAAAATGATTCTGATTGTGCCAAAATATTCAAATCAAATTGTGTTGAAATTTGAGATTTGAATCGTTTGCAAAAGAATCATAAGCAAAGAGGACTGTTGTATACGAAGAGGACTGCTCTACACCTCTACACCCGAAGGCGTAGCAGCGAGGCAAAAGGAAATGTAATTATACCTTGTTGAAGCTTCTTCCAGTAGAGTCCTTCTCGCTAGGCCTCAGCTCCTGCAGCTGAGCGTCCAAGATGTCCACCAGCTGCTCCATAAGCCTCATAGTGGAGCTGATGTCACCGGGGAAGATGGGCCCTTTGGTGTGCTTGGCCAGCTCGTTGGCCAGGTTGGCTGCATTTTCCCCACTCCGGATCTGAAAGATCGAGCAAATTAGCCTCTCAGCAGGCGTCCGAAAAATATCATTCTGCGTCCGCGAGCCTCTCGCCCCTAATTATGACATCTTCACGCTGTGAGGAAATATGCTTCGGTAACAGCACCCATGAGCCATCGCTTAGTAATTAAAAACTGATAATGCTTCCTGAGCGCATTAGACAAGGTTCTTTTTCCTGAATTGAATAAAAGTTAATTTTGCGGGTGCACAAGGTGAGGGTGGCCCATTGTGTCTAATGGCGGCCCATTCTAACCTCAGCCAGCAGCATGCATTAGCCCTTTAAGAGCACACATTTAGAAGAGTATTATCAGATCAAGCAGCGGGGCGCCCTATTGGATAGCTCAAGGCTACGTTTCTCAATCTTAGCCAATGATAGCGGGAAGCATGGACCTCAAAATTCGGCACTAGGGACTGTTTTATATTCATGGCAGTGAGCTCAGCAAACTGTCTGAGCTATTAGGCACATTTGTATAGCTGGTAATGTGGAGTCGGGTCGACACAAACCTTCTGAGCAACTTGATTGACCCAGTGGGAGGTGCAGTTGCTTAGATCAGGGCCTTTCGGGTGCCAGGCCCCAGAGGAGAGCACACACAGGTAGGAGGCAGTTCCTACGAAAAAAAAAGAATTTTATGAAGTGTTTTGAAACATGTCTGCATATTTTACACAATACCACTGATATTTAGCACATTTTCAGTGACAAATATGCTTGCGTTTTTATGTGGCAGCAGTTTAATCTTATGCCATCCCAATGACGGAGTGCTTTCTCCAAGAAAATAAGATATTCCCAAATGTTATAACACATGGCACAATATTTCCTCAAAACTGTTCTGTTTAATGACCCCACATGAATAGCGATTAGCATCCCCTGGGATTTAGTGCATTGCTACCGTATGCAGTGTTGAAGCTATGGCGGGCTGGTAGCCCTAAGGACACACATGCCAGCTAGTGTATCTGGTGAAGTAAACATGCTCACCTCTGGTTCCTTTGGGGCAAGGCCGCTCCACTAGCATGCCCCTCTGAGTCTGCGGCCAAAGGATGTCCCTGCGCTCCACACTGTCGCAGAAGCGCTCAGGTGGAGGGAAGGAGTCCAGGGACGGAGGAGTGGTGGTCCGGGGTGGAGCTGCTGGGGGTTTTTGGGGTTTGTTACCAACTCGCGTCCCTGTAGTGGTTATGGTCGTCACCAGCCCTTTTTGTTGAGTTGTTGTCGTTGTTGTAGTAGTCGTCGTTCGCGGCAGCACCGGCGCTGAGGTGGCTTCAGAGATAGGTGGTGCTAACAGGAAGGGAAGGTAAATTTAGCTCATGGTGACCTGATTCCCCCGTAGGCTAATGCTAGTCCAATTGCCAACAAATCTGTTTTGATTTCAAATCAAATTCTGGAATATAGAGACGTCTCTCTTGCGTGACCTACATATTATTCTAGGCACCGGGTAAGTGGCATAAAAATAAAAAAATAAAAAAAAGAGCCATGATAGAAAACACGGTGCTTATGCCTGCTATTTTCAAACATGTTCAATTATCTTTTAACAGAAAAGCCCCCGCCTGAGCATGTTGTTACGTTTGAACGTATTGAACAGTATTCAGCAACAACACCCAACCCCCACCACCTGCAACTTCCTGTTTTAAAGACAGCATATGACTAATGTGATGCCAAAGGCGACAAATATTTTCTGATTTGGGAAAACAAGGACACATAGCAGCATAACACACTCACTACAACTCTTCTCATATGCTGTACTGGAAAATAAGCAATGTCTTGTCACAAACCGAGTTGTGATCAAGATTGTTTATGCCATGTTAAACGGCATGTCAGTAGCAGCAAGCAGTGATTTATGAAAGAGCATTTTCTAGCTTGCTCTTGCTCTTGTTGCATCCTCTTGCCCATGTTTGATTTGTGGCACAACTGATAGTACCCTCTGGGCAGTAGGGATGGCTTTGTCCCAGTTGTAGGTCAGCTCATTTGTATAGAATTAGGCAGGCAGCACTCTCTTCCCTACAACCTTGCATGCAATGGTTTGTAAAGAAGCGAAGTGGTGACTTTTCATACGCCTCAGAGGAAGCGCAAGCTTGCTTTCACACTGCCAGACTGGCTGGTGCCGTACTAAGGGGGGGATTCGCAAAGCGTGTGGACAACGAAGAAAGACTACCACTGGAGATATAACTAAAACAAAAAAAATGGGTGAAAATAAAAACAAATAAATCACTCTTCCTGAAAAATAAGACTAAA
Organism: Prochilodus magdalenae; assembly: GCA_024036415.1. Taxonomy (NCBI): domain Eukaryota; kingdom Metazoa; phylum Chordata; class Actinopteri; order Characiformes; family Prochilodontidae; genus Prochilodus; species Prochilodus magdalenae. Next base: position 1,217,695 of record JAMWET010000363.1, on the reverse strand, counting down.
CACACTGGCTAAATTACACGTATAGTATTCAATGAAAACCCAAAGGCGTAAAATCACAGCATGTTCAAAAGCAAAGAAATACGTCTGAGCAGTATCTGCTGCTTTCAACTGGAAAACAAGACTCTGATGGAAACAGCTTGGTCTGGCAGCCTGCTGATAATAGCCCCATGGAGTGTGTGAGAGATTCCAGCGCAGTGTGCGTGCGAGAGAGCTTTCTCTTTGAGGTTGGTCATGACCTACTGTGAATTAGTCTCGACTGACCGGTGGAGAGCTCTGGTTCAACCCAGTGTGGATTCGGCCTGGACCTGCGGAAAACGGCTCCAGAGACTCCACCATCAAAAACTGATGTTTCATCTGATCGGATGTTTTGACACTCTGTCTGCCATGCTCAACTGTTCTCTCGGCAATCCATTTCTTTTCCCTTGCACTCGACATGTGTAGATTCTCTGCTTGTCATGCTGAGTGAAATAACACAGGGCTTGAGGTTCTACCAGCAACTGGAAATATCTGCCATACATCACCGTGCACAATAAGCCATAAGTAATGCATGTTGAAAGGCACTGGCTGGAATGGGCAGCGCACAGAAGCGGCCAAGTAAAACATGCAAATATCGAGTAATGGTGGAGTAAAAGAGTACCTCTCAAACTTGACTACGTCTCTGTGACTGTAATTTCCTTCTTGAGAAAGTTCAGCACCCGTTCTAGTCAACACCCTTTTAGCAATAACGCATGGACAAACTGTCCACTAGGATTATCAAAAGCTGTGCAACCTGCCAGACACATTAAAAGAAGCTCTTTCTGGCAGAGGATCAACAATTGTCTCTTTCAGGTAAGACCACGTCGCACAATTACTACCTGCTATGTCCTACAATATAAAAGACACGAAAAATGCAATTTCTCCGAGGGACACTTTGCAGGGCAAATCATGAGTGTGTCGAAACCTAGTACCACTTGACTCTAGTGAAGTCAAGCCCCTGGGATTCTGATTCGGTCCCAGCTCTCCCGTGTGCAGTGGTCAAAACCACAACAAGCAGCATTATTTGTCCGAGTGGAATGACTGTTGCCAAGTAACATGCTAGCCAATGAAATTGCTGCATGGTCTCATGGTAGAGTCAAGTGCTTAGCATTCTCCTTCAAGCGCACCGAGATGCTCAGCAATGCTATGGAGAGTAGACGGTAGTTCAAGAATTCTATTCACTGTTTCGCAAATGTAGGAGAATATGGGAGCGCCCTAACACACGGAGTATACAAAACAGTGGGAGCTGGAAACACAAAATAAGAACTCAAAAACTATTTCAAGTTTAGAGTCACACAGTAACCTTAAACAAGGTTAGGGTGTAACTCTACATCCTGCAAAGCCCACCTCTTTAGCTAAAGTTTCACCAGTCTACCAATTTCTAAACGACTATATAACTAAAATGCACACACTCACTCACTCAGTCCTCTTCTAAACTGCTTGATCCTTCTGGGTCACCTGGGATAGGCCCAGTATTTGTAGGCAGAAGGCAGGAAACACCCTGGACAGGCCGCCAATAGTTTGCAGCATTCTTGCATCCATTTTACAGATTTACAGTATTTTTAAAAAGCTACTACAATTATCACTGAAAGGGAGACCAGAATTACTGATCCCGCATACATAATCAACATTTCTCCCCCCGCCAATTCTGGGGGCTGGAACATCAATGAAGTACTTTGCTTTTTTAAGCCAGCTCCAGGCTGACAGTATGAGACTGCAACCACTGGATTATGTTAAGTTGTTTCTGGTCAAGCTTTGGATATGGCTAGTGTTCAGATAGGATGTAGGTCCAAGACAGAAAGAGGTCACCCTCCGATGTTGTCATTCAAAGACAGAGCAGAATGGAAATACTACCAGAAATGAGAATAACAGTGGCACAAATGCCAGCCATTACGCATGCCGCAATGACACCTGGATTCATTACATTACATTATTTCCTTGTGGAACTGAGCGGAGCAAATCTGAGTGGGAGGAAAGGAAAGAGGCAGTAGGCTGAATATCACCTTGTCACGTCTGTGCTTCTTTGGTTCACAAGACGAAAATGACTGTATTTGAAACACATTCCCTTTCCCCATGTAGCAGGACTGATTTCACTGCAGTGGTAGTACTTATCCAGGTGCTACTGTTGCCTCGGAATCGAGGCTATTGTGGGGGAGGCATATCATAATCTTTCAAATGTCTAGTTCGCGTTTGTGAGTCATGGTTAATTTGCTATGCTGTATGAGCAATGTATGAATAAGAGTGCTTTTATTTTCTGTCTCCCACCTGTTTAAAACGTCTGCTGAGAATTCTGACTGCAGACAATGCTCCTGTCTGGGAACTGTGCAATATCCTCCAGGATTGTGAAATACTTCTTATTTTCTGTCACTGACGAGTCCATGTACGACTACGTGTTTTGTGTCCAGCTACATGCCACACGTCTACTTTCCATGGGATCTGCACTAATCTGTGCAAGCATCAGGAGCCATACTGCACACCGTTTTTTAATGGATATCTTACATTGTGAATCTAGAGCAGTGGCTAGTCTGCCATATGCTGCTGTCAGGGGACTTCTGCTTCCTGCGCTGTTAACAAGTGATTTCAGCTAGACTCAAATTGGTTCAAGGCGTTAATAAAATTAGGTTACTGTATGATGCATCTGAGGGGCTGTAAACCTTATAACTAAACCAACACATTTCTCCAACAACTCATTTCTTGGAAATACAGTATACTGAGATATGGAGCTGAGACTGGGACATTATTTTTTCATATTGTACATCAGGTTTTCACATGAACAAACTCTCAGCTCAATTTCCATTTGAAGCATTTATATAAGATCCATCTTGAGGAGTTTCTTCTATTGATTTCCCACCACATGCCTACACTGTCTTATATTAAGACTCCGTCAAGGTTTGAGAATTTCGATAATGTCCTAAACTAGCGTTGACGTTGGGAATTATGGCAGCAACTGTTCACTCCAACACCATACACATAGCACTTAAGCATTCTCTGATATTAATTTAGCCCCTGTTACAACACAAAAACATTTTTCTTAAGCTCAGTAGACCAGCAACCCTGAAATTAATATGTCTGTCGAACGGCGAGCCCAAAGGGAACCTTCAATTAGCTGTCAAGGAAAAAGGAGACAGGGAAAGAAATCTTGCAAGGGAAGAGTTATAACTGATATATTCATAAGCAGCTGAGGTGACAGACACTCGCATAGCACTCCTAAAACCCCCTAAAGTTACTTTAATAACCCAGGAATCACCACAGGGCATAGGAGGCTTTGATTCATTGGGAACATAAAGGCAATAATCTATGACATGAAAAAGGGGAGGCTGTTGTGTGTTGTCAGCACAGAAGGAGAGAGGGATTGGACTGGAGTGCTGCAGTGCCAGTACACTTTCTCTCTTCCCTCGTTCTCTCTTGCGCTCTCTTTCTCTCCTCGCACACACAGTGTGAAAAATGAAAAGTGACAGCCAGTGTATATTCTACATTACGCTTAATGGTCGCACTTATGATGTGCAGAGCTCGCTTGTTCACATGAGTAATGTGCGGCCCGTTAGCTGTGCCTTGTTGTGTTGAGAAACTGCAGCCAAAGGCTTTGGGGGGGCTGAGGGGGGCTGAAAAGGTGCATGGCAAGATCAATGCCTGGGGTAATTTGCGAAAGAGACGTACAAATCTGTAGGAGTGACACGGGGTCCTTCAGCTGCCGCTGAGTAGATTATCAAGCTCAGAGCTGGAGCTGAGGACGTCTTCTCTGATTAGCGCCTCTTCTGTGCTACGATGAGGCAGCGTTTTAAACACTGATCTTCATCAGGACTGAAACATAGCTCCCAGGTGGTAATCAGCCGCTAATGGAAAGTGCAACAGGAAGCAGAGGGAGTCAAAAAACACAGCTCAAACAATTATATGCTTTTGTTTATTGTTTTTTTTTTGTTGTCGTGAGTGTCAAAAAGTTCATCATTCTAAAAATCACTGCGGAAACCATGTGACCCTTTAACTATCACAATAGCAGGGGAATACTTGACAAATTCACTCACATAGTAATGACACTTTAGAACAATTTAAATGGGTTTTTAAAAATGCAATAATGAGGCATATATCCTCATGATAACACTACACATTTAAAAAAAGTGTCTGGATGTTTGGCTGTTACTTCAGAAGGCTTTATTTACATCCTGAGAATTTATTAAAGACACTTGCATTAGCGTCCCTTGGCTCTTTATTGTAACCAATTAAGCTTATGAAATCTGTGCTGTAAGGCCACAAAAAAAAAAACATAGCGAAAAAAAAAATCCATAGCGAAATTCGTATTCATTAGAGGCCACATGCTTAAGACAGCAATGGCGAGGAAAAAGAACTGAAGCGCTTTGACCTGCATAACTGGGGCTTTTTCTAAACAGGAGTAAAAGCACTGTAATATTATTGGGCTAAATTGCCAATTATCATGATTAGCGTCAAACTAATTTCATTAATGAAGGATAAAAATGAGATTAAGCAACAAGCTGCACAACGTTTGCCGCCCTGACTCCAACGACTGTATCACATCGTTACAAGGCCGTGCCTCCATCTAGATGACTCAGTCACGAATTTCTGTTGTGCAATAAAGCTGGGAGGGCTGAACTATGATACTCCGAATGAGGGTTATCCAGGAGCAACCTCATCGTCCCTCACTTCATCATAACTGGTTTTGTAAGCTCCATTTAATGCTAGATTTTTATGCCATTGACGTCACATCTTAGTAAATCAAAGTGTTACCAGATTATTGTATTCAGTAAAATACAGTAACCCAAGATCGAGGATAATCGTTTTCTTTATCGTGTTCATTCTCTACCGTGCGGTGATATTGACCAGCACGTATTGGTCAGTCACAGTTGGCATTAAACAGGTCAACTGGACACTTTATGTCTGCCTTCTTTTGCAGATTGAGGTACAATGTAAAATCCACAGAAATGCTTGACAGTGTCAACAGCAGGCCAGCTGACTGAGCCGTGTATTTTCACTGTCTGCACTCTCTGCGTGTCTCACATCCCAAACAGCATAGCCAAGTGAGCCGAAGCTTCGTTTGAATGGGTTCCGCACAGGCACTGCTCACTCGCTTGCTTGCGCGGCTAAGTCAGCAAATTCTCCCACACCTTCAGGCTATATCTCGCTCACGCTGAGAGAAAGGGGGAAAAAAAATCTGTTCCCAGACATCTGAGAGATTTGGTCCAAACGTTTGGAGTCAGATGGTGGAGCTCTATCAATACTTTGAATGAAGCAGGGCTGGAATATTTCTAAGAAGTGGTAAAAGAGAATCAGTTGATTCAGGACATAGTAAAGCTCTCTGGAAATGGTTGATTCTATCCAAGTACAGAAACGTGTGAGAGTGCAGCTTGACTCCAAGCATATCAATAAGCAATGTATACTCTATGAAAACTCACCGTTTGATAAAACATTCAGAGCTAGTTTCAGCTCTACCTGGCTGCAGTTAAATGATGGAGCAGTTCTACTCCATAACAACCCCATGAACAACATATGACAAGGCACTGCCACGGGTCTAACAGCAAACAATGCATTATGCAGGATGCTGTTTTCTTAACAGTCGTGTCATTCATACATTTATGAATGACAACCGTAGTGGAACAGCATATTCAGGATGAATTTGTTCCACCTGTAGACATCTGATTCTGAAGGTGAAACTAGCAGCATGTGGCAGAATCTCAAGCAGACAGAAAGCATGGCTATCATCTCAGTTAGCTGATTATCAGGGCTGTGAGTTAACTGCAGTGGCGGAAATAAATCAAGACCTATGAGTAGGAGCATGGTAGATTAGATTTAAGTGCATTGAAAATGATTTATCATGTTCAAATCCATTGTGAAATGGGAGATCTCATAGCGCTGCTGCTAGAGGAAAGGAATGCCATTATTTCCAGTGTAAGGAAGAAATGGGTAAAGTGTTGTCTACCACTTATCCTAGCTGCTATGCTAGTTATTTACCAAAGCAGCCGTGTTTCCTGTAGCCTGTTCTAAAGTAAAGGATGTCATGTATCTTTGCCACGATCCTGATTCAAAGCCTTTAGACTCCATACCCAAGTAGAGGAATCTTATTATTGTGACGACAATGAACATGAGCATTCAAAGAGTTAACTTAAGTTAAAACTTGGCAAAGGATGTCTTCTTAGGATGTCTTCAAAGCTTTATAAGCGTCATGTAGACTTTTACATTACACGTCTAGTAGGACCTTTATTTTCGAGCCCATGCATAACATGACACAGGCAAAAGTGAAATCCATCCTGCATCTCTGACTTTTAAATGATGGAGTGACGGAGTAAATTAATGGAGTAGTAACACGCCAACATGGCGTTGGTATTAGCATGTTTTGTTTTTCTCTTAACTCCTAATTCATTTTAAAGTGCACAGTGCTGCTTTAAGTACTGATATATTTAATATATGTAGTGTTCTAGATAATCCAGCTGAACATGTTCACGTACAAATTGTTAGTACTACCAAATAAATTTAGGCAAGACATGCTAGTATAGTGTAATACAGCCTTTTTTCTGAATCCACAGATTTTGTGTCGATGGTGTGAGTGAGTCCATCTGGATTCTATTAAGGTAGAAATTTGTGTAGGGTTATAAATTCAGTAAAATTAATTAATTTATTATTAACCATCTGTACCAGGCAGCTCAGTGTCACCTAGCTGTTCTGTACTTCTGGCGTACCTAATGCCAATATTTTAACAAATAAAGCTAACAGATGTGCCACCCATTTTAAATAAAAAATAATTTAAATACTCTCCAAAGGTGCAAGTATTCTATTGCTTGTCCACTGCGTTAAACATGTTACTTTGCCCATGCTTTGATAACACATGGCTAACTAAACCTCAGCCAACACGGGCATTGCAGACATTTACAACTGGTTTTTGTAAGCTGCAGACACATAGACTGAATGTTGATTTCTGAAAATGTGCCTTATCACAAACTGTGCATAATGCCTGCTTATGTATGCTCTATATCACTGACATACATACAATGGGAATAAACCAGCAAAAGAAAGGATCGGAATTGCGTTGCATCTTGATTAGCTTTGATACTGATCTTTCACATCGGATCAGGGACATCCTTAGCCCATAACAAAACAAAACCATGGAAACACTAGTTGTTTTATCTGCCTGATCCCGCATTCACACCATGCTCATTCACTTGTGCAATGCTGGTTTCAAAAGGAGTCTTCCTGAACAAAACTGTAGTGCAGTGCTGATTAAATCAGCGCCATGGCAGTCGCCAAGCTCCAGCAGCCTGGACTCTGACTCTAGCGGGGGCTAGACGCAAATCTCAAAGCACCTCTGCGCTGTTTGTCTCCTGGCATGCACGGGAGAGGGAGAACTGTTTACAGTTGAGCCGAGGCGCACTATCAGCGGCTGCAGAAACGGCCGCCCACATGCATAGGTACACACTGCATGCCGGGAGAAACAACACTGATAATTTTCCACATCGTTACATCCCTGGCCTTCTCCTGAATGCACTGCCTTTTGGTGTGTGTGTAAGACAAACACAGCTATCTTCACCATTTTCCACACCTTGATCTCTTATCCTGCATTACCAGGGCCCTCCTGTATTAGGATGTTCCCCAATTACAATGCACAGAAGCATGGATCACTGCAGCCTGTTTGTCACCTTCCACAGCCATTTCTCATGTGTGTTTTTCCCTTTCGTTTCTCTTGCTCTGTTCCTCTTCATTAAAAAGTCCTTGCTTATTTATTAACAGTCATTTTTCAGTAATAATAAAGCTAAATAAAACTGAAACTTTCAAGGCTTCAGTTCCATTCAGAAGACTAGCTTTCAGAGAAATCTGCAGGGATACTTTACTACACCTCCAGTTTTTTAGACGTTAGTGTTATTATATCTGGTTGTATTTTGCATCTTGATGATCCAAACCATCACAAACACAATTAAGAATGTTTAGGGTTGGGCTCTAGGGTGGTCAGCCCATTGCTCTGAGAACACCAGCATCTTCTTTGTTTGCTTTGTAAATTTTCTACAAATTTTTAAATGTATTTCCTTTTTTTTTAGTGCAGCCTCCTTGACAGCTACACGTCCTTTTAGACCCACAGTGTTGATATGTCTCTTGTCACAGTGGAATAAGGACAGAAATAGCAGATTTAAAGCAAGAGTGAAGCAAGGTTTTCTCCACTCTCTCTAATATGAAAGCTTTAAGTGCTGTTTATTTGACTGGGGCAGCTTTGTTGGCCTACCAGGTGTTGAATGTATAGGAGTCCCATTTTCTCTGTATCTTTATTATTAGATGTTCACCTTTTCTGTATTTCCTACATTTCTGCTAATGGAAATGAAATAAATGTCTCTGCCTTTTACAAGGTACTGTATACGGTACGGAATCACACTATAACAAAACATAAAAGCGCTGTAACGCTGATGATCCTGAAGCAAAAATGTTTAAACAAGAGCTCCCTTTTGCAATTTTCTGATGTGTCAATTCACTACAATGAATACAATGTAACGAAGTAAGCCTGCTATCACTAGCATCGAAATTCTCTCAACTGGTTCAATGTTGCTTGTTTGTTGTTTAGGCCAATGTGGAAACTGCTTCTTTGCATCTTTCTTCTTTGTGACTCTCTGGCTCAGTAACCTTTCATCAGCAGAGTTTAACAACCTAATAAGCACCAGGTTATCTCACAGGCACCTACAAAACGTTTTCCAAGTCCGTTAGACATCATTACCCTATGTCACTCTATAATAACATGGAGTATGCTGTTCATGAACCTCATCTTTTAGGTTGCCTATATGATCATGTTGCAAAATAAAAGTTTTCTATTTCTCATGATTTCAAACCATATTTCACTGCAGCGCCAAAGGTCTATAAATATCAAACGCCTGCGTTTTCGGCTCCTTCTTGCAACGCTGCAAGTATACCCCTGGATCCTTTGCACTGGCAAAGAAGGAACTTCAAACAATTTGCTCATGGGTGAAGAGGGGTGAACAGCTAAAGAACGAGTAGTCATCTTTCCCTTCATTTTTCCAACCTCAGTGCATACTGATCATCAATTCCTGGGGGGAGGGTCTATAACCAGCTGCAGATGGGATTTAGTTACAGTAAACTCCAGCTGTACAGCAGGGTATGGCACTGCGCAGGACCACAGTTAGAAAGACTCCATTCTGCCCGCATTGTGAACAGATAGCACATTAAAAAGTGTCTTGAGCCAGGATAATCTACATAAAGTTGCCTGACCTCCTCCCTTTGGCTAAACCTCTCCTTTTTCGAGAGCATCATTTTGGATTATGAGAGTCAGGATTATGGTAATTACGGCTATTATATTTTCAATGTAAAGTATTTCTGACGCGTAGTCTGGTCTGGGTCCCTCATCTTAGCTCTTGACAGCTAAATTAAAAACATGCTTCGTTGCCATGACCTTTGAGATTGATCCCTCTTCTCTCTCCTCTCTCACCACCTGCAATCGCTGGGCCTTGCCAGTGCGAAGTGTTTGTTTAAGGCCTGATAGTCATTGGGGACTTCATACCGTCGGGAAAGATCTATTGTTGCTCAAAGGCAGCCTGTGTACCTGTCCAGACAGGTATGTCTCCACCGATGGCTCCAGTGAGGGCAGATCTTTTCTCTCAGAGGAGAGAAGCTGGTTACATCGGCCCCTTGAGCCCGAGCATGGGGGAAGCGGGGACCGTCTAAAGAAAATCCCCTGACACAGATCTCTTATGATATGCTAACTGAGCCTGTGATGTTGTTTACCGCCGAGCCCGGCAGCTTCACGCAGAGACGTGCGGTGAGCTTCCGGGACACATCAAACACATATTAAAAATCTAAAATTAAAAATCACTCACCCGTGACATTTGACACACAGACCGAGAGTAATACCAGAGGAATACCAACACCCTCAGCTATTGTTCAGAACAGCGCCTGTGATTTGAAATGACTATCTGTCTGAGCCGCCTAAGACTGTGATGACTATGGATGTAAAATTTAGTGTCTGGAATCATTGGAAACACTCGACCACTGAAAGGAAAAAAATGCAGTTATGATTTTGACCTGCTTCTTTATCCCTCTTTGTCAAGTAAAATAATATAGTTTCAATGTCAGCAGGAGCTTGACAGGCCGTTGGAGGAATTTACTGGAGGCTGCTCTATCTATTCTTCATGGTGATGGTCCACAAACAGTGAAAGAGTAAGAGAGAAAAAGAGGAAGTAGCACCTCACTAACAGAACCCTCAATGCCAATGCTCAATCACATGATAAGACTAGAACTCCCACCCTACTAATAGAAACTCAGAATGGAGAGCATTTGAGCAACAGGCAGCAATAGACAAATAAATCAGTGTACTTTTTGGGCACCCTCTATAAGAGAGCTAGCAGCAGTCGAGTGAAGAAAGGAAGGGCCAATAGCTTGTTTACAATGCTTATTGTTGCATAACAGTACGACACACAACCCAAGGAAGAACATTAGCTAGCAGCAGGGATAGGTCATTTGTGGATTTTGTCAGCACCTAAAAAGCACTGTCCAGCCACATGTTTCATTACAGAAAGAAGCCTACTGGGTCAATTTTATCTGAATTTAGGGCTGTGAGTGCAGCACTGAATCAGCCTCAGGTAAACATCTTCAGATATGCTTTTGCCATGCTGCCCACTCCAAGCTAGCAGTCTAACGTCTAAGACTGACCAGCAAATGTTTTTTTTCAAGGAAAACGCCTTACTTAAAAGATGATTGCTGCTTATTTGCATGTCACAGCTATCAGCCAAACAGCCTATGCAGGTACATCTAAGTCAGACTAAGTTAGACAGATAACTGATATATTCTAATCTAACCTAAAGTAACCAGTGACTCTGAACTTTACAGGTATTCTGTGGAATTTGATTGGTTTAAAACCAAAATGAAAGTAAACTAAACTTAAAAGGCAAATAGAAAAACACTTACCATGAGCCGGATCAGGCGGTCCAAAAACCAAGTTGTAGCGCAGGATGTAAAAGTTATTCCACACATAGAGCTGGTTGTCCCTGGGGTTGTACTCCGCAGCTGCGATGTACTGGTACTGGTTGGGGAAGTTAATATCCACGAACTCGCCGCGACTCTGCTTGGTATTGTAGATGTAGTCAATGAGGCCTTTGCTCACTTCGTTCTCGTTGTCCTCGTACGTGGACCTGACCACGTAGAGGACGCCACAGATCATGAAGGCGTTGGAGGCTGAACGCTTGTCGTAAGCCGTCTCCCATGTGGCCTCGAAGCGGAGCGTATACGGGTTTAGTTGGCTCAGGACCATCATGCCATTGTTCTGCTCGGTGGCGTAGATCACCCACAGGCCGTTCTCATCCACTGCCAGGTCTATGTCTGTCTTTCCACCCCACTTGTATGGCGAGGTGTCGTGGTAGTTGGCGTTGTTGATAATGGCTTCGCCACTCTTGATTCGGGTCCGGAGGTCGAACTTTACTATGTTGCGTGTTCTCTCCTTGTTAAAAAATACAGCCCCATCATATACCACAAACCCGGTCCCATCTACCCGATGGGGAAGTTTGTATGTCGTAGTTTGACGTGAGTTTTGGAAATCATCGAGCGACGAGTACTCGATGAGCGTGTCAGTTCGGTATGGAGTCCAGGGCATAAAGTATACTTTGTCCCCTGCCTGAAGTGGGTCCTTGCACCAGGCCCCAGCTTGCTGTTCCGCTTCAAAGAGAAAGGAAGGATCTCCAACAGCTTTCAGAGTTCCAGGACAAACAAAAACTAGTGATAGGGAAGAGTAGAACAGAGAACAGTCAAAAGTAAGAAAACGTAGCTCAGACGTATTGTAATTAGAAAGCCAAGCGGCCAGTCTGGCACTATGTCAGCTCGATAATTGGGCAGTCTGAGAGGACAAGGGGACAAAAAACACACACTGGAGTGGCTAAGAAGCTACAGCTACTCAGCATTCATATGTAATAAAAGGGAGTTTATTTTAGTGTGAAGAAGCTGGATCTGAAAGTAATTGAAGCTAAAACAGAAAATAAAAGTAGTATCACGGCCTGAAACCAAAGGCTCTCTGCTGCTCGGACATACTGTATGCCAAAGGGGAACGAGGGGGTATTAAACAGCAACAAAAATTTGAAAGAAAGTAAAGTAAAAGAAAGCAACCAATCTGTCCTGTAAATAAAAGAAGCCAACTAAAAGAGATTTGGTAAAAAAAAGACAGGGACAATTTTAATAGCAGCATACAACAAGTCTGCAAACGTGTATACGGCGACATTTGGCATTTACACAGCCTTTATGCTATACCTAAGAGAGGCTTTCTTTGTGACTAAATGGTGCAAATGTCACAACCATTAAGATTTAAAGCAACATTAAGTTTTTGAGGTGTTGTGTTGTTTCTTTTTTTCCCTGAACACAGACATAATAATCAAACGTGAAGAGAGCAGTAAGTGGCAGGGTCGGGAAGGGCAGAAAAAAGAGAGAGAGAAAGAAAGAGAGGGAGAGAGAGAGTGTGTGTGTACAAGATAAAGAGGAAAACCAAGAAATAGAGAGAGACAGAGAGAGAGAAAACGACAGTCGAGGCAGTGAATTTAATAGGCCAAGAGAAAACCTGTTACCATGGCATGCTATGGAAGGGGGGATTGGAAAGCCAGGCAATAAGAGACTGTGCCAAACAGAAAGAGCACCCAAGGGTATGGGGAGAGGGGGAGGGGGAGGTGGGGGAGAAACCCCTACAGACTCCAGCCTCTACATCACAGCTAACATTTAAGTTGCAAGTTTCTTATCATGTCTTTATAATGAGTCCTCCTCCCAATGCTGCAGTTTTACTGACCTTTACTGATTCAAGGGGATTTTTCCTACAGCCTGCTAGGATCAGAAAGGCAAGAGTGGGGATAGGAAGGTTTTTACGACCATATGCCACAAAGAAAAAAAACCCAAAAAAACAACAAAAACAAAAAAACAAAGGAGCTACGGGGAGTTTAGATTGTGTCAGTTATTTACCTTTTTGCTCCACTTCTATTTTAAGCGTTGGACGAGAGAATGAGGTGCAAGGGGGAAAAAGAGATTAACATGAATTAACTATCATGTCCATGAATACATGCAGTTAACATGTCATGAGTTAAAGGATAATATTAACAGTGGTATACCTAGTTAGAGGGAAAGAGAGAATTATGTTAGAGCCAGACACACGAGGCAACCCCTGAAGCTGAGAAGAGGACCAGGTTAGTAAGTAAAATGTTCTAAGGCTACTGCAGTATAGAAAGCAGCGGGGAGATTTCCATAAGAACTCAAGAACAATGTAAATGCAAAGCAGGACTGGAAAGTGGCAGACAACATGTCATTATTCCAAATAGGGGTATAATTATACAATCTGATTCCTGATAATGTGTTTGATATCTGAACAAAACGATGCTTGTAATCATGGTGTTGCACGTTCTATTGACACAACTGGTCCAAACTCGGGTGTTCATACAATCAAATCTCCACAATGTGCACTGTGAAATCTCTATGTCAAGATGCATTGGTACATGCATTGCTAAGTTACTTTCTTTGCCTTTGCCAAAAGTCTGCAAAACATTTACTGCAGCGCGGTGTTAATGACGCTACACGACACTTACATAAGCCATTCATGACAACTGACCTACATATACACTAAGAAATATTCATTCCAATAAAAGTCTTTTCTTTACATCAGCATCAGGTGACTCTGATCTCGATTTTCTTCCTGATATTAGGTTGTGTAATGACACCTTCTGGGGTGAAAGGACATCAAATTTGCAGTGCTGCAGTGTCAGTGTTAATGACACAGCTTGCCACAATATGCTCTGCGGTATTTGGGTTAAGTGAGTTTCACAATTGATAAGATTTAAACTGTCACATCATCAGCATTATTTTACCTTGATGCACCTGAAGCTACAAACTCAGCTGTTATAACGTGACCTCAAAGCAGCCTTTATGACAGATGATGCCTATTGGAATAAATTACATTTTACAGACACCTAAAACGATTAACCAGCTTTTGGGGAGATGTTATCAGCATCATTAGAGTAAGGGACAAATTCAGGAGGGAAGCCTTTGTGTTTTGTTAAGGTTAGGTTCAGGTGTCAGTGGATATTTAGTTAAATCTTACTGAAAGACAGAGTATACTATTAAAGTGTTACCAGAATAAGCCTTTATAATATTTATCCTAGTTTAAGTTGATTGTCATGAACACATGTAGGTATCACAACGCATTAGAAATGCTACTCTTTCCCAAAATTATAGCTAAAGAGCTAAACACACTGAGTTCTTAGGGAAGCCACCTACCCGGTGCACAGATAAAGACACAGTCCTTACAAAACCAAAATAAATTAATTCCAGAAATAGCTATGGGCTTATTAATTAGCATATAAAAACCAACATAAGTTTAAACAGATGACATACAATATTCAGCAGCTATCCATGTTTGTGTTACACTGAACTCTTTCGTTAATATTTATGTCAAATCAGTTCTCATTTCTTTGGGCACAATGTTGATGCAGCACTGAGCACAATTCGAGATTAATTATTGGAGAGTAATTATTCATGTTCTGTAGTCCTAAGCAAAGTTTTATGTTGTTACTTTACAGTATCATCTCAAATATTGGCCAAAACGCTGATCATATGCACACACTCAGAGCCTCCCAACATTTCACCCATAGTTAATTACAGACCTTATGGACTGAGCATGTAGGGCTTTATGGATAAGGTGAGTAAACATGAACAGACATGAGCGTTAAAGACACAAAAACAGTGCAGTGTTTACTCGAATGAGTGCATGTGTTTTAAACTGCGATCCCTGATTTGTTTTAAACAGTGTTGTTTTATAACACAAACGATGTCTAATTAATTTAGCATTTTGACAGAATGTCAAGTATATAGCAGCAAGGAAACCCCGTTTTGTCTCGACACAGGAAGGAAGTAAATTCATTATAAAGCACCATATTTCTGGGATTCCTAAAAAGTAAAACAAAACGTGGTCAGTTTACATAAACGGCCAATCCAGACGGGTGACCTGGAAAGAATAACATCAAAGCAGGTGTTAAAAAGGGAAAAATCTGTGACTAAGACTTCAAAAGAAGAGTTACAAAAGAAGAGTCTGGAAGCCCGCACATAAGGAAACTGAAAAACAGTCAAATAGCATCATGGCAATGATATACACATCAGCCCTAGATTACCGTACCACTGAAAACAGCACTACCAGGAATGTGGTCAGTTAACTTAAAAGCCTGGTTAATGAATGACATAAATCCAGTTTTAGTGGTCCGTTTGCTATACTCTCTTGTGTCTAACTATTATTAGGACAAAGTTGTGAAAGTTACAGCTTAGAGAAATGGGGTTTACTGTCAAAACTTTGATGTATTTTTAGATGGGTCTTGCGCTCCTCACTAGGGTTCTCTAGGTGGGTAATATCTTCCAACGGACAGTAATGTCTTTAACGGAACAGAGATATTCTCATGGTGGATAAGACAAGTCAGTTGGAGAATAACTATGTAATTGCCTAATGGAGCGAAACAATCTATACTCGTAATGTAATGAAAAACCCTAAAATAGAATGAAATTGTTTTCGTTCATCTTATACTTCTGTGTCATTTGTCTTTCTTGGTAGCCAGATTACAATGCTATGGTTTAGGCTCTAGGGGAAGGGAAAATGTTTAGCTGTAACTGACGCATTAGATTTGCTTGTCAGGCTGCATATCTTTGCTAGGCATTTTAATAACATTTTAAAATCCACCGACAGCCGCGCATGTCTTTGTCCTATGCAAAGAATGGGCGTCTAATGATGACATTCCTTTGCTTTCATGCGCTATGTATTAAGGTAATTAATTTTTCAATTCGGAAGCATGCTAGATGCTAAACCACTAAATAAAGCTCATCTGCCTAATGAGGAGCACTTCTGACACCTGCCAAATTAAAGAGACTTATAAAAGGACCAGGCAATGACAGATATGCGCAGTACATGTCTGTGAGGTCATTTTAAAAGAGGACTGGTACAGAAAGATTTTATAAAAGCAACAAAAATGAAATATTCAAGCAGAGAGGCTCCCCAGAAATGATGACAAAGATGGTAAACACAAAAAGATGAGAGAGTAGGCCCTGATAAAACTGAAGTTCTTTTCCCTCGTGAAGTAAGTTTCGCAGACACACTTAACGAAATCTTTTGCTTAAACTCAGTGGATCCTCAGAGAAGGTGGAAATGAATAAAATGTCAAAACAAACCAGGTGTAATATTTGCATAATCATAATGATGGCTCATACTTACTATAGGGGACACACTCATACTGGACCTCAAGGTATTTGTAAGTTCCAGGGCAAGGGTCAGGGAAGACATCCGATCCAGTAATGACTATGCACTGGGTTCGATTATTGCACCTAAGGGAAAGTGAGAAGGTGGAAGAAATAAAGTAGAGAGAGAGAGAGAGAGAGAGAGACAGAGAGCGAGAGAGAGACAGAGAGAGAGAATGCGAGTGAATTACAAAGAAAAATAAAGTCACACAAGATTATCCTGAGAGAGTTCGCCATGCGCACCCTTGCAGAGCGCCGACTGTCAGCTGTCAATAATGCAATTGGTCTTGTTGTTGTGCAGATCGATATGATACAAACAGTGGCGTTCGAGTAAAAGGCCAGCTGATTCTGAAAGAACGGCTTTTTGTTCGGGATGAGTCGAAAGAGGCTGGAAATTAGCGGCGCGCGCGGATGCCACAGCAGCCCTTTTTGACACTCCTGACAGAGATAAACAACCTAATCTATGAGTGTTCATACCCGCCAGCGAATGAGTTATAAGGATCTTATGTATACATCCTTGGGGCTATGCTGATTGGGCCCATGATGGATTCAGGCTCCTTATATGCCATTTCACTCTGTTGAATTTTTCACTATATGTCATAGGCTGTAATGGATTGTGTGCTTGTCCAGGGTCGATCAGTTTGCTTTTAACTTACAAAAAACAAATACGAAAATTATAGAAAAAAAAAAAAACAAAGAAAATGATGTATTCTAATTATGGATATTCATCAGAGCTGCCTACTTACAATGTAAATGCTGCTGATTGATTAATCATACCGTGTGCAGTTTTAAATGTAGATCCCTTCCTTGAATATTAATCTGACACAAAAAGAACCATGCTGCGTGCTCAGTGTCTGTCTTCCTGCCTGTGTTTGTCTCTTTGTTTTTCATACTTATTTACTGTACCTTTTTTTGAGTGTAGCTTTTCGTGCCTGCCATGAAGGAAACAGCGATTTTTTGTGCTCTTCTTCCTCAGCTCTGACTTTTTCCGCCTTTCTATTTGCTGTCGTGCCTGCCCAGCCAATATGCTCCAGTGAGTGAATAAATCTTAAGCATTCCTGACATCCTCTCACTTTGGCCCCCCTGATGTCATAGATGGTTACTGCGGCCGCAAACCAACGGCCATATTTACGCCACCACATTGGGCAGTTCATCCCCCTGATGTAGACTTAGCATTATCTGTCGTCTGTAGCCTTTAATCAATAACTCTGTCCGTGGGCAAGTGCCTACTATTTCAATTGATCGCTGAAAATCTATCTGCAGTACATGGTGAATTTTCTTCCCTGCTTTCCCGTGTGTGCGTTTTTACTTTCAAGCAACAGAAAGAGAGAGAGAGAGAGAGAGAGAGAGAGAGAGAGAGAGAGAGAGAGAGAGAGAGAGAGAGAGAGAGAGAGAAAGAAGGAAAGACTGGCATGCTGAAAGTGGACTACAGTTTACAAAAACACAGCCCAGCATACTTGCTATGAGGCAAATTGATTCCCAAATCCCAACATGCCCACGAAAACAAAGGTCCTCAGAAACTGTGATAGAACAAAAAGGACACTTCCACGCAAAGTAGCAGCGGGTGGCTGAATCGGCCTGCTGGCATTTTTTTTTCTCTGACCTGGCCTGAGGGCAACATTTTTCTCTGGGCTTATTTCTCTTTACCTCAGCAACTAGCTGTGACAATTAATTTGTCTTTCTGTGTTTTAATAAACAGAGGGAGGAGATTCTCTCCTCCTTTCCAAGGCAGGAGAATGTGGGGAAGCTTATGTGCACACATTACAGTATCCTTCACATGCAAAGCGAGCCACAGCTGTGCATTCCTGACCATCACGATGGGGGACAAGGACAGTATGAGGAGCCGTCTTGGGAAAACTGTCAAGAGTTTTTTACTTTATTAACGGCCCTTACATGCAAAGACATGCTTGCGCATATAAATAACTTACAGCCCCAAAATCATAACACGCACATCCAGCGCTTGCAATAATGTGCCAATTGGCTCTTTTTATTTGTGGCTCTATTAAAGGGACCCGTAGTGCGTTGTGTGGCCTATATTTCATTCAGTCATGTTGTCTTTGTATTTGCATAATTGAATATGTGAATAAAATATAGGTAGCCGCTCATGTTCTAAGATTGCTTCCGAAAGGGGAAGGTTAACACGTGGCTTGTAGTGCATTGCCAAAATAGCACTGCAAAGGATTATAACAAAGTTCCACAAGGACAGTTCTCCTGCTGTAATATCTCCCTAATGTAATATACTGCATACTTTAAAAAGGGGGGAATAAATGTCACGCACTACACAGAAAACAAAACATTCCCAACAAAAATGCTAAACCTCTGCTTATCTGCATTTAAATTGAACCATGTTCACAGAGCAAAAGACTTCCAGTTAGAACCGCTGTCCATGTGATGCAAAATATAATGTAAAAAAAGTGAGGGAAAAAAAACAAACTCAATCCAGTTACAGTAGCTTTGGTGGCTCCTTCCTACTGAAGCAAGAACACTTCTTCTATTTCATGAATCACCCTAAGATATTCAGAAGCTAATCCTCCCATATTTGACCTTTAAGGAGAGCTAAGCATCAGCTCTGCCTGAGCAGCTTGAGAGCGCAGCAGAGAGTTGATGAAATCTCCCCCCAAACCAGACCCTTGGCTGACAGCAAAGGTGTTTACAGAGAAGATGAGACTGTCTTACACATGACATGTCTTACATACAGAGCCTCTTGTCACCGGGCTTCTCTGATGTTTCTCAAAGTTAAGCATTTAAGAATTGTGGAAATGTGCACTGAACGTTTACGCTCAGTTCAGGTTTGTTCCCGCTGTAGTAAAGCTTTTTATCCCAGCATTTCAGTTTGTCTAATGATTCTCTACGCACAAGAAGGTCAGTTAATCTTTATAGGAGGTTATAGGCATAATTCAGGCAAAAGTGAACTCTTACAGTTGTACAAACGAATTTGAATATGCCACTGGTAACATGCTATTTGAAAAGGCCACTTGCACACCTTCAGCAAAACTGGTGAGTATCAGGATACATCACCATCACTGTCGATTATATAACATACATACATAGTAACATAGTGATCATTTTCACGATCTTTCAAGTCTTTTTTTTTAAAGGTCAAACTTTGAAAATGCGCTCAACTGCTAAACAACAATACCTTGCGCAGAGCCTTTTAAAGAAGTCTGTGAAAATATTTCACATATAAATAAAACATTATGTGGCAAGAAAAGTGCGTCCATTAGGTTCTGTTGAAAATCTGCAAATTTATTTTTAATGCCATTCTGAGAAATCTTTAATGCTACTTTAAGCATGTCATAGCATGAACTTCTCACAGCTGTACGTCATTACATAACAGTGGTCAATTCCAAGTAGCATGACTACCCCTGCAACGACAATGCTAATTTCTGCTCGACCTTATATAGATATTTTAATGTTTAGTGGTAGCATCACTCCAGTGACGGCGCTTGTGTCCCGCACACGTTTTAAAGTGGACCTGTTATGCTTTCATGGAAGAGTTTGTTCACTTTAAAGCCATTTCAGGAAGACGTCATTGTAAGAACAGCCACAGTGGCATTTACAGCTGCTCAGACGAGAAGGGTCTGCAGAACTGCTCTGGCAGAAGACCAGTCGGAATGGAGAGACTAAGCTGAACAATCAGAGCATCCTGGGCTCATCAGTAGAGGGAGTTTAAAGACACAGGAGCTCTAACAGAGCAGTGCACACAGACAGTACATAGAGACGCACAGCATGAGAAAAATAATGCGCCTTTGGAACATTTAAGCATGTAAATTTATTCCCAAAATAAAATGAATGAGCACAGTAGGTCCCCTTTAATACTATTCAAGGCAGCTCTACTTTTACTACATTTGAAGCACTTAAAGCTTGTAACAGGCATTTAAGTGGCATCTTCATATTTTTTATGTTGCAGTTTTTACAGTTGCATCGTTTAGTTTTATACAGCGCCACTGAAAAAAAGAATTTCATGGTTAATATTACATGTAAACAATATGTTATGTATATAATATGCTACTCCGCAAAGTGGAAAGCTGTGCAACTGTTCAGCGAGCGATAAAAAGAACATTGTCAAAATTCACTCAAGCATTAGCTTGCCTTGCAGGCTGCAGCTGGGTGCTTGTGTACAGACAGCACAACACTGATGTCCGAGATTACTGCTCAGAATCAAAATCCAGTGCAACACTGAATGTGATTAAAATCCTAAGAATATTCGACACATGGCAGATCTCACATAGTGGGATGTCATGCCATTAAACATCATGTCCATCAATAGTTCTCTGGAAAGTTTTATGTTCCTTGAACAGTGAGGAGGCTACAGAAAAGCAAGGCCATCCAAAAGGCTGCTGCTGAATTTCCACAATAACTCTAATTCGAATCCTTTTGGTACGATGTTCTTCGAAATGGCGTGCTGTCTGTTGTGTGGAACCCCTTGTAACGCAAAAGGCAACAAATCAAAGTTGTTATTAAACCTGCGATCGCTAATTACTATCATACGCCTGCGGTATATCATACGCCTGTGGTAATTACACTGACAAAACAAGTAAACAAAACAACCAAACATCATGTTCTTCCTGACACACACGCTAGGAGGCAATTAAGCTCAAACAAACCTGATTTACTGTCAAATACGCTATGACTCATATGGTCCAATCCCATCAAACCAATATAAAGATATTAAGTGAAATTGCTAAGCGATAAAGAAATGGCTATAATGTATAAATATTACAGTGGCAAGCCAATATGATATTAATATCAACTGCAACACTGTGGTTGATTGAAGAGATACGTGCTTTACTTTACTTCTGCCACTGTGCCTGCGCTAACACTGGCTAGACAGAGCTGGAGCCTCACTCTCCTGCCGTACTCCGCCACCTCTACTGATTAGAAATCAAGGAAGCACCTGGGAGTGCCTCTTGATTTTACAAACAAGTGTAGTTCTTGGCTGCATTCAGAGGGACACAGGAAATCTTAATCTGGAGAAGTTTAAATACTCACAAAAGGCATATGTGCACAGAGGCACCACTAGGCTGTGTGCCACCAGACGGCAAACGCAGGAGACGGTTAAGAGCCAGTATGAATTCCTGTCACTAATACAAACAGAGCAGTCTTCTCCTCGCATGCTCCCCTGCCATCACTAAGCTTACTCCTCTGAACGGCATCATTTAAACAGCCCTTAATGAGCGACAATGAACAAGATATGTGAAGAATATCTCAAGGACAGCCGTGCTTCTTTCATTAAACATTTCCACTGCTAGTCAGCTGTCTTCCTTGTTCTGCTCAGAAATACTACCAAATTATCTCTTCTGATCAGTTCATTTGGGCTGCTTGCATAGCCTACATTTCTTCAGTCACTTTTTAACTTTGCATTATGATTTCTTGTCCAAGTCAACCAGCTTCCACTGCTAAGTCAGAAACCCTGTACCTCACAGGATCTTACAGGTGCTGATACTGTATTTAGTAATCTATCCTTTTCTGTATTTAGGTAACCCTGGCTGCTTAAATCTGAGCCTGGCCATTAAAGTCCTCCCTGATGCAGTGTCCCCCCCCAGTACTCCCGCCGTGCTCTCAAGCCTGAGCTTTATCCACACAGAATCGAAGCATCAGGCGCTAAAAATTAGCTTGCATCTATTATTAATGCGCGCTAATCAACCGTCATGATGAATGATTATGATGTTGGTGGTGATTCATTACTCGGCCAAAAGAAATAACAACATGAAAAGTGCAAAACAATGCAATTTCACATCTGGGCTTGCGCAAACCTAAGGAGGCATATCCCTTTGAAAAGTTTCCCGTGTAGATTAGCACCCACTTGAGACGGCTAATTGCCTGCAGCTGAAGGGCCTAATTGAGCCGCTGCAGTTTCAGGCCTATTTTCATACAAATCATGGCACACGTATAATAAGCTGAGCGGAAATACAAACAACCCGCGCTGCCTACACCTACAAAACACATCAAAGGCCGTCTTACACATAACTTCCTGTTTGCCAGCGCAATGCAAGAAAAGCTAAATTGCAAGGCTCCAGATGTATGCTAGTCACTCAATTGGAAAGCGGATACACGACAAATCGAGATTTTGTGTAGTTTTAAGGGCACTCTGAAATTAAAATCAAGATATTTTTAAAGGGGGGGGTGCTCTCCGTGTATGGCACTAAGGGTATTCCTGTCATTACCATAGAACCTGATGGTTTGATTAGCCACTAGAAAAGACGCAGCTTTTAGAATGGAAGAATAAAGTAATCATATTAGTATTAAAATTTCTCCAGTGGTGTGCTACAACTGGGTTTCCAGTTCAGTCATGTCTTCCTGGGAGCCTACAGTAATTTAACACATACCAAATCTATATCATATCAAAGTATTTTCACATACCTTCCACTTTCCTATACGCTATGGGATGTAGATATCAGTATTACTTTGTTGGATATCATTTTGGGGTCAATCATTCTAAAGACACCACACCTTAAAGTATAGGCAATATGATCATATTTTATTGTTATCGCAATTAATATTTCACAATTGGGTTTTCAGAGTATATCATGGATATTGACAGTACTTAAAGAACTTTACCTACACATGTCATTTTAAAGTGAGCTATATTAGGCCTTATTTTAACTGGACTTTGTTCAGCACAGTTTATAAAATATGGAATAGAAGTCATTGTAGTTTGTAGGTTTATTATTATTATTGTTGGGTTTATTATTATTGTACAGGTTCTCAATTACTCAATAACTCAATTCAGTCTCAGAAAAACTATTTATCATAATGCATATTGTGTATCCTAAAAACACCCTGAAGTAATGTGATATAACATTTTTGTCATATTGCCCAGCCCTACCTTAAAGTCAAACATGAAATTTGTCAAATCGTAAATTGACCTTTTTATCCTGTTAATTCATATGTTTGGTCGTATTATATGTATGAGCTGTCATATAGCACTGGATGTGTAGCACATTGACCATGTATAAACATCTGAGTTAGGATCATATTGCTAATGATGCTAGCCACAAATACTCACAACAGTTCATGTTTCACTTCATAATATTATGTTTCACAATCTAACTGAGCAAAACATGCAACTCGGAGACCCTTACTCTGGATCTGTATCACTTGGGAATATGGAACAGGAATATAATTGAATGAGAATTCTAGAATTAATTTCTTTGTAGAAAATGTTGATATTTAAACACTTCTAGTGGAACTACATTTAAAGAATTTACTAAACTCAAATCTACATTATTGTTGCATGAATCAAATATTTAGTTTACTTCTATTAAATAATCATGTTGATGTCATTTTATTTATGTAAATATGATGTATGCATTCAAACCAAATTTCATTACTTTTGATCAATTTTTTAATTTATTTTTGGATAGATTTACTAGTTTGTCCAAGCACAAAGTGACACTGCTCCTCACCCGTATGCAGTAGTGCAAGCAAGTGATGATACAGCACTGCGAGTGAGCTTGTAGATGATGTTCACTCCAATGAAGGGTGTCTGCACTCAACCCACCTTTGGGACATTATCTTGTATGCGTCAGGGAGGTAGCAGTTGATGTTTTCCATCTGGAAGGGGTCGGCGTCACAGATCTTGTCATCCGTCCGCCCGTAATTAGCACTCTCGATCATGATGACATCACTTCCTGGACAGCGCAGGTCAATGGGGTAACCCTCACATGACAGCTCCCGTCTGACCAGACCAAACGGCAATGCTGCCCGACTGAACCCTGGGGGAGGGAGAGAGAGAGAGAAGAAATCAAAGACAGAAATACAACTACTCTGACAAGAAGTATCACCGGGGAAATTGGGGGGAAAACACACTGGACATATTTCAAAGGCTGCCAAACTGACTGAGGCGAATGAGACATTCATGGCTACATAAGCCACAAGAGTTTTTGTTTTGAACTAAGTCCTGGGGAAAAAAAATAAAAACAAACCTTTGGGAAGCCAAAGTAAACAAATCAATATTTAATATCTATGGCAATTAATAAATATGTCGGCTGAAGTGTCTTGTACACCAGAGAACAAAAACCTATCAAACTAATTTATTATGATAACAACATAATGCAAAGCACAGTCCTTCAAAAAACCATCTGAAATATAAAATCAGACCTGAGAGGAAACCTAATGTATTAAAGCATTTATGTGCAGTATTTTGCAGGTTTAAGAACGAAACAAGTCAAACAAGCATCAACAACAGAATTGGGTAATTCTATCCTTTTTTACGGTTTTGGCAATACGAGAGTAGACATGTACGCAGCAGAGGAGAGAAAAGAGAGAAAAGGGAGAAAGGGAGGGAGGTGGGTTGAGCAGGGGGGAAAAAATCAATACTTTTGCTTTGTGTTCTGCAAATGTGAGCAGTGCCAAATAGCTGTGCTTAGGGGGTGAAGCAAACTACTCTCAACAAATCATTTGGCGGGCATTTTTCTTCCAGCACTTTAATGTCAAACATGAAGGGTCCAATTTTAGATAAACAGAGGTCTTTATCTTGAAAATACTCTCTATATTCATCTAAAACAAAGAAGCTCACTAATTGCACAGCACAAGGTGTGTAACCCCAGTCACAGAGGGCAGGTATAAACCAAGTATCTGGCTTCAGCAGATCCACTGATGCTTTTGGTGTTTTCTGAAAACATAAATTTTGCGGAGTCCTTCTCAGAAATCTGGGCGTGTCTGGTGAGTGGTCGAGGACGTGCTGTGCTGAAGCTGAGATCAAAACTTTAGCTGTGAAGAAAAGGCACATGAGGACGAATGAGGCTACAGACGAATTACGAGCAACTGCGCTAATCTAATATTGGCACATTTCTGCTGAAAAATGCTTGCTGCTGGCAATGTTAGTTATATCGCTTTTTATCACAGCGTGTTGCTACTGAAGTAGATGACAGGTGACTGGTTTCATCACCAAGGGGAGGTGGTGTCTGATAGTCAGAAAGAATCAGCATGGATTGTACCCACAGATCTGCAGCTAGCAACAAGTCTATTTAAACCAAATTCTGTGCGTTCAGTAGTGCTGTTGTCCTTGGGTCTGCTCCACCACAAAGCTTTTTGGTAACATAAGAATCACACTGCCGTTTATTATGTTGGGAATGACATCTGGGTTAAAATCAAAGCCACTCCAACATATTGGTTCCTTCACTTGCGTCTACCACTAAAAAACTGGAATAACTTTTCCTCATACCGACACGCACGCTATAAAAACATGTCAGTGTTTCAGTTAAAATCAGTGGAGGTTTGCACTTGATCTGCCAAGAGGCTAGATATTCGATTAAACAGCATATACAGTACCTATTAGCTCAAAATATTCCTTTTAATTCATCCTTTCAAATGAACAGGAAAATGGCTGTGACACTCACTTTGCCTATTCAGAAGTCACTGCGGTGACGTTCTCTAATTATACAGTGAAAAAAGCCACTGCTGCTGTAGAGCGCTTTTTGTCAAGCCATTTCCTGCGTGGAGTTTTTGACACGTCGGGATGTTTTCAGCTGTTTCAAAGTACACTGACAGCAAAATGGGCTCAAATGACTTTAAAAAGTCCGCTCGATCGAAATGAGTTTCTGGATGACTGAGTCAACAATCAGGCGAGGGGGAGAATTTGTATTGTTGTTGTGTTCTCTCTTTTTGACTTTGGGCATTCCTCGTGCGGCCATTGCAAATTAAGGCACAGGAAAAGTGTTGAGGGATCAAAGCTGTCATACTGCTATCATTTTTGTATGAGGTCTGCGGAGTGTTTTTGGGCAAAGCGAAATTCATTAGAGGTTTTGGCTTGCCAAAAGCCCTTGGTATGAAAACACTATGATCCAGGAAGCGACCTGACACTCAGAACAAATGTTGGTGTTGGTACATTTCCAGTTCAAGACTAAAATTAGAGTCAACAGATCTCCTGAGGCAGAAAAAAAAATCTACCCAAATAATCAATGTTAACTTTAAATTTCACTGCACTGTACACTTGGATTCACAGCAAAGCAGTTCTCCCTCTTCTCTGCTTCTCTCTTCTTTTTTCCCCCTGCTCAGAGTACCAATCCCTTTGGTTGATTGCTTTAGCACTTGAAATCATTACACATTTGCCTTTTCTTCCTGGCCTATATTTGACTGAACTCTTTGTTGGACTCAATAGAGAGGTCGCATGGACCATCATTCACAAATCAATGAGACTGCGGTGGTGTCCATTTGACTGGACCACATTAGCTTCTGCTGCCCTACTTTGCGCTGGTAGAACGTATGTGGCCCTCGGACTCCACAGGAAAAGCATCAGCACGATCTGGTGTTCCCTGCCAAAACCACCCATATACTTCATCTGAAGAACCCTGCTAAAACACTTACATTTCAGAGCACTTTGCGGTTCTGCCATATGGCATTGGGCTTTATCGTCCCACACTTCTATTCTTTCATTTCAGCCCTTTAAAGGAAACCAGAACATGTCGAGGGCGTGGGACGGAGGGGAACAGCCACTTTTTTACAGCTCCAAATTAATGAGTAACTTTGCCATTTCTCTGTGGCCTATGATGACAGGGTTATAACGCATGATGCCCTTCCTGTTCATGTGTCTGGAAATGAAATGGAAATAAGTGCTCGTTGTCTGGGCCTCAACATGGCCACCAAAGCAGTTCATAGATCATGCTGTCGGGGCCTGTTTCATAAACAACTTTCCAAAAGCCTGCCCATTGATTAGGCCTGGGGATGAACTACTTTCTCAGCCTGACATCGGGTGATCTTTCAGGACAGAGACACAGCTGCTGTCTAATCGATACAGGAATCCCAAGTATACTTAGGGAGAAGCGATGCCTACCTTGCTGTAACATAAAAAATTGAAAACGGTCAAAGCAAATCAAACATAGAAAACTGCAGAAAAGCTAAAAATGTGTGCACTGAAAGCACCAGCTGTAAAGTCACATAAACAGGCTCATTTTAAATTACTGCTTGATGATTTTCACCGAATGTGTACATTCACTCTAATTGTAATAACAAGAATATTGCTCAGATTTGATTTCCCTTGTGAATATTCCTTTAAGCAGATGATAAATAATCCCTAGGTGTAAGCGTGGGAGTAAATGTGTACGTTGTCTGTATGTTTGTCCTGCAATGGACTGGCGCCCTATTCAGGGTATTTCCTGTCTTCTGTCCAATGAGTGCTGGGATATTCTCCAGCAGCCTCTGCGACCCAGGAGGATAAGCGGTTTAGAAGACGAATGAATGAATGGTATTCCTTTAAGCTGATGTCCGTGCCACTACAGCATTACTGTACTTCTACCCCGCATATCGCCTGTTCATGATTTTGTGGTTCACATACCTTCTAAACTGTATCTTCGGTGAGCCCTAACCTCTCGCCCTCTCGCTGGTGTAGGAGAGGTGGCCTCATCGCTCTTCTGAGACCTGTCTGATTTTTATGACGCGATCCGTCATGTTTCGACATTGTGATTTAGCCTCGCAATTGCCTTTTTCCAAAACGTGTGAAACTCAGAGACAATCAGTCACTTTAAACATTTCAAACTTCCCACACATTGAGCGAGTTGCACAATTTCCATGAAACAACAGCTCAAAATAATGAACCCTAAAAATGAATAACAAAATAAAAATGCTGTAATAAAACAATCTATCATTTTTTGCTGCACTCAATCATCATTTCTGTAATCCATTCAAATCTGGGTCCTTTAAAAACTCGTTCGTGTTTATGATTTCAGTAAATCCAGAAAACGTTTCAGAATTCTTTTCTTGTAGCCGCCAACCAAGAGAGTGAGCATGGGAACAAAAAGAAGT
The DNA here is from genome assembly GCA_024036415.1 of Prochilodus magdalenae. Classification (NCBI taxonomy): domain Eukaryota; kingdom Metazoa; phylum Chordata; class Actinopteri; order Characiformes; family Prochilodontidae; genus Prochilodus; species Prochilodus magdalenae. Next base: position 1,189,705 of record JAMWET010000363.1, on the reverse strand, counting down.
TCAAGAGCAAAACAAGTTGGTTTAGAAGGCTGTAAGTAATTTCAACTGCATGGAATAATCTTTTGGGAAAATAAGGCAGAAGCTTAGACAGCGATGTTCTACGTGAAGTCAACAAGAACCAGACCTTGGACTGTTCAGTGGATTTATTTATGTGTTTACTTATTTGGTAAACAAATTTGCCACTATCTTCCAATTCAAATTCGAGCATCTGCTGTCGCCAGAGAAACAAAATGAGGACGAGAGTCCTTACAATTTGACCTTCTTCTTTTTTTTTCTCACTTATTTATTTATTTATTTGCATCACGTCTGGAGGGAGGGTAAAAGGAAAAAATAGACCCTTCAGAAATGCATTAACACCTCAATGACATGAGGCAAATGCGCTCGCCACAAAAATGCACAGTTTTAATGAAGGACCTCTGGACCCAATCTTGAGACTCGGCCTTTACTTGTATGACATGAAAAGAGAGCACCAAAGCATAAATTGCTCTTTGTACCACAATTTGTTGAAGCGACGGACAATATGAATGTACCTGGGTCAAACTGCGTGTGAGAAACACTGTAGGTCTGTTTGAATCCTTGTTTGATCAAAACAAATTTCATGCTGACACCTCGCTTAGATTGTCTCATTCCAGGCCACACAAGAAAGACTCCTCCAGAATAGGCAACATCCTTTATGCAACAAAGCCCAGAATGCTTCGTTTCATCTGGTTTTCCCCCTCCGAGTTAGAGTACATCTTCCATTCTAACCCTGCGCTGCTTTTTCAGGCTCAGATTTTAAAATCAGCGGTTCATTCACTCTGGTTTCAGGAACTTGCCAATGATGTTAAAACCTACTAAAACATAGCAGGGAAGCAAGCCGTACTTGCCAGAAGTTAATCAGGCCTTTAGAAAGTGAATGGCTCTCCGATCCTTTCCTCTCCTTCTAATTAAATGACGAGAGCGAGGATCAGAGGCGGTAAATAATATATTAAAGAGAATGCAGGATTTCATCGCCATAGCAACCCGTACAGCAACGCCATAATCGCAGTGATCTCGCCACACCGCCCCCACCCACCCCAACCTGGCCCTGTTGACACCGAGTCTTATCAGGCATTCTGGTCAGTCACCACAAGGGTCACTTTTCAATTCCTTTCAGGCAGATAGGTAGCCAACTCTGAACTCCAGCGAGCAGGCCCCACGCCGGCACACAATGGAGGCCTTTCAGATGCCGCCTTTATCAGTCGCACCACTGTACACGACTCCACAAATCTGGTCAATGCAACTCCAAGAGGGGGAGACCCTTTTAATCATGGTTCAAATGCACAAATGACTTCTTGGTCCCACTTTACTCCACAGTGCTCTGTTCCCTGTGTAAATATTTGTGTAAATACAGGGTGCTATTGTGCCACTGTAATTCAGCACTGTAAAACGAGACTTGTGATACTTATGTTTTTAATTACACAGGATTAGGGTGAGGGGTAAAATAATGGCTTTCTTATCTTCCCATGCTATACTGTAGTAACATAAAACACCGTCCAACAGACTTGAGCTTTGTAGACGTTTGGAAAACGTGTTTTTACACAACATCCCTTCAAAATACAAACTACAAGTGTGCGGACAATCAGTAGTAGGCCTATATTTGGCATAATAAATAGAGATTGTAGAGTGAGTTCCACCTCGGTGGACACAGTCCCATGATTCTACTCTAATTCACTTTTCACCTTTGGGGTGACATTGGCCCATTCAGAGAGCAGTAGCCGGGCAAAAATGCTAATTTGACGAGGACGGAGCCCAGTCTCTGCGGTGCAATAATATTTTAATCTCCTCAACGAGGCAAATCAATTGGAAAGTGACCATCTGCCAGGATATGACTACCACTGAAGTGGAGGTAATGAACATACAGGGAGTGATTAAGATCATCATCATCAGTAGCAGCATCCTGTTGTAATCTCCTTCACACAAAAAACTGCTGAGGTGCCAGATGACAAACATGTGACCTAATAAAGAAATATGCACTTTCAGAGAAAGTAGCCAGACTAGGGGAAAAAAAATTCCTGCTCAAGGGTTTTTTTTCCTTAGAACTAGGCATTTTTCTGTTGCTCAGCAGGTGCTTTTTAGTTTATGGGACCAAAAATATAAATAAATAACTACAGAAATAAACAGAATATAACCCACATTAGCTCTGTAGAGACATGGGCATTTCCTCCAAGTTTTTAAGCCCTGTTGCAAACCTGCTCTGACACTGTGCTTGGGATGGCCAAATATATGGAGGTTTTCCCTAGATTATCTAAGCTTGACACTGCATTCTTTCCTATTGAAGCTCTAAAAAGGATCCGGGACACTCATGACAATTGTCAAGCCCAGTTATTGGAGCTTGGATTGGGCTTTGTCCTGACAGTGGCATACAGCTGCTTGTAAATGAGCTAGCGTTGCTAGCGTTGACTGCTATTATTCTGCTCTCGCGGTTGACAAGGTTGCTTGCTGAGGGGATTTTAGAAGGGAATAAGAAAGCGTGGCATACCGAATCAGCGCAAAGCAACAGGAAACGCAGCTTGAGTCCTCCAGGGTTTATAGTCTTTTTTATGTTCACCACTAGCACTAAATGCTACGGAAGCCTATGCAAGACAAAGACACCCTGAGTCACCTTTCCCCCCACAGAGCTGATTCTATAATCCTGCAATATTCTTTACAATAACATGTTGTCTTAAGAAGTCAGGTTTTCCAAAAGGGTGGGGAGGAGAAAGGGACAAAAAAATATTGCGGATATCAATGCAAATATTCGCTACTGGGGGACGGTTTCAGCCTGGTTCAAGTTCTGTGGTGGGATGTTCCATCGAAGCTTACTAAGCTAACATGAGGACACGACCCTCAGCTTTGGTCGGCGCAAACATCTGTGGCATCCACAGCCCAAATCTTTATTAGCCAGACAAGTCATGACAATCAAATGCTAAGCCTCACTTTCTTCCGCATCTTTAGCTCCGTAAACAAGATTCAAGCTTCTCTGGCAAGAACACAACACGCAGCGTTTTATGAACTGGCCAACGCAGCATATTGCTTGTCCTCTGCCTGTTCATCTGTTGTTGTCATGGACGAGCCTTGATGGAGACCATAAAACAGGAGATGGGAAAATAAGCAGCGTATTGGTGACGTTCAAAAGGCAGGAGAAGGCATATGCTGTCTGATACTCAGACAGAGCCTCGCGTGGTTCCTGGCTCCAAAATTCATTGGTATTCATGACCACGATCTGCCCCAGTTCATTTACATCTTTCTCTTCCATAGCAACAGCGGGTGGGCTATCAGGAGCATCTTTGATACAGGTGCGTGCCAAAAAGAAAAAAAAAAAAAGACATTGTGTCATTTAGTTCCGGATAGATATTATAAAAAAATATACCCCCACTGTTTCTGCCTTTTTGCTGCTGAGGTGAGTCCTTTTAAAGTCTAGCTTTAGCCTGTCAAAGAATGTTTAGATGGTATCTGCATGCTGTAGCCTCTCCCCCCTCCCCACCTGCACTCCCTCATGCTGTACCAGTGGTGATACACACAGGCACACAAAGACAAATTATTGTGTACATTACTCGCATAATGGGAATACTGTCTATCTACATTGTTATCAAAAGAACCTCATTACTCTGAGGACAAGACTTTCCAAACCCTCACGTGGAGTGGCATTATTAGCATCCAGCAAATAAAAGGCCAGACAAACAAGTTGTGTGAACCAAAAATGAACAAATACATTTTCTAAACAAAATAACACAAATAGAAGAAGGACATAACTTAACTGGGAGAGATGAGCAAACACAGGGCGTGCCGGCTCCATGACATGATGTTCGCTGCAAACAATTACACACAGATATGTGTAACCTTTAAGCCTAATTACACACACTGCATCACTGCAAGGTCATGAATGTGTCTGTATTACATGTTATTGGAAAAAGTCTCACCTTCACAGGCAGCTGACAGCTTTCTCATACTGTCTCAATCTGTAAAGCCCAGAGGGCACTTTTTAGTGTATGTGTTGGCGGGGGGGCTACAACACATGCATATTATCTGGGCAACAGCAGAAGCCACTTTATTCACAAAAGTGACCAACACTCGCTGATCCAGCATTCCTTCTAACAAACTACACTTTTTCCGCAGTAACAGTTTCTCCACCTCTGGAAAGGCTTTACAATAGATGTTGGATTCTGACACAACTGTATTAATAGGTCAGCTACTGATGACTGATAATCAGTTCTGGATCACGTACAATCTAATTTAGAGGTTTTGTGTTATTTATTTATTTTTTTTTTAGGAAAAGCATGTCATAAATGTTGAATAGCTTTCTATGGTATGATTCTATATGTTTCTCAGGTAAGTGTACTTTTATTGTTCAACCTGGAAAATCAGAAATACTACACATATTACACATATAACCAATAGTAACCTTAACTGATGATGTTTTGTGTGTGTGTGTGTGTGTGTGTGTGCGCGTAACTGAATGCCCTGGAGTCAGTATTGGAGGCATTTTGAAGTAGCTGAATTCACTGATCATAAAGGGTGTCTACAAAGTTCATCAGTTTATTTTTGGGGTCTACTAAAACAGATTCACATACGATTTTCCCAAAACACAATGTACATCTGTATTTACTATATGTCTAAAACACTCTGTTAGAGCTCCTGTGTCTTTAAGCCCCGCCTCCTGATGAGCCCAGCATGCTCTGACTGGTCCACATGGCCACTTTATTTTGACTATTCAACCAGCAGAGCATGCCCCTTGTGATTGCTTTGTATTACATCAGGGCGGGGCCAAACCTGCTTGTAGGAGGGTATCTCATGTTACAAGATGACATCACAGTGTAACAGAGAAGAGGGTTGGAATTGTGACAATGCGTTTCCGACAGCTGTGGAAAGTGGTTTCTGTGGGAGAGAGTGTCTCCCTCTTGTGTGTAGTTTGGGCTTTATAACTTTGCAGATCGTTTTCATGCACATAAAGCTACATAACAAATCAGAAAAGCATAATGGTCCTTTTAAATGCACTACAAGCTAAATAATATACTGCAATGATCCATAAGCAATTTTATAGTCATTTATAGTAGTGCAAGTTCTCTGTCTCAGGATTTATTCACCACTACAAAACCATTTGACATCATAATTGTACATCTAATACAGTTTGATGTAATTATATACAGCTCTTTTCATCACTCTGAACAAATTAATTTTGCAGCTTCTTACTAATTATTTTAACAATTCAGGATAACGGGTTATCTGCACTGCACTGCAGAACAGCCAAGTGATTCTAATGACTGGACCTAATAAGGTTATGAAGACACTTCCTTTCTGACATGCAGCAGATCTGTCACTGACACATTTAGGTCATCGGACTAAAACAAAGCCTTTGTTAATGATTAAGGATCTGCAGTGGCCCAATAAACCAATAAACCATTTCATGCTTCTCCAATCAATGAGGAAGTATTTTACAAATATCATTACAGATAAGGACGCAGGCTTAGTGGGTTCTCTCTCATTCTCTGACTTCTCCCTCACTAAGAGCAATGTGCCCTTTCGTGTCAATACCTCGATGACACATTATTCAGACACTGCTTTGCCTGACCTCCACCTGGCATTTAAACTCCCTGACCAGCAAGCTGTTTGCTCTGGCCGACACAGTTGAACAAGCTCAATCATTTAAGCAACAGAAGCCATGGCAAGCTTTTGGCCCCTTTGCAAAAGTCTTGTGAGGGCTCAATGTAAAAAATGGAAGTTTAATTTAAAGCATTAAATAGACACTTCACCCAAAAATGACCCCAACTGTGGTCTTTTCTCCTCTTATTAGGCTAGTCATTTGTCTGTATTTGAAAAACGGGTGTAAGAGAAAAGCATTATGCAGGAGCAAAGTACTAACATTTTGGCTGCAGACTGTTCTAATTTGGTTTTCAAATTCAGATCTTTAAGGCCCGACCCTCTGTGCTGCCATTTGCAAGGGATCACACTGATGTTCCGGCAGCATATTCCTTTTTTGATATATCTACACTGATTGCTGTCGTAACGATGTAGGTGGGGGCAACACTTTTACTGTGGCCTGTGGTATGTCACACCAAATATGTGTCACACCACAAGACACGAAACAGAGAAAAGACTTGCTGTAAGTGGCAAGACTAAAGCAGAGCTCCAAAATGCTATCACGTTTCAAAGCAACATCTTGTAAGAATCTAATTTCGTGTGTTTTTTGTTGCAGTCAGACTTCATAAAAACAATCTGATTCCAATCGGAAATGCAGATGCACTGGATCTCGGATGCCTGACTGGAAATAGCCTTACTTGCATTGGCAATGCATTTGCATGCTTTCCATATTTGGCTATAGCACAGTGATTGTCTTTTTTTCAATTCAGTGCTAAATCTGCAAAGCCAATCTCAGAGAATTTAGCTACCGAGGGTTTCTAGATACCTCCATTTCATCTGTCTAGGATGTACAGCATGTAGGGAGTATTGCAAGGTGCTGTCAAATTGAAATGAGCAAAGGTGCTTCTGTGACGGCATCCTGGAATTGTATTTGACATAAAATGTCTAAGAAAGCTTTGAAAAATGCGGAACAATCAGAAACTCAATGGAAACCATGCACAGCAATAAGGATATGAAAAACTGTCACCTAGTATAGGTGCTTGCACAAATTCCTGAGCCGTACCTTCAGCTCTAAAAATGAGTTCTTTTCATTAATGATTGACATTCTGTCATCATGGAGGATATTGAGTGTACGCCACCCCATAGGGTATAAACTTCAACCTCATTCATGTTAGAATGCAGTCTTACAGTCTTGCTGTGTCTGACTTGGACAATCTCTAGCCCGGAGAGGTGAAATGACTCACCGGGTCAGCCACTGACTCACAGCGTGAGGTCATTGTGATTCGCTGCTTGTGTTCAGGACACACAGGGCCGGTTCCAATCCAAAGAAAAATAAACCCCTACTCACTTGCCCTGCTTCCTTCCACTTGGCAAAGCCATGGTGCACAAACAAACGAACCTTAATCATGGAATGCAGCTCTACTTAATGACTTTGTTACTGTTTCCGTTTCTCCTATGAGACACAACCTAAGAGTTTGGGCTAAGCAGTAGCTCTAAACGGAAAGGCTTTACCTGGTATTTAGGCAAAGCTGCTCGATTTCAAAATGAAAACTATGCACCCCTACAACACAGATTATATCAAGTGGAAGTAGCTAAGAGGCGTGAGAGAGGGTTTAATTTTTCTGATCTGGAATGGCGCCACTGCATCTGTCCCGGACAGAATAAGCAAGCTACCAAGGGTACTGACCTGACCTGAAAGCCAACAAGCTAAATATGAGTGAAGTCAAACTAATGGAACCCACGTGACAAAGCTTCTCCATCTTCACATGAGAAGGCAAAAAAAATTAAAATATATATCATTTTTTACATGTAATCATGAAATGATTCTAAACATCTTCAGTCTGACAATGTTTCAAAAGGCCTACCATTTAGCAGGCTTGCTTCCCTGCTGAGTGCAGACAATCATGAGGCTAATTAATTAACACTAGCTTTCTATATTTAAACCTCAAGCCTCAACATCTGTAAGTCACAGCTTGATATGTTACTTTAACACACTCCAAATTACAGGCAAAGGAAAACAGCACATGTACATGACATGAACATCTCAGGATCCACACAGCGGCCACATTCCACAAACAGACCCTGATGAATCAGGTGGCATATTGAGAGCTCTTTGATTGAAGATTGAAACCAGAACTAAATATTTCAAACACTTGTAATTAAGCCAGCATTATCATTTGAGTGTGACACGTTTAGGAATTAACCAGCAATCTGATAAAGTGTGCAATATCAGATTAAATTTACCAGATCTAGAACAATATGACCCCAAGTTCCACACAAATTCGACCCCCGATATGCAGTCAGGTCCACAAGCATTTAGGCACAGTTTTAATAATTTTGCTTCTGTGCACTACAGTGGATTTGACATGAAGCAGTAAATGTAACTGCAGTGTACACTGTCAGCATTAATGCAAAGCCAAAAATATTGCACTGTTCAGAATTTACAGTCTTTTTTCCTTTCACAGTCCCTCCATTTTCACAGACTCAAATAATTGGACAGTGGGCTGATAAGCAGCTTCATAGCCTGGCAGGTGTGGCAGGTCCTCTAATTATTTCATGACAAATTAAGGAGATAAAAGGCGAGGAATTGATCCCATGTGCAGAATATACATTTGGTAGATGTTCACAGGAACTTTTAATATGTGGCCCAGAGATGTGTCAAAGAAAGCCAAAGAGGGGACTTTAGGACTGATCAAGCCAATAATTAGTACACTGTTAAAAAGAAGGAATACAACGGCCCCAAAAAGAACTAAAGTTGATTATCACAGAATGACTTGGACGGTGCAAAAAAAAAATCTTTACAAAATCTAATCAAGTCAAGGACATCCTAGAGGAGGCTAGTGTATCATTATCAAAGTCTAAAATCCAGACATGCCTTTATGAATGCAAATACAGATGGTTTACTTCAAGATGCAAAACACTGGTAACACTCAGAAACAGACACAGAAAGGCCTGATTACACGTTGCTAGAAAACATCTCAAAAGGTTTCCACAGTTCTGCAACAAGAGTCTTTTGACAGATAAAGATTAAAATCTACTAGATTAAAAGAAAAGAGTATGGGGAAGGAAAGAAAGGGCTTGTGATCTGAGCATACCACATGTTTTAGTTTAACCTGGCAAGTCATTAAGAACAAATTCTTATTTACAATGACGGCCTGACGAGCAGCAAAGTCACTTGAAATCACTTGTCAAACTTGGTGGAGGCAGTGTTAGGTCATGGGCATGTATGACTGCCAATGGAACTGGGTCACTGGTGTTTACTGGTAATAGAAGTAGCAGAAGGAATTGTGAAGTGTACAGGGCTAAACGTTCTGCTCAGATTCAGTCAAATGCTGTAAAAGTAATAGAATGACACTTTACACTACATATGAAAAATGATAAATATCAATAATATACCACAGAAGCAATTCAAACACCACCTGCCTTCAACCCAACTGAGCATGCTTTTCACTTAATGAAGACAAAAGTGAAGAGAGTAAGACTGAAGGCTGCTGCAGTAAAGGCCTGGCAAAGCATCCTTAAAATTTGGTAATGTCCAGAGGTGCTTTTGCATTCAACTGTAACTGTGAGTGATAGAGGCAACTGGCTTGTGCTGGAGGAGCTGCATCTAGCTCCTAGTCTTGTAATAGAAAGTTGGAATAGAATGTGTAACAGAGTAGGATTCACAGCTTCTTGGCCTTTCAATATATATCAGAACTTTGGCCTGTCACTGTTGCCACTTTACTGACAAAACTTAAACGTGACAGCTCCTGTTACTTACCCTTACTTTGGGGTTCCTGGTTTACACAGTATTTAAACTTTAAGGTACTACTCACATTATTACATAGATATAGGTAAGTTATTCTGAATTATATGACCCAGGGTTAACTGTAAAGCTTTCAGCGGCCCAAAACTCTTCTGAAATAAATTAAATGACTATTAATTAGCTTCTAGTCAATCACAATTGCACCTCTTGAGGAACGTATAGAGAGTGTGATATATTTGTTTAAGTTTTTCATTCTATTATAAATAATTCTGTGCTATGATACTGATACTACTCCAATCTGCACATGTTTGATCACACCACATACATATGAAAACACCGGTAGCCTTGAAGGCTTAACCACACAGGCTGAATCTAGAGTAAACACTCAATGGTATGGCATGAAGTCAAAGTGTGTGGTTTTATAGCAAAAAAAGTTTTATATATTTGTTGCTTTTAAAATCTTGCTCTCTCTGACTGCTGGCAGCAAATAACTCCAAAACAATCACAGTCAGCCTGTAAAAAGACAAACTGCCAAACCATGTGAAGTCCTGCCGAGTTGTATAACATGACATTTCACCATTTTTTTAAATGGCCAATTAGTTTTGGGTGCTAAAGGTCCTTTGCCAAATCTGTCATTTCTTGATCACAGTTGTTTCAAAGCAACTTTCGTCACTAATTTAACCGAGCAATTATCAAATGCTCCGCTTCTGGCTACTTCAAAGAGAGGCAAATCCATGAGCTTCCCAGAATCACATGCAAATGATGATGGGGCCAACGTGACCCTAAAACTGCATGCCCTAATCACCTTAAAATTCCACAATATTAAAGCGGCAAACAGGAAACTGCTTCTGGTTACCCTCTGACCCTCTAATACGGGGTCTTCCTTTTCTCTTACTCACCACCCCCCACCACAGACCAAAAGCCAATACATTCATATTATTTCTGGCATTCAGCTTAGAAATGGCCCACAACCATGGCTCTCGCTGCTACACAAAGGAAAGTTCTTCCAAAGGCCTAAACTAGGAGAAACAATCTTAAAGGTTTTCTCCAATTATATACTGCCTTCAGCACAGTTAGGTCTCTTTCTTCAAGACAGAAAACAAAAAGCAGCAGGTCAAAACAAAAGAGGAATGAAGATTCTTATCATAAGAAAAATACATCATCTTTTAGATGAAATTTGCTCACAGAGGACACATTCTGCCAACCAGGCCTTTTATGGCCACATTTTAGTCAGCCTGCATGGTATGTGAAAAGCAAAACAAAACAATAAAGGTTTCATGGCTCACTTCTGTTGAGATGTCGTCTGTGGCGAAATGGGAGGCAGATAAGACAAATCTACTTGCTCTCCATAGACTTCCTGACGGTGTGGTCTGCCACTATCCTGCACTGTTGTGCTGATCACTTGGGATATGCTTGTTAGATGGCCACGAACCGGCCCAAGCGGGAACAAGACAAGACAAAGCATAAAAGACAGACATGGAGGAAAAAAAAGAAAGAAAAGAAAAGAAGCCAAGATAGATAGGAGGCATATGGGTAGATGACTAAAACAGTAAACTCAGTGTTCGTCCGGGAAATAAGTGTCCTCATTCTAACCCCGTTGTGTGTCATTAAACCCTTTATCTAATTAGTGTTTTTTGTTAAATGAGCTTGAATTGACAGAGACCCGTTTCTGGAGCACTCATACAATCACTTAACCTGAAACACTCCAAGTCAATGACCAAATGACCAAAACAGGGCATTTAAAACCTTCCGTTTTAAAAACTGTTAATGCTATGTTTAATCCACCCCCATACATAGCTTCAACCAAGGCTGGACCTGCCAACAAACCATAAAATGCTAATTAGTCTTGGCTAGGTTACAGCAGTTTCAGCCAGTTTCCACTGATACCCATTTGTTTCTGTATCCATAAACCTGTTTGGCCAGAGCTTCCTCACTCCGACTCAAGTCCCTACTCAGCATGTTCTGAAAATAGACAAATCATTAATACAGACCAAATCGATATTGAGTATCATCATAGTCTCATGAGGGATACGGCCTCAGACAGACATCCTCAGTTATAAGTAGCAGCGATGGGCCCTGTTTGATTTTTCTTTTCTTTTTTCTTTTTTTTGCATGACCAACACAAACCAAGAGCCAGCTGTGATGGACCTTAATCCATTAAATCCCCCCACACACTAAACAGCAAATCCTAATGAGGATTTGAAGCTCTCTGCTGGGTGGGGGCCAGTAGCTGCGGCCGCACCTTTGCTAGTGGTCTGCTCTCCGTCCCATTGTCCTCTTATCAGCCTTATCAAGGAGCAGTGACTGTTGATGAAAGACCTGAGCTGCATTGAGGACCAATGGCGTATTGACCCAGCGGCAGCTTAGCACTATGGGAAGTCAGATCCCTTGGCCCGATACAAAATCCCTGTGTGACATCGAGGTGGAAAACAAAAAAGAAAACCCAAAGAACAGCAAAAAAAAAAAAGTCCACAGAGGGTGTTTACTGTGAAGGGCAGAACAAAAGGACTGCGCTCAGAGTCTGTGTTTAATAAAGGCGTGTTCCTTAGTCTGTCTGAAAAGCAGACGGAGGAGGACTCCAGACTATTCACTTAACTTCATTAAGGATTTTAAGTCACCGGGTTTACATTCATGCTGATTGGTCTTAGAGAGAAGGTTTCCCAGAAACACTAGGAACGCTGAGCCTTTTTTATAAACTAAAGCATTTCATTAACGAGCGTTACTGCACAGACCAGATTTTACGGTATGTCAGTAGCAGACAGGGCTTTTAAGTTGTAGGCTTGCCCACACACGTTTAACTTCACAGAACGATTTGTTTTCACAGTAGGGCCCAAATTGCAACTTGACTCCCTCAAGCAATGCGCTGCAATCTGTAATGACTCTACTAAATATGCATTCAGAAGTAGTGAAGGCTACAGAAAAAATAGCCAGAGCCAATTTTTTTTCTTTTCTTGTTTTGCATCTCCAACAGGAATATTCCCGTGTTACACACAAAACCCACGGGGAAGACAAAAGCACGTGACGAAGCGACACTGTATTTGGAAGCATGTTTTCCCCTCGCCTCATCTTTTCATAAAATATTTGCCTGACACCTGAGGAGATGTAGGCGCGACCCTGTCAATCCAACCACTGACACCAAGCCCAGAAGATCCTCTCTAATTCTGTCTGTGCATACTTTCATGTATTGGAGAATCCAGTGCACAGACAGAGAGAGAAAGAGAGAGCAAGGGAGAGAGTGAGAGGGGGAGAGAGGGCTGGGATTTGCTACTGTACTCTCTCTGACATGTTCTACCGTTAATCACCACATATTCAGCAGGACCTCCTTTCAGGAGGCAGCAAGACAGACACCTCATTTCAATCTGAATCTTCAAGGATGGAGGAAAAGAACCTGTCAAAATCAGGGCTCCTATTTAGAGGATCTTTCTAAGGCCCCGGCAGCTCTATTGAGAAATACTAGGTTGCAATTTGAGAGTTCCATTTTGCTAAGGTGACACTTCTATAGGCAGGGCAAGGATAACTTATGAACTTGAATTTATATTCAAATGATGGAGGCTATCATTCCTTGTTAAGGTTTTTAATGAAACAGTAAGCCTGTCATCTTAAAACACTTAGGGAGTAATGTGCTGTTGTAAAACTGTGATCGCAATTTACCACTTTCGTTATTCTTGATTCATGATAAAAGCCCTGCACTGCAGTCTACTTTGCAACTACTCTGAATACATAATGTTGCAAAAGGGTTTATATAACAAAAAAAAGACACGGTATCTTAACTAACCAATAGACACAAATATATCCAGTTAATAAACATACATATACATATACATATATATACATATAAATACACACCCATTTTAGAAGGTATGTATGGAAAGACACATGGTGAAAGGAAAGTCATGAATACAAATGAGTAAAGTCCAAGTTTACAGACAGCAGTCAGCCTCACAAAATTAAATAAGAAAGATGAGACGCAAAGTTTCTAGGGATATACCAGGGAGATGGGGGGGAATAACCCTGAAGCAATTAATCTTTCGAAGCTTCTGCAGAAGCACAAAACTTCCAGCCTTTTATGGCTATGGCAGTAACCCATTTAATTCAATTATAAAATGCATTAAAAAGATATTACGGCCGGGGCGGGGTGTAATGAAGCATGTTTACTTGGGGATATTGTTTATAATGAACAGTTGTTGGGCTTAGCCCTATAGTTAGAAGAGGACATCTGAGCAAATATAGGAACATGAGATAACTCAAACAAATAGATGAGTCAGATATTCAATCTTACTTTTAAATTAATTGAGAGTCAAAGCAATGCATGCTCAATTCTGAAGAAGGTAAATTTCAGAGCAGGTGGATTTCTGAACTTTTAAATCTGGAGTGTGCAAGATTGGCTAAAAGAGTCATAATGTAGCCCTAAAAGACATAATGTGTGAATGTGCCCGTATCTTTTTACACTTGACTAGTGAACAGTGGTCTTTCTGACTATGGCACAAGACTTTTTCAGAGGGTTCACATATTCACCTACATCCTAATGAGGAATATAATATCGAGTAGGTTCCTACCTTCAGTGCATTGTATAGCAGCCAAAGCAAACATCAGGCAGCAGAGGGTTGAGAGACTCCACGCTGAGCAGGCCATTGTGCTTGGCTTGGACACTCTCCTCATGTTTGGCCGGAAGTCACTGCAGTCACAACAGTCCATGAGAACTGCTCTCAAAGAAGCTCATCATTAGGATCCACACCTGAAAAAGCAGCCACAGTGGATTGTCAGTGCTAGAGCAACACCTCGGGGATCTCCTGAGGATATTTGTAAAAAATCTTTCAAAAACTAAAAACGGCTACAAATCCACAAAACCTACAACAAACCAGAGAGTAATCCCCAGCGTGGACATTCCTGTAATGGAAACCAAGAGCTTCCCCCACATCCAGAAGAAAAAATTAATACATTGCAAATGTGCAAAAAGAAGCAAATGAGCCGCTGGCTCATGTCAAACTCTAGCCATTCTCCGTTTTGCTTCATCCGTTCATACCTCTCGGACTGCCTGTGTGCTGTCCTCCTAGCATTCACCAAAAACACCGCCCTACATCCATCAAGCGAAGCAGCCGCCAAACGGGCAGGGCCCCTGACTGAAGCTACTCAGGCATGTATCTCTCTCTTCTTAACTGTTTTCCTCATTCGGCATGTTTACACCTCCCGTCTGCCCCGGTGCTCCCGCTCATAAACCGTTCTCACACCCCTCACAGGGGAGCACAGTCACTCCAGTAACAAGTCACTTAGGAGCCCATTAAAACGTTGTACACACCCCTCCCATGCTTTCTGTTTAAGACGCACTACGGCAAGCCCACCCTTCTCTGCATATATGATTAAAAAATAAAGTGTTTATACGAGTCTGCGAGAAAAATAGGCAAGGTTTTCGATCGTGCTCATGAGCAGGATGTGTTCAGATTCTTGAGAAATGCTGGAAGAAAACGAGCTTAGTAGCTATGGCCTATCAATCAAGGTAAAGTCGCTTTTAAATGGCAGAAAAGAACGCTGTAAAATTCCTAAACTCAGGGAGCACTGGGGAGGTTATGCGCAAATACAGTGCACCGTGACATTAGTGCTTAAGCTGCTTGAATGCATCATGAAAAGCACAAAAACCCCAGACCTTGACTGTATGAGTGAAGAGATGTGAGGGTGCCTTGAAACTCGGCATTCGTTTTCAAGATGTTCTCAAGGCTTCGATGGCAGGAAACTTTTTTCATTTTTTTTAACCCCTTTAACTCAAAGGACTTTTTGGCGTCTCTATGCTTACCTTACTCTCATAATTACACAGTAGCTAATGGATAGTCCCTGTTGCAAAATATGTCTGAAAAAAATGTTGCTATGTATTCCAAATTTAATATAACCAACAATTTTAATATACCTTCTAATATACTCATCATCAAAAAAATAGTTGCACCCAGAAGGAAGTGGTGGATGGCAATGCAATTGGGAAGGAAGATAAGGGTTATCGGGGAAAATAAATAGTGATAAATTTAGACTGATATGGGCCATATTTATTGAGCTACACATACAGAAGGAGTGACTCTCAGTATGGCATCGGGCCACCATCTCTGCAACACCACTGCAGTCTTTGGCGATGCTGACATGGTGTTAAGGGTAGTCAGCATAATAGTATGTAGGATGACACGAAGAACTGAATGTTCGCAATTGTGGCTGTTGAGTCAATCAGGTACAGAGATAAGGCCCATCCTTGCGTCTGTCACATGCGTGGCAGAGTGTGAAACTTGAATCATGTGCATGTTTTACGAAGTCAAACCTGCCCACCAAGTTTCACTCCTGTGGGCTGATAAGGAATCTGGGTCCAGCTATTTCTGCAGCTATTCTTTTAACGATGTGTCTATATCTGTAAGACCATGATGCAGCAAAGTTAAGCCTTAGCCTGTGGTATTTTGATCAAAATAATTTAGTCTTAGGTCAGATCTGGATCATCTGAGGCTTGGCCACAATGATCACAGAACATACGAAGGCCTTTGTGATATGTTGAAATCTCATTTGCATAGTGCAGCCTTCTGTAATACCAGTACTGCAAAAACCAATATTGTACAAACAATTAACAAACAATAAGTTGTGCTGCCCTACAGGATAATAAGCTGTAAGATTATTAACAGAATAATAAACCTAAAGTTTAAGGGGTTAATAAAGTCCTCTTCAGATTGTACTTGCTAACATGTTAATTCGTCAAGGGAAATAAATATATTAAACGGGAGGGCTGAACCCCTACATGGGCAGATGGGTGTTCGGCTAAACTGACGACAACAGCTCGCTACCTTCATATCTTTGTGTCATGCTGTGAGCGGTTAACATGCTGATCAGTCTGAGGCACCGAAGGCGCAGACTAAGGCGGTCTGCCTGACTCCCACTCTCCTCATTAAACGCGCCAAGGTCTCTCTTCTCTGCTGGAGACCTTATCTTCCTAAGCTGCGGCGAAGACCCGCCAATCAACATCTGTTAAGTGCTTCAAACGAAACGGCGCCGATCGAACCCCTAGCTGGAGCGCAGCAGGAAGGCTCGCTGTTGCCGTTGTGTACGTTTTGTCGAATCATGCTAAATTATAACGGCTAGCGTTCCTGTACAAAGGACCTGGGTCTTTGAAGTCTGATGTTAGCGTATCCTCATAGAAGAGGGTTCTCTAACGCGTAGGGTGATTTTATGCGTGTTGCGATATGGCAGTCTGTGCCGTGTTGTGTTGTCTACATATAAAACCAACGCAAACAGATGTTTAAGTACTTTGAAAGATGGAAAGCCAGAGGGGCACGAACCCAGAGGCTGCAAAACAGCTGTGCACTTCCATGCAGCTGCTCTTTAAACCAGAAGAAGAAGCAGGCAGACAGGTTCATCATCAAACATGATAAAGAACGGAGGGGAATTGCAAAAGAACATTTGTTGCTCCTGTACAAAAGAGGGGTGATGGGAAAAGAAAGGAGGCATTAAAATCAAAGTTGAAAGGACAGTTTGAAATGTTAATGACACAATGGGGAAACAAGGCACAGATGTGAAAGAATGCAGCATTCTTTTGACCGAAACCTCCTCGTTGTCTCCCTCTCAGGCAAGTGTGGGCCACCAGAGGATAAAGGAAGAGGCAGGCCATTCAGTGCAATGAGGCCTGGAATAATAGGCTGGGGACACAGGAGTGGGGGGCACAAATGGGAGGTTGGGGAGTTTACAATACAAGATTGACAGCTTGCAAGTCTTGCTTGACCTCTGAATTAACCCCCAAGCTTTCAATGAACTAAAAGAAAGAGCCATGATATTGATTGTCAGAGAATATGACAAGTGTATAAAAAAAGAGATGGACCCCAAACTGTAAGTTGTTCAAAAAGTATGCATGCAAGACTAAATTAAAGATGCACACTCACATTACAGTGATGTACGAGCGCACAGGCATCTGAGGGAACCATGAACTCATGAACCAGCCCGTCTCAATCAATCTTTCTCACACGCTAACCATTATCTTTTGGATTCGCCATCACATCATCCAACAAAACTTTCTCCACAGAGGCAGCATAAATCAGGCTGCTTTTTTCTCCAGTGGTTGGATTATTGGGTCAGTGATCAGATGACATTACTGTCCCACTGAGCCAGATATCGGAGAGGAAAATCAATCAATGGCCTCGCGTAGGCCAGCTGATGTAGCTCAACACATGGTGGTATGACTAACCCTCAGTGCTCCATCTGAGTGCTGCTGGACTGAGGGCGGTCAATTAGAGAGATCCCTGTGCCATTATATACTGAAGCAGGAAGAAGATACGTGCATTTCCACCATCCGCAGTTTTTGAGGCTTGAAGAATGTTTAGTACTTATCAGCGAGATGTTTTGATGAGCCAAAAGAAAATAAACTGCTCTGACATCAAAAGCCCTTGAACGATCTTAATAAACTTTGCAACGTTTTCTGTCTAATTAATTTAGAGATGTTTTATATTAAATGTAGGCATTGCTTTAATGTAAGGTATTTTACTAATGACCTCTGCTACAAATCTATCCATTTTTACGCCCATTCAATTAATCAAATTCGGCAATCCCTGGCAGCCCATACGTAATGGACAAAACAAAGCCCTGACGCCCGACTGTACTTCAGGAATTATGAAATTTGCAGGACACTATAGAAACTAAGCCTTTTCTATAACACTGATATCACAGTCAAGACATTTACAAAGATGTATACTACAGCTATATCATTACAAGTAATAAGAAAGTGCACAGACCCTTAAATCTAAATGCATGCATAAACGATTTGGAG
Source organism: Prochilodus magdalenae (assembly GCA_024036415.1). Classification (NCBI taxonomy): domain Eukaryota; kingdom Metazoa; phylum Chordata; class Actinopteri; order Characiformes; family Prochilodontidae; genus Prochilodus; species Prochilodus magdalenae. The sequence continues at coordinate 1,171,607 of JAMWET010000363.1, read as the reverse complement.
TTTACAAAGGAAGGCAATCATATCTCTTCATTGCTTCCCTCGCTTTTCTCCTCCTCCCCCCTCCATCCTTGCCAAAAATAGAGATGCACTTTACACATTAATCAGAATAATCAATAATCAAGCCCCTTTATGGCATATGATAAACACTAACATTTTTATTAAGCTGCCATCCCAGCCATGGAGCTGAGGGAGAGAGAAAGAGATATGAGTAAGAAGTAAAAGCGCCCAGGAGGTAGAGTAAAAAGAGCATGCCTATTTTCTGTGTACAAAATGCGTAAAATGCACATTCTGGAAATAGCCCAGGTTCCTAACGCTAGAATTAGCATTAGCAGTTTCACTTTGGTACAGATTACTGGGTATAAGATCACCTGCTATGGCTTTCAGAAATGCTATACTTGAGACTCAGTTTCCTTATTTTGATATACACTTCTCTATTTTTGCAGATAAATGACATGCATGCCACAATAATCACCAGGAAAATCCTATTAGAATGGCAAGGTGGCTATACCTGTCTCTCAATAGGGATTATAATGGGCCCGATTTGCGAGGGTAACTAAGTTTTAATACAGCCTTCACATATTGTTAACAGTAATTTTGATGTTTTAGTGGACGAGAAGTGGATTATCTCAAAATGAAATTTGGAAATGTCATTTCCATTAACTGATAGCGTCAAATTCCTCCTTTCAGGTTGCAGACGATAAGGAGGATCCTGCCACAGCCATTTAATGGTGGCTTTGCCGAGCACTCCTCAGCTCCAGCGTTAATGGGCTGACATTAATACAGCTAGATAAATAAGAAGGTCAGAAAAAATTCCGAGGACCACCATTATATAGGTATCTCACACAGATAGTACCTGTCAATCAGTGTAAAAGGAGTCCTTGACACTCTACATTTCTCCTTCAGTTTGGACAGATAGGCAGAGGAATATACTTATACCACTACAGGAAGAGACGTTACTTTACCCTTCCTTTGCATCTCTACAGCCTCAGAGAATTCTGCGCGATTCTGGTAGGCTTTTGTAACACGATAAGAGCAAACCAAAAAGTACGGGGTCATGAAACGTCAGGAACCAAAAAGGCAGAGAAATCGGCAGCGGGCAAGTCATACTCTCCAAAGCCTCATCATCTCAATTTCAACAAAATGCATCAATTTTTAATTCACTCTAAAGCAGTGAAAGCGCTGTTGCTGTCAAAACGGAGCAAAAGCATGACTGGAAATGAGTGTGTGTGCGCGCGTGTGTGTCCTCAGACTCAGTCTCATCTGTCATTTGGAGTTCATCTGTCCTGATGCATTTGCATTTAACTCTCCACCCTTTCACTCTGCTCCCTCTCCACTTTACACACTTATTCCTCTCTGGTGTCCTTCTGTGACCTCCTTGCTTACAATACAGATACAAAGATATGAGGGTTATTGCAAAAACAGTCTTACTTCTTCCAAGACTACACATATCCACAATGACCCACACACACACACACACACACACACACACACACACATATACATACACATACCTGTGTACCAAACGACTTAATTGCATTTATCAGGCCAAATCTCATTAATCCATATAAACCACAATGCAGTAATAATAACTCCTAGTTATTAAAACAGTTGTTGATATCTAATGTGCTAGACAGAAGAACAATCTATCTATCTATCTATCTATCTATCTAGCAAACTAACACATTTAGAAGCTTCTTCTTTTGTGTAATGCTAGCTGATGATTACGCGGCATCAGTATTTTATCACAAGCGGTGATGAAGATTAATGGCATCTTGTTGCATTCTCTTACATTAAGGTTAAGAACCGTTTTTCTTTCTCCTGCAAAGTATATTTTCAGAAGGTTTAAGGTTTTATTCTGACAGCGACAATATATATAGTGTATGTACTGAATGTATATGTAATATATAACTATGTGTATGTGTTGAAAAACGTTAACCCCAGTCGTAACCCAAAATCCCTGTCACATGTTCAAAGCACTTGCAGGTTACATCTGTTTCTCTCTGGTTTTCAATGTTTTGTCCTGAAACTGTACAAATACAAACACAGCCGTGTGTTTGGCTGTGCATGCGTTCATGTATGATATACACACACACGGTACACATATTAAGTGAGCGAGCAAAATATGGACGCTTCAAAATTAATTGCTCCAGTGGGCAGACACGTAATGCCTCTCAGAATGCCACAGACAAGAATGAGCAGCTGTACCGGAGAAAAGCCTCTGTCCCTCTATTAAGCATCAGATCATCAATTATTCACCATCATCGTGAGGCATTATTCAACAGGACGATTAATTTTTTAAGATAGCAGGAGGCAACACAAAACATAAAAAGGGGAGCTTTATGAAATGTCTTGAAAAGGCGACGTTCAGGACAGAGGTGGTGCAAGAAATAAATAGAAGGTTGCTCGGTGTTTAGGGAGAAGCTCCTTGGTGGGAAAGCAGCTGCTGTTAGCTCTCTGCAATACCCAGACAGGACATTAAAAGAGCAAGCAATGATCATAAGGTTTCTAGCCCTCTCGCCAGCAATTAATCCACGGGCTGTGAATTGGAAGTGCGGTAAATTAGAAGTAGAAGTACAAGATTTGCTCGTAAAAAAAAAAAAAAATAAAGCTCCCTAACCCGCTCAAAAACAGCCAAACACACAGATTTTTCCTGGCCATCTTGTATGAGTTTTTTCAGATGCGAACAAAGAAGCTGTGATGTCTTGGTGTGAGACGGAGAGCATGCACTAGACAGCAAATCATTTGAAAATCTGGAGACAAAGGGAAAGGGTGTAGTCTGCTCCCTGAGAGAAATCAGTTGTCAGGTCTAAATCTCTCCTGACAACACAACCAGCAGTTAATGCCGCTTGCTAAATCTGATGGTACGATATTGACCTTTTTCAAAGGCACCAGCAAAACTCAGAGGCCATTAGCTACTGGACTCAAAACTCTTGCATGCTAAAACTTTTTGAATGCTGAAAACTGCATGAACACATTTTCTACTGTGTCACTATACTTTGAATGGAATGAGTGCTTGAGCATATATAGTTTGACTGTTAACAGTCGAGGGAAAACCCAAAAATACAAAGGGGGTTCAGTTCCTGGGAGGTTTGTTAGATAGGGGGAGGGTTCTCACTTCATTCACATACAGCATATCCTGTACTGTTTATCATGACAATGACGTCTATGGTAACGTGTCTTTCTGACTGGTTTAGTAGTTTCGATGGACTTTCTATGAGAACACTGTCTAAACTGGCCTATATAAACTTTTAATATACCTCTTCTTAAGTGTCTTCAGGCTGGTGGGCAAAAGAGAATATTTCAGTTTTATACAGCTTTTGGTATATTTTATAAATTCAATTCAACTTGATGGGATTAGCTCCTATCTTCCAAATACTTTTTATTCACCCTGCGTCACATTCATCACACCATTTCTCCCCTGTGCTAATAATCTGCTGCAAGAATTTCACAGAGAATAATTTCCAGTGAATCAGCACCCAGATGCAATTGTTTAGCCAAGTGGATTGGAGATCAAATCCATAGGAGCAGAATTTGATTCTTAATTCCCATATTAATTTTGACTCTGTCACCTCCGAGAAACAATCCCAAATGGGTACGACTAGAACATGACCAAGTTGTTAACCGCCATCTTACACAGACATCTGAAAATGAGTGTGCAGACACAATTTTTCTTAGTGCTCGTATAAACAATGCAAATCAAAGAGCGTTAAATGAGAGTTCAGAATAGGAAAAGAAAGTGGGTTACAGGAGCAGACACTAAAGGCCCACTTTAGTCTTTCAGGGGGATCCAGTTTCATTGTGTGTGGTGATCTCTTTCTCCGAGGTCTTTAGGCTCAGGACGGTAGGGGGGGGAAGCCGGCACAGTGTTTCTGCCTGGATCGTTAGCTTCATTAACATGTGTTAACCAATGCTGCCATCAGTGTAATTGAGATGCAAACGGCCCCGCGTTGGATTACTGCATGGGGCAACCTAGACTGGGCCTGTTAGCCTATTTCTGCTAGCAATTGTTTGAGTGCAAGAGAGAAGGCTATTCATTGCGGCTCCACAATGTGCAATCTCCAGAATGCTACACCGCTGTCTGTTCGTTGACTAAAAACATAATGATGTGAACAATATAGAGAAATCATGGAACGGGAAAAAACAGGCCCCATCACTATAACAAGCGGTGGGCAATTCTCCTGGTCACATATGGTAATTCTAAAATGTACCAGCAATTTGATATGAACAGCAGCATTGGTTCTTTCATAAATGCTACTGATGAAGTTTTCTTATGAAGCACATGAGAAGCACTGGCAATTCAGAAAAGAGCATGGCCGTTGTTCTTCCTCAGTAGCCTTCACTATAGCCACATTTAAATTCAACAAAATAGCTTTCTTTGCTAGGCACTACCCAGACATTTGTTAAAATGGTGCAGAAAATAGCTCACCCCAACCGTGCACGCCATAGCTGAACTACACTGATGTGTTTGCACTGATGTAGCAGATATCATTTGGCACATTCTGCTGTGTTCCACATGTACTACATGCAATGCAGATAAAGCTGGGGGATCCAACAGCTTTAAGGAGTGGAGTCACGTAAGCGACCTCCATTCAGGGGAAACGACCTCTCTTCAATGGACCATGAATCTATCCAGGAATCAAAGTGTGAGCACTGCTGAGGAATCATTCCAAATGTAAATGGATTATGGGCAACACCGTCGTCTTCTGCCACCCACAACTGGGCCACAGACGCAAGGATCTCTCGTCTCCCTCTTTCCTTTTTTTCCCCTTCTCCTGCTTTCCCCCTCTCCTCTCGTCTCGGCTCCGGTTTGGAGTTGCGCTTGCTTATTTGTGATAGCCCCCTGCCATTCAGCTCAATTCACCACAATCTGACTCAAGTCTGGGTATCACAGGCAGACACAGAGGATGACACTGTGTCTGTCTGAAAATGGGAATGAATTCAGGCAACGTTTTAACGTCAGTCTGTAAGGAGGAAATAAACACAGAAGGTCTTGCCTTGAAAAAACTATGTTGTGGGTCCAGTGAGAGCATAAATCAATTATTGATACACACTCATAAAGACTTTTCAATTTGTGCATTTTGTCCACAGAGCATATAGGCTGCCATCTATCTTTGTATTGTTGTTCTAGTGAAGTACAACCACATGTGAGCTATGATAATACCATAGTATAGAAAATTCAACGTGGAAACTGATTAATTTAGATAACAGGATGCTGTAACATAAGGGGAGGTAATGCTTATAGTGCTCCAGTGTATGAAATCTTCTTCCAAGACATCCTCCGCCCTGTGCTGTAGCTACTTGTATGTTATTGAGGATAAGAGACCATTTGGAGCAACAGAATGCATTAAGCTCAAGCAATACAAGATTATCCAATTGTAAGACTAATATGGGTTTAGCTAAGGTAATTGCTTAGAAGGAGCCTACGGTTCTTCCCATGCCGGGAAAACAAGGAATCAGCCCGGTAGCATGTTCAATTGGAAAAATAAACATGTAACATCATCCCACAAAACGCGAGGAGACAGGAAATCCAGGTTCCTTTTGCATTCTGTGACATAATCTATGAATTTTATTATGTCCCACCAACAATTACAGCGCGTGTGCCGCACACACAACTTTGCAACAAAGCAGTGTTTCTATCTGATGTTATCTGCCATGTTTCCATCTCTCCCTTAATTGCACCAAAGTAACCAGACACACAACTGGGGGACCTTGGGAGCGGGGAGAAACATTCCGGAGAGATCTTATCAGGTCACAACAACAAAAAAAAAAAAAGAAGGGCGGAAATGCAGCTAAAAGTGGGCTCATGTTGGAGGGACGAGCTGGCTGGCCAGCACAGGGGCCTGCTGAGTTCATGTGTGATGGCAGTGAGTTCTGGAGCCGTCATCTGCCAGTTCAAGCCAGCCTCACTGCTAATCAGCTCCGGGTGATGACTGATGAAAACGCCATCAGCAACTTGCACTGAGAGGCAAAGGCTGAAAATACGCCTGACATACTGACTTAGGGATGTATTATGGATAGTATGCACTGTGTGAGGAAATGACTTGTGTGACAAATAAATCCTTGCTGATGAATGCACACAAAAGGACTATTTTGATCAGACTACTGGCTATTACCAATTTAATATTTGTTACCCTGCTATTGGTTGAAAAACATCAGTAGTAGTGTAAGCAACAAAAGATTTTTTTAACGATGTAGCCTAATTCAACCTGACCAACACTGACATTTTCGAGCCAGGAATATATTTAATTTAATTAGGTTTCTGTTATAAGTCCCAGCATAGTCTTATTTTTGAAACCATTTAGGAGCATGCATTAGTGCATTATTATTACTGCATAATTCACCATCACCTCTTCAAAACACAATGCAAAAAAATGTCTTTAATTCTACACTAAACAGCCACTTCAAAAGCTTTGTCTGCATAAAAACAAAAAAACACAAACATACAAAACAGTTTAGCCATATACAAGGCATCACCCTTTGTCCTAATGCTAATAGTAAATGTATCTCCCCTATGTGAAATTACGGCACATTTACCTAAATTAAGTTGTTCTGATTCTGTTCTTCTTTTTTGACAATTTGGAATGTTGTTTCCAACTACTTTTATTCTCAAAAGATATAAAGACATAAGTGAATATAATAATGTTGAAAATTCAAATACCACGATTGGCAGAAAGCTTTCGCAAACATGTCACAAATACACAGAATAATTTAAAGAATTAAATTACTTTAATTACTATAAAAATGATCAAGGTATTTGTAAAAAGACAAATTTGTATATGACTAATGTAATACATTATTATATATTACATATTTTATTTATTTTTATTAAATATTTTGTGAAACAGTACAGTTTCTGTTTTCTATTCCATTTCTTTGGGCTCACATGTACTACTCATATATCCCTTTTGCCATGCTCCTGAATTTCCACGTTTGAACACACAAATGTGACCATATAGTGCTAAGATTATGAGTAGCATCTACTGCAGGACTTTTTTGACTGGCAGAAACGCAAAGCCTGAAAAACAGCACTTCAGAATGATGTGTGAAGTTTCAGTCACCCAGTGGTAAAACGAACAGCAGCAAGTTTCAGCTGACTTAATTGCACTTGCATCACAACAATCCTCTACTGGTAACAAGCTGAGAGGAAAGTGACGACTGTGTGGTCCATTTAAAGGCTTGCCGTCTTAAAATGTTTTGATTTTGATTTTTTTTTATTCTGTCGCATCTCCGCTGAGCATGCCCATTACATCAAATGCCAATTAACAAGTATGTCCCATAGGGGCTAGGATAAGGAATTCACTACGATTTCTGTAGGCATCCTTCAAAAGCTGTGAATCAGCCTGGCTGTTGAAATGGATTTTTATCTCCTGCCATCATAGTCTGTAATGTTAATGGTGCCCCTTTTGTACTGTGCCTCTTATTCCACAACCAGAGGGGCTTGGTGGCTGATGATGGTCATGTATGCCTACAAGAGGTTCTACTCTGGCTAGGCTCGTGAACTGCTTGTCAGTTCATGATTAATCCTGTACTCTGCACAAGGAGACATTATAGTTGAACTCAAATGGGACTACATTTCACCTCAGGGCTGGCAGGGCTGATTTAAACAGCTCTATCTAGAATGACATTTGTCCTCTGCTTCCCCGCACTTTACTCCTCCAAATTCCTTGAAGTCGAGTGCATGGCCAGCGCCCTGTCCACACCCCCCCGGCTCACTTCTGCGGGGAGGTTAGTGTCTCTCTCCTGGAGAAAGGCAGCAGGTGCAGGAATGCCAGTTGTGCATTCTGTGCTCACTCACGCTACGGTCAAGATGAGAATCACAGAGGTAGCCATTCACTGGAACCCATTTACAGCCTTGCCGCCGGACAATGCATCTTTGTCCACACCAGCTTTTTGCCGGGCCTTTGCGCTCATGAGTCAGTTGCAGAATACAAGAAGCAAAAAAAACCCAACAACCCAAAACACCATAAAGATAAATCTTGTGCTCATCCGATTCGTTCGAGAAAGAGCAGTAAATATAACAGCTGTCACATTTCTGCGGATTGTGTATGACGGATCTTGTCGAACGAGCAGAAGAGCATGCTTGTAAAGCATTAGCACTGACAAGCGCCATTCCAGCCAAATGAACAGGTTAACCGTGACAGCATGTGCAACACATGGAACAGTTCCCTATCGAGAAGATCAGCACTAGGCTGAGGAGTAATGACTGCTCCTCTCGCGTAATTAACTTCGAGCTGCAACCTCGTTGTTGGCCGGAATTAAATTCCACAGACTTATGTAAAGCGGCAGTGCACCAGCGAAGCTGATCAATGGAGACGTCTCCAAGGGCCAGATTTCAGCCTACCCTCAGGTGTTTGCTGCAGACTACTTATTATCTAATCAGGAATACAAAAAAAAAAAAAACACAGCATTACGGTGTCCAGAGAGTAAATACTAGTTTGTTTGGACCTTCAGTTCCGTGCCGGCAGGGGAGAGAAAGCATGCAGTCTAAAATTCAGAAATACTAATGAACCCATGCTCCAGTCCTCTAAGATCAGGGTCTGATATTGATGCACAATAAAAGATGGCATTTGCCGAGGACCTAATGATGCCTCCCGACACAACACTGCCCTGTTATGATGTTGGGGTCACTGCTAGTTGCTGTTGCAGAACGGGCTTTCTGTTTCGGAAACCTGACCTTATTCATAATAAAGATGTGCAAAAAAAAACACGTCCAGGTCCAGGAGTATCAGCTACTACATTTATCAACACCTGCTCAAGTCAGTGAGGAGTGAACCGAACCAAACAAAAGCACCCATTGTTGAGACAGGTGTCCTGTCCCAGTAGGGTGAACTGTGTATCCAGTTGGTAATATCATCAACATCCCTATTAGGCCTAAGCTCGGGTTTTCTGTTAACTGCATTTAGTGTACAAATCAACAGGGACCTACAAATTGTACACAAATTTGCTCATATGCTAACAATGTTTCTAAATAACTATAGGTTAGTGGCATATCATACTTTGAGCAATACGTTTCCACGTTCCACTGAAAGCCCGTCATCAGTGGGGTAAGTGCAAGGGCGGTAAGGTTAATTCGCGCTCCCTTGCGGAGTAAAGAAACCTCCCTTTGCAGCTGCACCGTCAGTGCCGTGACGCCAGCTCACGAAAAGATGTGCAAAGCTTGAAAGGAAATGCTAGCTAGCTAGTTCTGCAGTGCATTACGCATAACACTTAGCAGCGCCCTTTCTCCATGCACCAGCTCAACTTCTGCTATTTAGACAGAGGAATGCCATAATTCAAAAATACATAAAGGTGTAATTTCTCAGGCAGCAAGGCCCATGCTTGACGAGCAGCTCAAGCCCTTTCCCACAGCTTGGATTACTCATTTGCAGCCGCCTTATCTATGGAGAGGATGAGCCTTCAGATAAATCGAGCCTCTGGAGTGCTAGGAAAACAAAGCTTCTGATTACAGCGGAGTGATCAGCCACAACTGGCCTGATAAATATTTTGGAAAGTCCACAACATTTGCAAAAGCAGTTAAAGAAACGTAACCACTGGCACCAGCTGTACATGCATGAAATATTAAACACAAAAGGCCACGCCTCATAAAATGCCTCCATCACCATGTGTTGTTTTAAAGTTGCGGAAGAACTGTTGATCAAACTCTCTGTGTATCTTGAATTGCATACAACACTCGATATATTTACAGACTGAAACCCAATCATTTAAAGCTGCTAAAGTCTGCGTGCACCTTTTCTTTCCACTCTACTTTACTTTTACTCACATCTGTCAAGGACAGCATCGCGGGGGGAAATTACACTGCAGACCATCTCCCCTCACCATCCTGAAATAACAGGTCTGTCTCGTTGAAAATGGGGCTTTTAAGTGTGGATGTGATGCGCCGTGGTGTAATCCGGCAGAGACATAACCCCTTCTCCCTGGCAGCCGTCTGCAGATTCTCACTGCCACCCTAGCCTCCCTCTCTCTCCCTCCTTCTCCCTGAACTGCCACAGCCTGGCCGCACTCTCTGTTTACTTTGAGCCTCGGCTCCTTGCTTCTCCTCTGTGATAGAGAAATTGAATTTTTTTCCCCCCTGAATACTGATGTAGCTTAGGAAAGATAAGACATGTCTTGTTCATATACACAAAGTTGCGAGTGTGCTCATGGAAATTTTGGAGGGAAGAAAATCTGTCATTGCGCTTCATTTACATTTAAATAAAAATCAGCACCTGTGTCTGGAGATTAATGCATTTAATCTGATTTCAGACTGAAATGCACACACACAAAATTTAATATGATGTCTAAAACTCGATTAGGATGGCTTAAGAAGTATGAACGTTATGCCCTTTTATTATTAGTAGCATAATTGTTGTTCCTGTCGTTGCAGCAGTTGCCAGATTTGTAACACTAGTAATGTTGAACGTGTTAAATGATTATTCCTTCTACCTAAAAAAATACTCCCAGGGCAGCTGAAAAGAGCGGGACTGTGATATTCAAATACTTTCTCTAAACACAACGTTCCTTTCTTTTATAGCCATCCTACGCTGTTCTGCTCCTGAAGCTAATTAAAGTGGCAGCCCGTGCTCTCTCTCTCTCTCCGCCATTTGGGAAGGTAAGGCATCTCAGTGCCACAGAAGCTTTTGAGAAGTGGAAACAAATGTTTCGCAAATTGACAGAAAGGCCACTGCCATGTCCTGAGCGTTCCGCTGATTACTAATCGTAAAATAAACCTCGTCATAAAAAAAAAAAAAATGCAGGTATTTAGCCCACCAAAGGCCACAGGCTTAGGCACACAGCATAAAATACGATGTCTGCTGCCTTCAGGGAAAAAAAGACGCCTTGTTTATTTCCTTTAAAATGGTGAGTAGTTATCGGCACAGCATGGGTTCAAAACACTGTGTAAACACATGGCTGCATAGGATCGGGGGAAAGAAATGGTCTGATTTGAGATTATTGCATTGCACTGCGCATGGCTGAGCTGTGAGGAAGGAGCATTGATTCAATTTAATCACCTTTCGCGTATAGGCCTTTCCCTTTTCCTGCTTCATCACTTGCACCATCTCTTTACTTCGGCATTGAAGGAATAACGATACGGCAGAGTCAGGTGAAGTACCTCTCATATACATGCTTCACTTGAAGTGGTCACACAGTCACGGACTGGCAAGCCTTAATACAATATACTTATTAATGAATCACATTGTAGGCAAAAATTAAACTGCACGGCAACGTGCATCAGCATATCAGCTTGACGTTATTATTTGGTTTGGCAATGCAACTGACTGAAAGGGTCGCCTGGTTTGCTTCAGAACCCACATCGCTGTGCCAACAATAGTAAAATACAGCTCTATATTTGATCACGTCATTGCATCCTGGGCTCACTTTAAAATTTCCACCCAAAGCTTTATGGGTAGCATATTTACCCATTGAATTTCACAGCTGACAACTGCAATGCTTCACTTATGCATATTTCACCCATATCCGTGTGCGGTGAACGTGAAATGCTAACCTATATGCCCTTGATGTAGAACATATGCTGATTATCCTTAAAACAATATATAGAGACAGGAGTCCTACACTAACACTGCACTGATATTCCACTGAGGGAGAAAAAGGGTGAGAAATTCCAAGCTATATGAAAAGCAGTAACAGGTCATATGGAAAATAGAAACAGAGCTTTCTCTGTCACTGCGAGTTAAACCTAAACAATCCCAATAATGCTGTTATACTCACTGACTCACTGTACCCACATAAAGCTTACCGGGTGCTAAGACCAGTAAACTCTACGGAGTTAAAGTTTAACAAGTCAAATAGGCCACAAACAAATGCTCCGTTGAGTACTATAATACAGGGCACTTTCTGAAAGACACGTATCCTTGAGCCCATCCCGCCCTGAACTCCAGGTTTATTATAGGGCTTATAATATAGAAGCTTATAATCCAGTAATAACTACGCATTCTTCCACAACAACTACAAAACTAATATACAAGGTATGTGCTTAATGAGGAAGTGAGGTCTGGACCTGCCGACAGGTCCTCGGAGTCTAAGGGGTTAAAGTCAAATATGTGTGTGCACAATATTTTTGCGATACTAACCAAACCGATCCCACTTCCCCCCCTAAAATAGATCTAGAAATCAAGCTGGTATTTCGGTGTTTTTCTTTTTCTCTTCTTTTTTTCTCTGGAAAGGGTGTGAAAAGAAGAGGGTTGAGGAAAAAATTCCCTTTGAACCAAATGGGATAGGATAGTGTTTTCACACAGCAACACAAAGAAGCAGAGAGACGGACGACATGCCTCCCCCTATTCCGCCCCCTCCCACTCCATAGGCCCCTGCTAAAACTAATGGGCACAGGGCTGAAGGTTCTCCTATTGAAATGGTTTCTCGGGCCACTTTGAAATGCTAATAGTACAGCTTCAAACACGGCCCATTCACACGTACGTGAATTCAAAATATTTTTTGGGCCAGAGTAAGTCTACAAAAATCCATGCGCTGGGAAATATGAGCAGGTCCGGAATCTCAAATTTGGGAAAAAAATAAATGCCACAGATAGCATGTGGTAGCACTTAGAAGGTGCACTAGTGTGAACTTTTTGGGGGGCTTAGGCATAATATGGTATTAGATGTTTTGCTGTTGAATTATGTAGCAGTGGCAAAAGCACTGTTCAGTACTTGAGCTCTCCGTCTCGTTTTTTTTTTTTTTTTTTTTTAGGGCATGAAAAATAGCATTCCTACTTCTATTGTGGAGGATCTACCGAAAACAACTACATTCACACACAACTTTAAACGAGGACTGAATTAGTTTTAGAGCCTCGCTGATGCATCACACCCCACACTGCCTGCACAGCCTGGCCTTTAGTCTATATATCACACTTGAATTTTGCCTTGAAGTCTCTCTCACGCTTTGCATTGAACTGCAAAGCCCACCCAACTGCTTTTAAAGCCTTTATAGCCATAATGTGCCGTCAGTTGTTAACTGCTTGAAATATGCTGTTTGACCCTCAGCCTCGCACACAGCGGCCAAGTCCCACTCAGCGAGATTCACCTCAGTCTTTAGCCCTGGGTTAACGGGCCGGCGGTGCTGCTGAATAATGAGCTCCTAATACCCCTTTATAATAAACAGTCTTCGTCTCCAGTTTTACACGTTTTGGTCTGAGACGTCTTAAATATCCCAACATAAGCATTTCCTTCTTGTTCCGTCCTGTTTAATTCGGGGGCTCTAAGCCTTTTCATGTCAGTCCGGGGCTTTGGGCTGTTTGAGAGTTCTGGTTCTGGCTGTTCTGCTTTAGGTTCAAAGCTGCACGGCTCTAGAAAATCCCGCCGAGGCCCGAACTTCAGGATGCTTAACCCGAGTTAGAGCAGAAACGCCACAGGTCTCGCCTTTAGCCAAACCCGAAGGTAAGGACAGCGAGCGGAGCTAAGGGGACACAAACAGCTCGCCGCCGTTTTTAAAGACTGGATCCTCGATTAAACGGCTCTATGGGTTTTGCTTCATACGCTCTAATAGTTCCCATTCATACTCATTGTGTGCGACTAGCTATGTATGTGCGGGCGAGAGAGATGGCAGCCGACCAAAGCCGTCCACATCTGGCTGTGTTTTGATTAACCATTTCTCAATTAGCCATGCTGGCCCTCTCGATCATTTTAATCACTCCACACAGAGCGGGCTTGTTCGGTTAAAGTAAGCGAGCCGCAGTCCCTTCTACACCGAGGCTTGACGCAGCCCCTCTGGCTGATTCATTTGCGGTGTGAAAAAGTTAAACACACAGACTCCTGGCTCTTGATTGATATCATGATCTGACAACGCGGCCGCGATTCTGCTAGCCTAGCTCGGCTCACCGGGTTTCTCCGGCACGGTCGCAAACTTTCTGCACTCCGAGCAAAACTTGAAGACGCGCGACCCCCGGTGCGGTCTAAACTTGCCACGGGGAGTAACAGTACAGAAGGGCTGAGAGGGGGTAAAAAAAAAAAAAGACTCTTACCTCTCTGAGAGATTCGGTCGCTTTGAAAAAAGTGTGAAAGAACGTGGAGGCTGAATCAGCTCCTCCGCGGCTCGAAGCACGACCAGCGGCGTTAGGTTGGTAGCCCCGAGGCTGTGGTACATGCTCGGCTCGCCCGGGACAGCGAGCGCCTGTGCGGCTGGAGGCGTGCGGGGCTTTCGGGCTCTTCACATTTCGGCCAGAACCGTCCCAACAGTCCCAGTTCACTTCAGACTTCTGAGCTTTGTTTCTTAGAAACACAAGGCTGGAGCGGTCACCCTTGGCTTTCTCCGGCTGAAGTAAAAGATGCGGAGAAGTGAGGCTAAAGATGAGCGGAGGTGCGAGTCACTCAACCAGCTCCAGCTCTCTTCTGAGGTAAAAACACACAAAAAAAGAAAGGAGAAAGAAGAAAAGAAAAAGGCCCGTATTTCTCTCTTTAATTCAATCCTGTTAGAGGGTCTCCGTAGCGGGACGGGTCTCTGGGAGAGCCGGCGTGTTTCAAACAGCTTTCGTTTGAAATCCTGATGCAGGCGCTGAGAGAAACAGCCTTAGCATGGAGCGGAATGGGCTTCCCAAGGTAAGGTAGCTAAGAGCTCGTGCACGGAGTGGAGAGCGATGTGTGCTCGTGAGCTGCCGACAAAACCTGACGTGGATTTCTCTACTGGAAGGATCCGGACTACTTTGGATGGGGTTTGGGGGGAGGGTGTGGATGTGTGTGGAGGGGGGGGCAATGAAAACTAATCATATAAACATATTAGCATGTACAGCAAGAGCGCAGCTCTGCTTTTTAGCCGCGACTGTTGCGAAAGAAGATTACAGAGAGCAGGGTAGGAAGGCGAAGTAGATTATCTATAAATATATGCCACTATTGGCTATTTTCCACTCCATTTGAACGGCTACATGCCCTTCTTTGGGGCATTGGAGACTCAATCCCTCTCACAGTAGGCAGTCCAGTCTATTCAGCCAATGACTGCAGACATTTTCTTGCTGTAACTCTAGCATGCATCAAAAAGAAGAGGCAGAAAAAAGTGCAGATTGCTTTTTTTCTCTCCTTCTTTCTCTCTCTCTCAACTTGACCTCAATCAGAAACAGAAAGACCGAAGCCGTGCCGCTGTGCATGGAGCCGAATGGAGCAAAACAAGGGAAAAAAGGCTAACGCCGCTCATCTCTTTCAAAAACTCAATTTTCCATATTGCCATTTTTTCATGAAGAAAATGCTTAACATTATTCAATTTGTCTGATGCACCACAGAAGCAACCACGCTCCGTACAACGCAGGGCCTTACCCTGTTGGGGCGCAGTAGGCTGAAGCAACGTGCTAGCTAGCTGCTTCATTGTGTACTATTTCCCCATTAGATTCAGACACGGGGAAAGCGCTTCTGAAGTACTATTACACACAGGCCCGCCGCACACCTGGCTTTAATAAAGCGTGTCTTTTAAGCGCCGATGAGAAATATGAATTTGAGTCAATATTCACCAGGTGAAGGTTAGAGGATGAGTGGGCATGCGTGTGTTTTTCTAAGCATATTTTTACATAATAATCAACCCGTTTTTGGAGACAAAAGAGAAAACAGATGTAATAAAGGTCATTCAATGGCAAATATTCATTCCTTCTCCAAGAGCTGGTGATGTGTATGTATTAGCGTAGCTTCAAGTAAAAACACATGTGGAATCTTCTTGGAGCGCCAACCTCGGGAAGGGGTTAACTGCAGCAGAGGTGCTTTTCTAAGGTATTTAATTGGGTCTCTCAGCTAGACCATGACACAAATTATTCTCTATGTAATAACACTATCATAGCAGGTCGCTTCTTGGCTTTGGGAGACGTTTGTATGCAGCGTGGAACAAAGTAGTCAATAAATGAAATCACTTACTGATTTGATAGATCAGCAGACTGGACAATGGAGCAATCAAGTAAGCAGAATCGAGCAGTTATTAATTCATTCACTCTTTAATTAATGAACAATTTAATTAGCCTAATATCAGGGCAGTTACTTAAGACATCTTCTGCTAAATCTGAATAAAAATGCTCAAAATTTGCTAGTAGACTCCTTAATCGACTAAAGCAATGGTTAAAAAAAAGATCTTGAGTGCTGTAGTTTCAGTGCTGTTGTGCTGGATTTATGTAGGCTTTACAGCAACGTGATTGAATTCAGGCCTAAATCCTTCAGCACAAATGGAATACGGCCAGAGCTCTGGAAACAGACAATGGAAGATGATGACTACTTTAAACGTTTTCATAGACGTTTATTGGCAACTTTGCAGCCCTGTTGGAGAGATGCCCAACTTTTTCATCCAAAGTTCATATTGTTCATTCATGTTCTGTTCATTCATTCAAATGGGAGAAAAAAAAAATTCTGGGGAGAAAAAAAAAGTCTGTTGGACTGAAAAAAAAAACCATGCAGCTGCCAGACACACGCCAACACCAAACACCCTCACACACAGTACTTTCTATAGAACACAAAGCGAAACAGCGAAACAAAGGTTCCTTACTGGACTGTGCTTCTAGCATTTTCCAGCCTTTCTAGACGTCTACACATTCAGTTCCAGTGTTCACCCAAGTAGTAGTGCACGTAGCACCGCTGAACAGCAGGACATTCCTTGGTGATAAAAGACGTTCTGTTGAGGATGCACTATAATTTGACCTACACTTAAAAACGAGTTTTGAATGATGTGTATACTGTTCAGGTGACGTTCGGCTCTTGTGCTAAACTACCTGCTTTTTATCCATTTGACTGCAACCTTTTATTAAAATGTTATATTTCTCTGTAGTGCTCATCCTAGTCAAGTTTATAAATCCATGTGTTATAGCCAGCAGATACGTACAGGAAAATATGACATCAGGACCCGCTCATAATTATGTTAACATGTCAGCAACATTTTAAAAATATGCCTTAATTCAGTCACATGGGCAGGTATTTAGCACTCCAGGTCAGGTGACACATTTTGTTAATATTTTAAAATTAAAGTAAAAATAACTTAACACATCTTCTACACTCAGCACACCTCCGCACATTTTCACACACAGTTTCTGTTCATTTGCTGAATTTCACATTAAGGGAGAGAAAATAAAATCTAAAACCAGCCAGTACAGAAGTTCTAGCACGTTTTCTATGTCTTTTTTTTGGATGTTAAATTCAGGAAATGGATTGAAATTGTGGACTTAAGTGTGTAGAGTAAAGACATGTTTGAAGGAGCTATTAACTTATTTTTTACCAAAAAATAATCAAATCAACCAAATCTGTATTCAAACACTAGCTTAGAAGTGTATATGGAATTTTGTAACATAACTGAATTATTTAAGCGTATGCTTCACTCCCAAACTGTAGGTGGTCTGTAATACAAATACACAGTGCTCTTTTTTTTACATAATCTGAAATTCTATGTTTATATTGGGTCAACATTGTAGACTAATAAAAAAAAAAAGTAAATCCTGTTATATTAACTTCATTTGAAAGTTAAAAATGTTTTAGAATTACCTGTAAAGTAACTTTTTAAGATAATAGCAATAACATAAATTAATGTTACCTAATGTTCAACAGTCAATATTCCTCCAGCCCAAATGCCTTCTTATGCAGCATGAAAAATCTACTTCCTCCGTTCACATAGCAGCACCATATTCTGTAATTCCTAAAATAAATTTTCCAAAAGGGGGAAATTCAGTAGCATTGGCGTTCAGCTAGCAGTGTTACCAGCCAAGAGCCAAAGCAACACATACTCGCAAGTGATACTACAAACAGGAGTATGCAACAAAATCTGAAAAAAATTAAATATTTTTAATTTATTTCACATATAATTACCAAGCAAATACCAGAATAAATAAATAAATAAAAAGGCCACACATCACAGCTATGGTCACCTACATCTGTCCTGTTTTATAGCATTCGTATGTCTAAGAGAAAGGCAACGTGCATTGCAGTAAATTAAATTCAGCGTGACTCCACTGATATTTCATCCCTCAGACTGGCTTCCACACTTGGGTGTGGACGCTGAGGGAGGACGTTCCATTAATTGCATTTTCAGACACAAAAAATAAATCAGCAAAGTGCAGTCCCTCTCTATGTCCAGTATAATTGTGACATTTAAGGAAATAAATTGTGTTCAAATGAGAAAGATTAATTTTATTCTGAGGGGAAATAATGTGCCGCACCTTGTGCTAATTTAATCCAATTTAATTTTGGGTCAGACCATAAATAAGCATATTTCTTTTGTTTTTAAGATAATCATGTCATAAAAATGGCTCATTTACAGGGAAGTCATTTGTCTATAGCTCTGTAATGGACCATTAAATATCTTTTAAACACAGGAATATATACAAATCACGCAGCAGCGCTCCGACCGAACACAACAATGCGTTTTCCGAAGGTTAAATAATCTTACCGCTCTTCAAATGTTCACACTTCATATTAAATATCAGTGTTTGGCTAGCAGAGCCAGAGTCTTACTCCCAGGCCTCAGAGGAACATCAAATTCAACAGCCTTTATGACCGCATTGGTTTCTGGATTACACAAATGTCAAATATCTTGACCGTTAAGTGAGCAGACTGTGCAAACAAATGCCATTCCAGAAAACGTCTCCCAGTGCACCTTATTTTCTTTAACAGTTCATATGTGTATGTATTGCACTGTATGGCTTGCTGCTCTCTCTCTTTCTCTGAAATAAGATATCTGCTAAAACAAATATCTGTGAAACAAATCCAACCAGTGGTAAATGGTTTAGCAACTGTTATTAAGGTCACTGTAATTAAAACTAGATGTTAAGTCTGAACCCAGGGGCTCGATGCAGTGACGGCCACAAGCAAGTGGAAACAGATGTGCTTTAGTTGTATCCCATCAAGAGAAATGATATATGGTGACCCATAATATGGTGCAGCAGCGGCAGGCAACTCTCCTTTGGTTTACTTTGTAGTGACGTGGTCCAGCTAAGGTGGATCTACATATTTAAATCGAAACAGGACCGCTGCGGTACTGTGGAAAGATAAGAATCCTATCCTTACAACAAACCCAATGGTTCTCATCTACACACCTGGTTTCGTCTACGTCTATTTGCATTATAAGACCCAGCCTGCGACGGCCTGTACTCTTAAGAATAAAGGTCCCTAAACGGTTCTTGGTTTGGACGTCCAGTTCTAGCTCCAAAAGGAACAGGATCTTTATGATATGTGGAGGTTCTTTATACTTTAAAAGGGTTCCTCAGATTGACACTTTTATAGAATCATCAATTGAAAGCTAAGTGCATTGTTGGTGGTAGACTTAAAAGACAGTGTACAAAGATCCACATGGTCCAGATAGCAAATTTAAAAATGGCTTTTTATGTCATTACAATGCGTTTATTTACTAAACCAAAACATAAATAATATAAGCATGTTTGTTCTGTGTTTTTTGTGGTATAGAAATATATTTGCATGCTGGTGCTCCTTGTAGTTGTTTTTATTGGGGTGGGTTTGTGCTACCCTTCTGGAGGGCCAAATCAAATAGCCTCTCGAGCCAACTCTGGCCTGCAGGCCATACTTTGGGCAAGCTTGGGTTCTATAGCTTCGCTCCAAAGAACCCTTTTTGGCACCTTTTAAGCATACAGTTACTGTCCAAAAAACATGCATCTTCATTATTGGCCATTTTTACCTGTATGCATCATTTGAACACAACACCCAACACCCCTGCCCTTCACGTTGTGTTAAAATTCCATGATGAATGGACCAGCAGAAATAGCCCAAAATCAATTGGCAAGAAGGTGGTTCCATTGACTTGCATTAGAGTTAAATCAGGTTTTTGCCCTCTCCTGTAAAGTTGCCATCTTGGAGCTACTAGTTTTTCTTTGGACAGTGACGACATGCGCGGTCATGGCATCCCTACACCACAGCTTGAGGTTCGTGAGACTGCTTACTTCTAAAAAAACAAGCCAGCAAGCATCGTTTTAACCGCATTCCCCAACAATTTTACGCCGTATGCAACACAAACATATTTGTGGAATATTAGCAAATGCTCCAATGAACCACATCACTGCACCCAACTTCACGTGTGCACGCCTTCAGAAACCACATTGTGAACAAACACTGTCTCGGGCCCGTTACCTCATTTGAGTGTCCTAATCTTCTTGTCTAAACAACGTAATGGAGCTGGTTTAAACAGCTAAGTATCTTGTGCTTAAACTCCTTCTGCTGTTTATACAACCAGCTAGAAACGAAAAGGCATGACTTCTGTTTATAAAGTCATCCTATGAAGAACACAGTGATGTGATTAAATGTGTAATGCCATCATGGGGGAGACTCTTAATGCAGTGCTAGGCGGTAATGCAATTCAATAACATGATATTTTGCCAATTTATCACACTATCAGAAGGTGTTTAAGTGCACTAATAAAGTTAGTAGACCCATGATTCCAGAGTGCTGCAGCTAAAAGAAGACCTTACAAACCTGATGCAGCATATTTTGGTGGGTTTGTTTGTATTTCTTCCCAAACTAACACTAAAGGGTACATTACAAAGCACTGTAAACTTTAACCAGACATTTCAAACAATGAAATATAAGATTTATTACCTAGAAGGGGAATTCCAGCCGTTCCACATTTCTGCATATTTAGTCACGGAGATGTAAACAAAGACATTCGGAGTGGTCTGGTGTGAACTGTACCATTCTAGAGAAACATGCCAACTAAGAATTGTTCACAGTGGTGGTGATAGAAACAAGACATCCAAAGAATGTAATTCCTTTAAATGCTCGCAGAATGCTGTTAGACGAAATGCAGAGATGCGAAAATCATAATTCTTTATGATTTTTAGGTTTTTATGGTAAATGGCTATTTAGCAAAACGACTCATGCACAGTTGTTGGTTAACGTTATTAACGTCACAAAACTGCAACACAAATGTGCTAAAATAAAAAACAATGAATTGGCCAGTTGCCAGTCACAAGCATTGTTTTATGAGAGGTGGTTTAGGGTTAAAATGCATGAAGAGGTATATGTAAGGCAAAATATCAGATGAAGAAAACTAGATTTTCACATTTACCACTGTTTTACCATCATCAGCTACTCAGAAGACTCGTGTTGGTTTCCACGGTAAGGCTTGGAGACGTGGTTTTGGCCTAAAATGCATGACTGGAAATCTTTTAATGATAAAGAGGTTTATGTAAGACAAATCATTCAACTTTTTCAGATATACACCACTGTTTTACCATCATCAGCATCACATATGACAACTCAGAAGACTTGTGTTGGTCAAAATAGTGCTTTGAGCATTGTTTTATAAGAGCTATGAGACATGGTTTTGGCCTAAAATGCATTATTGTGGATCGTGTAATGCTAAAAAGGTATATGTAAGGCAAATCTTTTTATCAACCAGATTTACCACTGGTTTACCACCATCAGCGACTCGTTTCGGTTCAGTATTGCTTTCGGATAGTCAATGAAAATGGCTATATTCATGTTGCAGACATTTCGACTCCTGGTTCCAATCACCAGCACTGTAAAGAAATCAGAGTCTCTGACATTTCACATCATACCACTCTGCATGACTTTGTTTACATCTCAGCGATCGAATTAGGCAGCAGTTTTGAAAAATCCTCTTTAATGCACCATCAATGGAAGGTTTCTTGCCCGCCTTCATTTCCAACAGAATAAAAGCACTTTGTAGGCCCAGAAGATGCACCGTCACACTGTTCGGCTTAAGGCCATAACCTTAATGGTCAAGTGCATTTCACATTAGCCCACACTACCATTTGAGTTGATTCAAATTAGGATGACTTTGCAAGAGCCAGGCCCTGTCATCATACAATCGCAACTCTAAGATATTAATTAGCTTTCTAGATCGAAGGAGGCCAACAAACAGTCCAGTGGTTCTTTATGCTTCAGGGCTAATATGTCTGGATACAGACGGTCAGTTTTATATCTTTACACGCAGATCATAAAACAAACGTGAGTGTTCTCCCATATGGATAAATTAGTTGCTAAAAGTACAGAAAACCACGTTAATGGTTAGCCAGCCTCTCAGCTGCCTTCGCCTTGGTTTGTGAGAATTCAAAGAGGTGCTGCTCATTATCTAACACCTGAAACGCTTCAGACGAACGACAAAAGCTTTGGAATCTGACTAGAATGAACCCATTTTTCCTCCTTGCAACCATGATGCCACTTCACCTCTGTAACGGAGGAGGAGCTAATCAATAGTTTTATATTAATTAGGGCGAATACCATAATAAGAGGAGAGGAAAAAGTGAAAAGTCCCCTCAGAGGTCAATAATCTTATGAAATGCATAATTGCCTGAATTTTTAATTGAGAGGGGGAAAAAGTTCTTTCATGGACCTGCGTAATTGTAAATGGACTATCCCCAGTCCAGCAGCGCATTCTTATTAATTCGACTAATTTGAATGGAACTTCTTTGGGCTTGTATGAAAGAGCGCAATTATGAAAGTTTTTAAATGCATATAGCTTATTTCCATAAAACATTATTGTTC
This sequence comes from Prochilodus magdalenae, assembly GCA_024036415.1. Lineage (NCBI taxonomy): Eukaryota > Metazoa > Chordata > Actinopteri > Characiformes > Prochilodontidae > Prochilodus > Prochilodus magdalenae. The sequence goes on along the minus strand of JAMWET010000363.1, from coordinate 1,149,216 downwards.
TAAATATATTCAGCGGGTGTTCAGCAAGGCATAAAGTGGACAAAATGAATGCACAGCTTTAGTTGCTTAAAGTAATCTTAACTACACGTATCTGGCCTCTTGGGACGGCAAAGCAAGTCAAGCAAAAAGTCTGAATCTTGTTACAATATTTTATATTTACTTTAATAACAGTCACAGCAGAGAAGGCGCACCTTATTAATCACAGCACAGAGCCGCGGCCTCCAAGCGATGACGACGGCACAGTGCACGGTAGGCTACATACTGACTGTACGAGGCGGTATGTATGGTGCATGTACGATGGCATATTGTTTCCTGAGAAAAACTTTCCTTTTCACGCGCTCTGACTGATGACTCATGCTTTTCTGCATAGACTAGGACTTAATGCATGTGCCGAGGCTTTGAATGCAACTGAGGCTTGGTACATTTCTGCAAAAGCTGGTGTGAATAAGATGAATAAGTTGTATGTGAAGCAATGGCGATAAATTAGGTCATATATTATCTCATACAGCTTCATTCACAATAGGTACAATACTGTCAGAGCCATTTATGCAATCCTGAAGGCATTAATACCCAGCAGAAACTGCCTTGCCTTGCACCTAGACCTTCCACTGATACAGCAGATCCGTCAAAGGCCTTGTTCTACCACCGTTATTTTCCATCTCAAGCATATCTGATTTCCAGGCAGCCCTTCATCATATCGTTCTGCTTTGCCGTGCTGTTTAAGAACAGAAATTACGGTACCTGACACACAATCTCTAACGTCTTCCACACAAACATCCTTCACCTGGCGTCACGCCTCAGCCAGCCAGCCTCTCAGCAGCTGTCCTCTGGTGCTTTTCTGGGAACCAAAGCACTTGCTTGGTTTAACACCTCCAACAAAGAAGGAGAGAGACAGAGACACAGTCAGTGAGTGAGAGAGAGAGAGAGAAACATTTCCACAGCAAGACAGCTAACTGGCATTTGATTCATTTGAAGATTTGCCCTGAAAATACCACCTACCAGCCAGCATGTTGTAAACACAGCCAGAGGATATAACTCGAGCAAAAGGAGAATGACCTCTGTATGGTTCGGAGCCCGAAATCATACGGACCTTCAATTTTCCCACAAAAGACATCCCCGCTGCTTGGGCTTCACAGTCGCCACACCGACTCCATTAGGGAGATTGGATTATAGGAGCTGCTCACTGTGCACTGGAGCCTTCGCCTCACCCAGTCTGATTTTAATGTTAATTCTACTATTGTAAACTCACAATGGACACAATGCACAAGAGATACCCTTGTCAACAAAATCCCAAATAGCGACGTGCGCTAACGGACTCCTCTTAAGAATGGAAATAATCCTCAACTGGAATCTTGCGCCCATTTCCCTGTCAAACTTTGTTAACCCATACGATGCGCAGGAGAAAACTGAGCGTGCCTGAACTTTTTTTCACTGTAACGCTGAAACGTTTGCCCACGGCCTGGTTCAAAACCACAGGCACTGCAGTAATATGACAGAAAACGATGGTAAGTGTGCTGGTAAGTGTTTTCCTATCATAACACTGGCTTACGCCCTGCTAAACCCACGTCCGTGTCATTTAGTACACCATCGTACGCCTGTTCAGTGGCACTTCCCTCAGTAAGCTGCTCTAAGACTACAGTGTAAGCTACTTGATTGAGTTCCGCCCCTGGAGAGGGCCTGCTTGTTTAGGAGCTGATGCGTGAAACAGTGGGGCTTCTACAACAGGACCAACCAGCAGGAACCGAACGCAGAACCTGAATAAACAAAGCAGGCATCTGGCATTTGAAGCAATTAGCACGTGTTTTCCAAAGGTTGAGGATGTCATTTATAAATGTTAGGACGCAGTAGAGAACACCTCCGAAGCCTAACATCGCTTTCGCGATGCACGGGTGGGCAGACTCACTGACGCTCCTTCGACTCAAAACACAGTGCAGAACCAAGCCGGTGATGTCAGCAGTCACCTCCGCATCACTCATTGGTCCAGGTTCTTCCATATGTAGGGCACCAATGGTGAAGCAGATGCAGCAAACAAAGTACCCAATTGCATCACTCCACCATCCCGAGAGAAATGTCTGAGCTGAATCTTCATATTAATGCTAGTAGTGCTAAATTCCTCCCACAAATCGGGGGGCTGTAGACAGGCCTTTTGAAATGTGTCTTGCCTGGAGTATATTATTCCGCTCCTTCACCAAACAGCTTTCCAAATGAAATCACTCAATGAATTTCACCCATAGATTTGATGGAGGGCACCACTGCCTTATAATCTGTCCGGCAGATGAAGTATGTGATCTTGATGAGATGTAAAACTGCAAATGTAGTGTACGGCTATGGGCTAAATAATGACAGCCCTTCCATGCTTTTTCCCGGTTTCCATTTTTTCCTACCGCTGTATCAGTCTTAAATATGAACATCTTCTTTCAGAGTTATAATTAAATAATTAGGACTTCCTCAGAATTCAGCGCACCAGCTATAACACCCTCTTCCTTTCCAAAACTTGTGGCTTTAATGAGCAATTTAGCAAACATTAGGCTGGGCTAAGTACACGTTCAACTACAGCTTCAGGTCCAGTTGCAGGATCACCTTCTCATGCTCTGTCAATCATGAATATGAACTTGAATCTTTTTCAGTTTCTATAATGAATAATTAGCAGTTCCTCAGTATGTAGCACAATGGCTATTTTTGTCTTGCATTCCTAAAACTCTTTATTTAGCAGTTCAGCAAACAAGAGGCTAACTACACATTTACCTCCAGATATGATGGCAGTGCTTGGAACACTTATTGGTGCTTATTCAGTCACAAATATAATATAATCAATAATTAGCTATTGCTCAGTACCTAGCACGATAGTTCCTTCTGTCTAGCAGGCTTTTGCCTTGAGTTAGCAGTTTAGCAAAGATTACGCTAACTGGATCTTTACCTACACTTACAGTTTCAGTACTTGCTTTCTTTTTAGTTTTTGGCTTTTTCTGTTGCTGTGTCAATCATGAACATGAACATATTCTTTAAAAATTCAATAATTTGCCATTTGCTCCCTTTTAATACAACACTCAATCTCTCTTTCTTTCCCAATAAGTCCTAGCTTCAGTTTACAGTTTAGCCTATACTAATCTAACCCCATGTTCACCTACATATCTGTTGCTGTAGGTGTTTTTATTTTTACCTGTTTCCAGTTTTTTTAATATTTCTAAACGTAAATAGCCTAAATGATTAATGACTAATTTTCTCTTTCCTAAACTTTAGGCTTTAATTAGCATTCTGGCAAACATTAGGCTAACTACACATTCACCTTCAGAGCCGGTTGCAGTACTTGGAACACTTGTTTGTTCTCTTTCTATTAAATATGAACATATACTTTAAAAATATAATAATTAGCATTTGTGCTTCTTTACCACAAAACTCAATTTCCCTTTCTTTACCAAAAAGTCTTTAGTTTACAGTTTAGCTTACCACACGTTCATCTACATATCCATTGTTGTAGGTGTGTTTTTTTTTCAGGTTTTCTATTTTTTACATACATTTATATACATAAATATCCTAAATAATTAGCAGAGTCTTAAAAAGTTAGCCCACATCTTCTCTTTCTAAAACTCTTCCTTCCAAAGCTCCACACATTCACTTTAACTATGCTTTTTTTCAAAGTCCATCTGTTTTATTTCTCTAAGTATTATGATGATCATCGTCTTCAGGATTTGATTGTAATAGGTCGTTACCTTTTGTTTTCCAAAATTCTTTGCTTTAATTAGCAGTTTAAGTGCACATTTACCTGCTTGTCCAGCGCTTTGATGTTTCTTCTTTAGTTTCTGTTTTTCTACTGCTTGATCATGAAAAGAGCTGGTTTTCAGCTGCTATAATGAACTCATTTGCATTTTAGCACAAGCTGATTTCTCTTCTTTTCCAAACTTCTTCTAAATGAATACTAGTAGTAGTATAGCAGACGTTAGGGCGACCACACGCTCACCTGTGCAGTTGTAGCCGTTTTATTTCCAGCTCCTAGTTTTTTCAGTTTCTCTTTCTTTCAGGAAACTCTTGGCTTTTTGACACCTTAGCAAACATTAGGCTAACTACACTTTAAATTCTGTTTCATTTGCAGTGCTTATTCTGGTTGCTCTGACACTCCTGAATACGAACATCTTCATCAGGTTTTTAAATTAGCAGCTCGATATTTGTCACAATAGATCATTAGACTTATCTCTCCTTTTAATTAGCAGTTTAAATATGCATTTACCTGCATGTCTACTTGCAGTACTTTGAAGTTTCTAGGTTTTTACTGCTGCATAAATCATAAAAAGAACTTGTTATAATGAACTAATTAGCATTTTAGCATAAAAGCTTATTTTCCTTCCTTTCCATAATGCTTAGCTATGTTTAGCGATTTAGCAGACGTTAGGCTAACCATATGTTCACTGCTCCAGCTGTAACAGTTTTTTCTCCAGTTTTTACTTCTGTCACTCAGGAATGTGAATAGTTTCTTCAAGTGTTTATTAGCCTAAATTATTAGCAATTCCTCAACAGTTTGCACAATAGCTAATATCCTTTTCCTTTTCCACAACTCCGGGTTTTAATGAGCAGTTTAGCAAACAATGAGCAGCTACATATTAACCTAACTATCCAGTTGCGTTAATGAGTCTGATGACATAAGCTAAGCTGCCCCTTCTGTGCGAGGATATTCTCTGGTCACTGGCCGCTGGGCAGTCTTGTTGAAAGGCTTGGTTGCACCTCTGAGTGACTGCTTGTCAGCGAAGCACTCTGGTTTCAGACAGAAGCCAAGCTCAGGTGACTGGAAGCCCATACGATCATGAAGCCTCCACACAAATCCCTGGAGTCCAGCCACTTTTCTCCGCCATCATTCAGCTGCGGAACGGCTCTGCCCTCTCTCAGTAGCTCTGCTCTCGTTTCTTCAGGCAGTCGCCAGGGCCCAGCGTTATTCATCACGCCAAGCAATTAGATCAAGAGGCCGTGTCCCAGAATGTTTAGGCGCGAACTAATAGACTATTGTCCTGCTGTCAAGATTCGCTCATCAGAAATTGTGATTGTAACAATGGGATGGTGTAATAGGCCTTGTTACTTACGCTGTTGATGACAAAAATAAAGAACTCATTCTTAATCACACTCATTTTCCATCTTCCTCCTGTATAGTTCACCCTTTTGAAGCAGTTTATGATGTTGCTAAGATAATGACCAAACCTCGCAGCCCTTGCCACCTGATTAGGGGTAATAGGACGTGTATAAATGGAGTACAATCATTTTTTGGCAGTAATTGGGCACATAGATGGTAAACATTTTGTAAGTTAGAGACATCCAAAAATAGAAAGGTATGCCATAGTAGAGCAGTGTGGATAGATGTGGAATGAGGGTGCATGACACCATTTTAGCCCGCAATTGATCAGTCACACTCACATCCCCCAGAATGTGGAACGCTTTTCCATTACACTTCCATCCTCCCCAGGCAAGGAACCCTTCAAAACACAACGGGCTTGTTTGAGGAACGCAGAAGACTTCAAGAAGATTCTGTGATCTGTACGTCATATACATGAAGCAGGATTCAGTAAGCGACGGTTTAAATATCAAGCCCCTGTGAAATCTGAACAGGTCTGTGATGTAGCACAGCCTGGCGACATAAAGCAGCGAAACAAAAGCATAGCATGATCTCCTGCTGGTATTTTAGTAGCAGTCTAGCAAATGCAAATGCAATAAAAGTATGATGTTGGAAATTGATAAACTTACAATAAATATGGAGTCATTTTAAAGTGTGATTTTTTGTGCTTTTAGGGTCATATTTTTCTAGTCACGCGATGAAGCCCTCCTTAAACAAGGCGATACAGTTCATTATTTATGTATTAATTAATTAATTAATTAATTTGACTGTACATTTGTTTGTTTATTTATTTATTTATTTATTTGACTAAATATTTATTTATTTATTGTACATTTATTTATTTGACTAAATATTTATTTATTTATTTATTGTACATTTATTTATTTATTTATTGTACATTTATTTATTTATTTATTTATTTATTTGACTAAATATTTATTTATTGTACATTTATTTATTTATTTATTTATTTGGCCATTTTTATTTACTTATTTATTTATTTATATGACTGTATATTGTTGTTTACATATTGAAAGTAGCTCTTGGATAAGCTAGTGGAGGCTAAAGGCTGCCTCGTAAACTCTGTTACACTGTCAGTGTACAAGACTTTCTCCTAACTGTGTTCTTCCAAGCCATCCTGGCCCAAAGGCTAACCATACTCCACCACTGCCCAGCCATCTTCCCTGAAACATGCTGAAAACCGCGTCTTGATGGTCGATGTCACGCCTAAATTCACCTGTTCACACCCCATCGTGTCATTTACGGAGCAAAAAGGCTCAGCTTTTGTTTTTGTTCCAGTTCTTGTTTTTTTCCCCCTTTATCTGCACTCATCTTTGTTCTTGCCTGTGAAAGCCTAGCAAGGCTAGCAAGGCTCCCTTAGGCGGCGATAGCAGCAGAACTTCACTCTCAGAGGATAATTATCATAAAGGCACTCTGACACTTAGCTCTGCTTTTAAGACAAGGGAAGCGGAAAAGGAGAACGCAATGAAAGGAAGGCAAATTTTAAGGAGAGAGGGAAAAAGAAAACAGTTGAGGCCACACCATTTCCAGAGAGCTGCATGTGTTTTTAAAAAGAGCAGAGAATCAAAGCACCTGACAGAGCCACACTGTGCTAACCGCCAGCTCGCCCGCTCCCCTACTGCTTCTGAGCTGATCTTCAGAGCCACTTCAGATACAGCGAGGAAAACCACCCCAAACAGGATCTTTACAACAAAGGCCCCACTCGGAAAAGGTGCGAGCAAGGTAATGCTAGTCGAACGCGCGAAACCACGGAAACATAATGTCCAAATTCCCAGCAAATCAAGAGAAAAACGCTGGTTGGTGTTATAGCTCCTGTTGTTGGGTTTTGCTCCAGCATACATGTCTGCTTTACTAGGTTCCAGGAAAAGGAACCCCTGCAGATGTTCTACCAACACTGACAGATTGCTGCTTTGTTGCTGAACCTACACTTACAGCAGTGATTAGGTCTGCCTCTTTCAGCTGGTCTGGGTGTGCGGTCCTCCGAGTCTCCACTTCCGTCTTCTTGCACACTCTCAGCATTGAGCTGTTTATCAGGCCTCGGTGAAAATCATCTCTGCTGAGTTTAACTCGTCTTTGGACGGGAGCGGCTTTGATGCAGCAGCAACCGAACATGGATCGCTGGCTTCTCGCAAAATAAGACTAACTACAGGATATTCCCCATGCACTTATCTTCTAACGCTGTGTGAGGATCGGCCCATGAGGCGAGACAATAGAGTCAAAACAGCGAAAGAGCATGAGAGCCAAACAAGGAGAGAGAGCTTCGCCTAAGCTACTCTAAAGCAAAGCATGTGAAATATTTAAATGAAAAGTGTTTGAGTTTTTTTCTTTTCTTTTCTTTTTTTTTTTTCTAGCGCATAAGCTGATAGAAAACCCTCTCTGTTGGCACCAGACTGTCTGACACAAACTCAAATTGATTCCTAATTGAGTTTGTATGGATTTTGTATCCGGCTTTTGTTGGTTACATTAAGACCTGACTAGTCTCATTTTACTACGGCCTGTGCGGATGAAAGGCAGCTGAGATATATGACAGTGGCTTGCACTATGAGTATTGAAGCTGTTGAAATAAAAGAATACGGATTTCTCTTATGCCTGCCTCCTGTTTCCCTGTTGCAAATGCACTGTTCCTTTTTGTTTAAGGGATATTTACAACGGCCTAAAAGGAAGAAGCTTCGAACGGTGCATCATGTTTGCAAAGCTGGCTGGTCAATAAAAGCACATTTGTTAGAAGCTCTATTGCAATCTGGTGGCAGAAAGGTAAAAAGGTGCTGCTTCCGAGATGTGGGAGTGCTAGCGAATAGCATTTCTGTGCAGGGGAAGTGTGTTGGCGGGGGGTGGAAAGCAGGGGATTGGAGGAGTAAGGGCAAACACAGATGTGCTCCCATCCTGAGGGACGTGCTGGAGCATAGGGGCAAACGTGGAGGCTGGAAAGGGACCAAACCGTGTCCGTGCTGGGCTGCTGCAGGGGGATTAGCTGTGGTGCCCCCTTACGCAGCGAAAGGAGCTCTGATGTGCAGGAAAAGTCTGTCAGGGGGGTTAGAGTGCACAGACCACATGCACAGATCACTCGGCCAAACGCCGAGAAAAGTCCAGTCTGCTGTAGGAGCAGGGCTACCTGGATAAGCTGCCTATATGACAGGATGATGGTTATGTTGTGGCTGGCTAAGAACATTGGACAGCTTGGGCAGAGATCACTGAATGAGTCATTCTCTAACTAGTCTTTCTTTAGATCGTTCTCTTTGTTGTCCAGTCCTGTAGCACATGGTAAAATGTCCTTCTCCATTCAGTCAATTCTACAGACCTCAGGATACCTGCGCTATGCTAGCCAGAGCATCTCTAGCAAAACACCAGTCTCAAAATTTAGGCTAGTGCAGGTCGGGCAAAAGTCTTCAGCCGGAGAGAAACATGATCGTATAATGTTGCGAGCCCACATGGTTTATGTGGGAGGTAAATAAAACGTGGTTGTTGAATCTTTGTTGTAGCTTATTAGCTTTAATGTTTAAACACGAATGAAATAAAGAGTGATGCAACTGCACATATTTAAGCTGGCTTTTTTATTTCCATTGTTACAAATATATCAACATTACTACAGAGCCAATTTGTGCTGCATCAAAAATGCCTCTCTTAGAAGGTGCTGTGTTTTTTCTTTCCACACTGCAAAACATTATATCTTAAAATGATCTTATATCCCTTTATTACATTGTATATTTCCCATTTGGAGACTGTTGTAAGCTAAACGTTAAAATTATTTAACATATTCTAGACATGTTTACTTGTTGTAGATGATTTTAATAAACCAGATTATCTCACAATGCTGGCAGGTCATTTTGCTTATAGTCAGTCTATATTAAAACAAGTACAAACATCTAGAAATAATTGACATAATCTAAAAATAATAATAAAACAATCTTAAAATGGGAAATATAAAAAATATCAACTAGATATGAGATAATTCAGAGATAATTCATTTTCTGCAGTGTAGTAGACTTCAGTTCTCCAGTAAAACTAACACCATTTGAAAGCAGCAGACCAGGGATTCATTAAAGACACAGCCAAAGCTTATGGGCGACTACTTATTATCCATTTTGTTTAGGTAGAGAAGACAAGAGTAAACCAGGATACCTAAAAAACTAACATCGTAGGTGTAGGACAGTAGCCTAACACCTCCTGAGTAAACATCTGACTACACTAGACTAACATTTAAGGGGTAGAGATCTTGCTATCCTAGACCAGGATTTGAGAAGTATCTGTGCAAGGGTCGTATCTCCTCTGTATAAAACTAGCTGTGCAAGACTACCATCTCAAGAGTAACACAGGCTAATACCTCAGAAGCAGCATACTAGTAATACTATATGAATGAATTTTGTTTTATTGTTCTACATAAACCATTCCATAAAGTTATCTGAAACAGAGAAAACCATCACCTAACATAGCTTAGTATAACCATGTATAACCAAGCAGTAACTAGCAGCAGCTAAAAATGAAACATACCAGCTGAATAAAAGAGAGCAGAACCATAGAACAGCTATAGTATCAATCAGTCTAGCATACGGTAGTTCAATCAAAGAGAAAGAAAATGCAACTGTTAGGGCAAAAAGCATGTGTACTAGCAGGTCTAATCAAATCTCTATTACTTAATCATGTATTAATATCAATTTGCCGCTCATTCACATTCTTAAAATGAAGACATGAAAGAGTAATGTTAAGTAATACCATAAAGGAACTTCATTTGGTTCCCTGAAGAACCTTTCAGTGGATAGTTCCTGAAAGAATCCGCTTTGGAAATAAGGCATGTGAGTGTAAAGAAGGGTTTTATAGAACTTACAGAACCTCCAGCCCAGCAGAGAACTAACCGTGTTCTAGTATGCTAAATATTATAATAAGTGCTATTAAAAATAGCTATAATATATAAGAAAAATATTTGTTCTGCTTAAATAGAACTAATTGTACTTTATTATTTTGAGACACCACTAAGATTCACTTAAATACTTATTATCCTACACGTCTAGAACATCAAAACATACATGTACATATATATACATATATATATATATATATATATATATTTATATATATATATATATATATATATATATATATATATATATATATATATATATATATATATATGTACATGTATATTTTGATGTTCTAGACGTGTAGGATATATATATATATATATATATATATATATATATATATATATATATATATATATATATATATATATATATATATATGATATATATATATATATTTTTAATTAATAGGACAGGAATTTTCAGTTATTTCTCTTCATCACGGAACTGATGATATATATATATATATATATATATATATATATATTTAAATATATATTTATTTATATATATATTTATATATATATATAAATATATATATAAAAAATAAATATATATTTAAATATATAGTATATATATATATATATATATATATTTAAATATATAGTATATATATGTACACAATATATATTTACACACATATACACTTACTGAGTGTACTTGTATTAAGTTCATTGAAGTACTATTGGGGTAAAATGTACATAATTATTATATTTGTAATATTTAGCACACAAAACAATAATGTTGAGAAGTGTCTGAAACAGGGTGTAAGGCCTAAAGAGCCATACATCTCACTAAAGAGCACATTACATCTCTTCATACAACAGTAGGATTGAGCTGACTTGCAGGATTTAGTTGTCTATAGGTTTACTTATGTATTTATTTATTTTCGAGTCCATTACATTGCTCATCCAGAATCAGTGAGACGAATGGTTGATGCACGCCTGCAACGTCTGAATGCTCTCTATTAGAAAGTAGGGTTCGGTTCTTTCTAGTAAAATCCAGACAGCGCAATATCCAACGCTAAAGTCCACTGTAGAATTAAAACCGTCTCTTTAGTTTATTAGAATGTCCAATTATTTGGATCAAAGGGAGGGAGACAGTTGTCAGTATAGCTCATTTAAATGTCTATTCAGTGGGTCAGCTAAGGAGGTGAAAGCAATTTAGCACACTCTGTAGAGACTTCAGATTCATTTTTGAATAGGCCAACATATTTTCTGTTTATTGGCCATTTGTGTGATAAAGCGCAGAACGCTTGGTGGAGTTCCGTGATGAAGAGAAATAACTGAAAATTCCTGTCCTATTAATTTATTGAGGCTTAATTAGTTTTTGCCCCTCACTACCGGAAAATGGCTTGAAAAATAAGATGGCAATTCCGCCGATAAAATGAGAATAAGAAGTGTGGCATTTAGCAGGGGAAATACCACACGTAGAGTGGATAATTACAGTAAAGCGTCTTAAAATAAAGAATCACGCCACGCAGATAAACCCCTCAGCGTCTTTCCGAGATACTCTTACTGACACACACCAGCAGGCCTCATAGATTAGAAGTAAACATAGAAATAGTCAGAGGCACCTGTACCGCAGTAGGGCTGCACAATATATCGTTTCAGCATCCTCACCGCAATGTGCATGTGTGCTGTACTCACATCGCAGGACGTGTCATTTCTAGTGAGATGAATGAAATGAAACTGCTAACTTTTATACTGGTTCAGTCAAATAAAGAAAACCTGCCCAGTTCCTGAACTCTGATTCCAGACTTCTTGGATACGTAGAGAAGTGTTCACCTGCTTTTGTGTTTGGTGCACTGAAACCCATTCTGGAGCATTACCGCCCATAAAGATGGTTCACACTCACAGGTCTGATAAAAAGTAATTTCTCAGCTCTTTTATTAGTAATTTTTATTTTCATTTTGCAATGAATAATTGTTTTCTGAATTTGATATTCATCTGGTGAGGATTACTGAATATTCCTTCATATTGCAATATATAATAACAGGGGGGAAAAACTCAATGTCAGTTTTTTCCAATATCGTGCAGACCTGTACCACAGGGTTACTATCAACACTGTTATTTCTTGACAGTGATTGTTACAGGGATGAGGATGATCATGATGTTGACAGTTAATATTATTATTGTTATTTTTATTATTGGTGCTAATAATCCAATGTGTTTTACGGCTCTCTGAAAAGGTAATGTCTATGAGAAGCAAAATAATCATACAGTACTGTACAAAAGTTTTATGGAGTCTTATCAGCTGTTTAAATTCCCGTTAGAGAGACATGGCTTTGATTTCTGATGTCCCGGGTCGCTCCTGCCACTGTAGGATTGATTTAACAAAGTAGGTATTGTATGGTGACTGGAATTACTGGACCTAGGAGCTAACAGAGAGCTTTGGAAACTGTTAAGCTAACCAATTCACAATGTGTTGTTTTCTTATTGGATTATTTATTGATTTGTTTTGATTATTTATATTTACTACAGTGTTAGTGTCCTGGCCCAAAAACATAGCTTTACCTCAGGTGACATTCTCGCCATACTGTATATGGAAGATATGCCTGTATATTAAAATATTCTTTCATTATGCCACATTATTTATGAAGCCCAGAGAACACTCAGATCATACAGTATTGTTCCGAAGTGACAGAAAATCAAATAAACTTGTAATAAAATAAACTTCCAGAGTGGCTTGTGTTTGAAAAGTGGTGATCAAATTTCCGACGGATAGTTCATGATATTAAAGAAAATGTATTATGCTTGTATTATATACAACTTCAGGGACCATTGCGTTTGTGCACAGAAAAGAATGGCATCTGTTGGACGTGTGTCCTGGGTATGTATGCGTCACGTCACTGTCCAAAAAGTAGTGTTTCCAAATGGCCCCTATATGGGAAAGGAGAACGATGATCTTTACTTTTAATGTAAGTAAATATAAAGCACTTTTTCCCAAGCATACATGGTACAGAGGAATCTGTGCCTTTATAATAACAGATTAAGCTCTAGGACATTGAGAATTTAAATATAATACAAATAACACTGAGACTGGCTCATTAATTTTCATTTGGTTATATAAATATCATTAAGACATTCTATCAGAAATGACAGTATTTAACTTATCTTTAAATTACTTGATGTTCCCACATAATTTAAAATAACAATTCATTTTTATTATTCATATTCATTTTCTTCTTCTTCTTCTTCTTCTTCTTCTTCTTCTTCTTCTTCTTCTTCTTCTTCTTCTTCTTATTATTATTATTATTATTATTATTATTATTTTAAGAACAATTATTATTATGTGTTTACCTTTTTTTGAATTCAGTTTTACAGTACACTTGCAATTATTATTATTATTATTATTATTATTATTATTATTATTATTTTAAGAACAATTATTATTATGTGTTTACCTTTTTTAAAATTCAGTTTTACAGTACACTTACAATTATTATTATTATTATTATTATTATTATTATTATTATTATTATTATTATTATTATTATTATTATTATTATATGAGCAGCAATTAGTGTGTGATTATTATTGTTTTATTTTTACCCATCATTTTACAATAAATAATGTTTTCTAAATACTGATGTTTAAGTCATCTGGTGATTATTATTATTTATTTAATTAAGGGGCCAAGCCCATCTCCTGAAAATGAACCCCACACCATAATACCCCTCTACCAAACTTTACACTTGGCACAATGCAGTCAGACAAGTACAGTTCTCTTGGCAACTGGCAAGCCCAGACTCATCTATCAGATTGGCAGACAGAAAGGCATGATTGGTCACTCCAGAGAACACGTCTGCGCTGCTTTACAGTCCTGTGGCGTGCTTTACACATCTGCATTGACTTCCATTCAAATTAAATGAGTTTTTGGCCTTTCCAATAAAGGTTGCCATTTAGGACATACCTGTTTTTCTTTGGACACCGATGATATTCAGGTATATATGTATGTATATATAATTTTTTTATTTTTAATTTGAATGGAAGTCAGTGGAGCTAGATGTCTTTCCAAGTAGTTTTGGGCCATTACTGTTGGTCCATTCTTCATGAAATGTCCACACAGTGTAAACAGCAGCTCATGTGATCAAATGAGGCATAAAAAGTAAGAATCAACAAAAATGGAGATACATGTTTATCTTTGATAAAGTGGTTCCTCACTTTTGCATACAACTGTACATGTTGCCATTTACAGTTTACCAGTTGGTAGGCCATGTTTTAAAATGGTGCTGAAAAATCTCATTGTGAGGGGAAATTATTAATTCATGGCCGTCCCAAGCGCAAATCTATACAGACTTTCACCCCCAGAGTCATTTCAGCCAGATGATGCAAAATGTTACAGCTGTTCAGTAAAACAGAGATGGTTAGCGTGTCTTTATTTACAGCCCCTGGCTTCATCCTTCAGGGGCGCTGGTGACAATGACAGAATACACACCAGCTGCAGCCATAAAAGGGCCTCTCCCAATGCCCAGTGAGCTGTGCGAGATAAGAGGCCAAACTCCAACACTGTAAAAGATGTGTCCCTTCCTTGCTTCCTTTCTGTGATCAATTGGACGAGCTTTCCTTTGCCATTTTTGCTTCACCAATCACAGGCCATCATGAAGGAAAAGGAGACGAGGAGAGGAAGTCATTTGAGAAGATTTGGAACGGGGCCAGAGTCTCCAGTTAGAACGCGACTGGTGTGGTTCCTTTTGCCGCTGCCGGGCCGTAGCACATCTGAGAGCAGCCAGGCACTAATTACAGCCTGATGATCAGAGACTTGCTGTGACAACTCGTCAACTGACCTCCCTTCAGCTCCTGCTGTCACCGGCTGAATCCGCAACACCAGAGAATAGGGAGCATGGTCAGGTGCCAACGTGTTAATAGTGTGAATATGAATTAACAACATGCTCTAGTCTGTGTGTTTGTGTAGAAGCATGCCAAGACTGTAGCCAGGGCTCAACCCATTTTGGTGACCATTAGCAGATGAGATGTTTTCAAAATACACTCATCAAAAAAAAGGCTGCACGAATAGTTGCAATCAAAAGGAACCAGCCAGTGGGTGGGTTTGACCTTGTGAGACATGCAAACTATTCATGCTTTGATGCTTGTGCAGTGATGTAAGCAAAGAGTCATTCTGTTGGCACCGGCACCATTGGCAGACGACTGCACGACGGAGGACTACATGCACGCAGACTGTTACACCGGCACCATTGGCAGACGACTGCACGACGCAGGACTACATGCACGCAGACTGTTACACCGGCACCATTGGCAGACGACTGCACGACGGAGGACTACATGCACGCAGACTGT
Organism: Prochilodus magdalenae; assembly: GCA_024036415.1. Lineage (NCBI taxonomy): Eukaryota > Metazoa > Chordata > Actinopteri > Characiformes > Prochilodontidae > Prochilodus > Prochilodus magdalenae. The sequence goes on along the minus strand of JAMWET010000363.1, from coordinate 1,133,944 downwards.
TACACTGGCACCATTGGCAGATGACTGCACGACGCAGGACTTCATGCACGCAGACTGTTACACTGGCACCATTGGCAGATGACTGCACGACGCAGGGCTACATGCACGCAGACTGTTACACTGGCACCATTGGCAGATGACTGCACGACTACATGCACACGGACTGTTACACCGGTATGCACACAGACTGCTACACCTGCACCATTGGCAGACGACTGCATGCACGCAGGACTACATGCACGCAGACTGTTACACCGGTATGCACACAGTTACACCTGTATGCACACAGACTGCTACACCGGCACCATTGGCAGACGGCTGCATGACGCAGTATTACATGCATACAGACTGTTACACCTGCACCATTGGCAGATGACTGCACTACTCAGGACTACATGCACGCAGACTGTTACAACAATTGCCTTTAACAGAGGCAGAGAGGAGTGACTCAGAAAGTCAGCGGGTCATCTTCAGTGAAGAGTCCTGCTTTTGCCTTGGTGGAGATGACCAATAAATCCATGTGTGGAGGCTCTGTGGTCTGCGTTAAGATGAACGGTTTGTTGTCACACATCACACATGCAGAAAGCCTGGTGTCACACCTACCGCACAATCTGCAGGGACAGTGTGAGAATATTCAAGCTGCACGGGATAGATTATCTCAGGACACCATGCAGGGAAGATGGAACAGATCACCAAAGATTTCACCATCAGACAAACTGTACTTAAATCTTTTATGTCTGAAAAGATGTGCCGCAGTCAATAAGTTCTTACTGAGAAGAAAACAGACTAAATAGAATATAAGGAGCTGCTGATGTTCTTAGAGCACAGGACTGACCTCAGCATCAGTTTTGCAATCAGCTTAGGAGACCTCTAAAAAGCGCTGAGAGCAAGTCTCCTAAAAAGAATGGAAGCTGTAATGAAGGCAAAGAGTGGACACATTCAACTTTATATTAATAATAAATATAACATTATATTTAATTGTTATATTTCATTTTCTGTCAAATTGCATGTGCATGTGTGCGTGCTTGTGCGTGTGCGTGTGCACAACTCTCTGGACTGCATTTACGTCCAGATTGCACTGAGGTGGTCAGCATCAGCTGCCAGGCCCACCCCTCCCATTAGTTAAGGCTGTTAATTACAGATTTACCAGTTCTCATTAAATTAAAGTCCAGGACTAGCTATTTAAATTTCAGTATTGATTATTGCATAATTTGCTAAATATTTGCCTCAAAGAGCAGTAGTCTCATTATCAACTGAAAACCCACAACAACATAAAAATATAATATTATCTTAAACATTTAAAGGTCAGTATTGATCTTTAAAAGCTCCCAGTATTGACCAAAATAGACCACTCATCTCAGAACTGACCGAGACGGACAACTGATGTGAAAACCACTGATCACTATATGCCACACAAAAACCTAATCTACTACTGCATGACCTTCAAACAGAAGCGTAAGTGTGGAGAGGTAGAAGTGTAGATATGTAGAAGTGTAGATAGGTAGAAGTGTAGATATGTAGAAGTGTAGAGAGGTAGAAGTGTAGAGAGGTAGAAGTGTAGATAGGTAGAAGTGTAGATAGGTAGAAGTGTAGATAGGTAGAAGTGTAGATAGGTAGAAGTATAGATAGGTAGATGTGTAGATATGTAGAAGTGTAGATAGGTAGAAGTGTAGATAGGTAGAAGTGTAGAGAGGTAGAAGTGTAGATAGGTAGAAGTGTAGATAGGTAGAAGTGTAGATAGGTAGAAGTGTAGAGAGGTAGAAGTGTAGATAGGTAGAAGTGTAGATAGGTAGAAGTATAGATAGGTAGATGTGTAGATATGTAGAAGTGTAGATAGGTAGAAGTGTAGATAGGTAGAAGTGTAGAGAGGTAGAAGTGTAGATAGGTAGAACGGTAGATGTGTAGATATATGTAGAATGTTAGATATGGTATGTGTGTAGTGTAGAGAGGTAGAAGTGTAGATAGGTAGAAGTGTAGAGAGGTAGAAGTGTAGAGAGGTAGAAGTATAGATAGGTAGAAGTGTAGAGAGGTAGAAGTGTAGAGAGGTAGAAGTGTAGATAGGTAGAAGTGTAGAGAGGTAGAAGTGTAGAGAGGTAGATTCATGTGTAGTGAGACGGGTAGGAAGTGTAGAGAGAGAGTAGAAGTGTAGATAGGTAGAAGTGTAGAGAGGTAGACTTCTGTGTAGGGTTAGAGGTAGAAGTGTAGAGAGGTAGTAGAAAGTGTGAGATAGGTTAGAAGTGTAGATAGTTGTAAAGTGTAGAGAGGTAGAACAGTGTATATATATGGGTAGAAGTGTAGATAGGTAGAAGTATAGATAGGTAGAAGTGTAGAGACGTAGAAGTGTAGAGAGGTAGAAGTGTAGATAGGTAGAAGTATAGATAGGTAGAAGTGTAGAGAGGTAGAAGTGTAGAGAGGTAGAAGTGTAGATAGGTAGAAGTGTAAAGAGGTAGAAGTGTGGAGAGGTAGAAGTGGTTGAGACCTAATCTCACAAAGATTAGTAAAGAAATTTAACAGTCTTAAGATGATGTAAAGGTGCAAGGATAGCCGCTTTAAGCTCAGGTGTCGAGGAGAGACATGAAGAGGGGGATGGAAAACTAATCAATATTATAATATCAAAAAGCTTATTATTCCATAACCACATGAAAAACAAGGCAAAAGAAAGTGTTTATTGTTATGGGGTCCACATGGCATAAAAACCTCATTTGCACTTTCCCAAAATGATCATGTATACATTTATGGAATCTAAACTACATAACTAGCTTATTTTGAACGCACTTTGTGATGTCATTAAAACCCAAACAACTTTAAATACGGTATGTGCATACACTCATCATCTAAAGAATAGTTGCACCCAGAGAGAAGAGTCAGATTACAGTGTGATTTGGAAGGACGATTAAGGGGTGATACATTTAGACTGATATGGACAATATTCATTAAACTACACATACAGAAGTAGCGTCGCTCAGTATGCTGTCAGGCTGCTATGTTTGCTAAAGTGACATACTAGATGTCTCAGTGTGGCGTTGTAGAGGAAAGGAGATGGAGTTACACAAGACCTTTTGGACGTGTGACATGTGACAACAAACCATTCATCTTGGCACTGACCACGCATTTGTTGGACGTCTCCACCAAAGGTGGGACCCGTCACTGTTTTCACTCGTCACAAGATGACCTGCTGCCATTCTGAGTCACTCCATGACAGTCTGGCACAACACCAGTGCAGTGTTTGGCGACACTGATGTGCTGGTAAGGGCAGTCCTCGTAACAGCCTGCGTGCATGAAATCCTGTGTCATGCAGCCGTCTGCAAATGGTGCTGGCACTAGCAGGATGACTCATGGAGGGCATCATTGTTACTGAAGGCCTGCAACCATTGCTGTTGGGTCAATTGATAAGGCCCATCCTTGTTTACACCGCATGCATGACCTAACAAGACACTTTAAGCATTCACAGTGTCAAACCTACCTACCAAGGTTCATTCCTGTGGGCCGATTCCTTCTGGGTGCAGCGCTTTTTCTGGCAGTCAGTGTATATGCACCTATATGTACGGACTCCTGCATAAGACACAATACAGGCCCACCTACCAGAAAAGAAGTAATCTACATATATCGATCCTATATAACAAATCACCCCCTTTTTAGGCTGTTCCATAGGTCTGTCCCTCACTTTCAGGTTCTGCAACATTCATTGTATTTACTGAATAATAAGCATTAAGATTAATAACTGAATAATAAATAAAACAGCAATAATTGGGGTGGCGACAGTAGGATGGAATATTTCTGTTCTACTGCATGGATATCCCAGAACTATATCCCAGACTCCAGTCATAGTATGCATGTGACAAATGTCAAATATTGGACAGTTCAAAAGACACAATAATATTTTTTTTGACAATTTGATGTGTCAATAATGTGTAACTGACAAGCAATGTTACATCTTTAGCGACAAGCTAACCATTTAAATGACAGGGAAAGCTATTGCAGGTTCCCTCTCAAAAATAAAGGGACCAGAATACGTTTTTATTCTTTTGAGTGAAACCATAGAAGATCCACTTCTGGTCCCCTACAGAACCTCTCCGTGTTTCCATTGATTTTCTTTTAAAGAATCATCAAAAGGTTCCTCAGGGAACCAAAAGTGGTTCTTCCATGGCCTCAATTCAAAAATCGCTCCAATCACACAGGGAGCTCCATATAAACACTGTGAAAGCGCATCATTCTTTCATGAGAGATTCTAATCCCAGCCAATTATCCATTTATCCATTTATCCATTCCAGCCTTAACCGAAAGCTTTGTGACACACTCTCAACCTTGACACACTAAATATAATCAGGGAAATGATCAGATGACAGCATTGCAGCTAGATTTCAGTGCCCAGGCCTATTAGCATAGGCAGAAATATAGCCGTAGCTGCACCTACGCAATCATCAGCCCGTTTTGCGAGGCGTGTCTAGATTAGAGATTAAAGTAGCCTCTCTTTGTTTCATAATACAGAGCCTTGGTTCATCTGTGGGGCTACAAGTGTATGGCATGGCCTAATGACGCATTGAGTCAATAATGGTCCTCTTTGCCGTTTCACTTCATAGAACGGTCCGTGTGTAGGGCTAGATGCTTTTATGCTGGCCTGCTTGCATCTGTGCAGAACAGCTCAAGTCAAAGCGATCAGAAATCACTGTAACTTTGCAGGCTTTTTAACCGCAACGGCGGAGCCTTTTGATCAACAGCATCCCGAGATCTACTAAAACTCTCTGTATAAACAGCTTAGCATTCCGTCTGCATGTAACTGTGTGCAAACAAATACGCTAGTAGCTGTGCCTACACTATCAGCCCAATTCCTGAGGCATGTTTAGATTAGAGAGTAAATTAGCATCTCAGAACTTTTTACAATATAGAAGTTGGCAAAGTTGCATAAGACACAATACTAGCATGGCTAATTAATGGAGAGGCTATTGTTATATACCATACAGTATGGTCACAATGTCAACCTGTTTAATACTAGGGGCCAAAGGAGGTTTGGAAAATGGTCATGTGAAAATGATGTAATGATTGTAACTAATTCTGCTAAATAAATCTCCACAGTTGTGCTGATGGGTCCTCAGAGGACAATATTTAAAAAGCAGGAAACAGGGCAGAATGTGGGCCATTTTTATTTCAGCAGAATATAATTCTTTACAAATTCGTAAAAGAGGCAGACTGAGGTGATTTTTTCATTTCTATAGATGTTCAAGAGTCCTTAACATCTGTGAGGCCTTATTTTTGTTCAGTGAATTTGACAAAAATGTTTTCTGCTTAAAGATCATTCAAGGTGATCAAAGAAGATAAAATGATAACATAAAAAAATGATATACTCCAAAATACATGAGAAAAAAAAAAAGGAACTGAGGTACAGTAAAATGTGAATAACAGAGCAACCTTTGACTCGTTAAAGTAACAATCGGTCATTCTATACAAACTGTGGAGGCTCAAGCTTTTCACCCATCCAATCAGGCTATAGGCCATCCCAAAAACGGCTTCTCAAAACTCTCCTGGCCATCTCTGCCCTTAACTCTCTACACCACTACACCACTAACCACACCAATCCTCTCTCTCTGTTACAGGGCTTCCAGATAAACCCAGGGCTCTCAGTGCTCAATCAGTCGGAGTTGGTGGATATCATGCTTAACCGTTCTAATCATCCTCGCTATACGCCAAGTCCTTGTGGATGTCCCAAAAGATGTTTGTTCAGAAGGCCGTACATTACCTACAGAGAAATATCCACAGAGATCACTCGTTCTTACCGTACTACATCCTTTACGTAACTGCTATTACCTCAAGCCTTGCACAGAAACTCTCAAGACGCCCAGATACACATAAAGGAAAGCCCTTGATTACATGGTCTATTACTAATACACAGTATTAAATATGAGTGAATATGGAATAGATTCTAAACTCCTTACAATATGTAGCAGTCGCTCAATCATAGTCAGCAACCATTTAACCAAGCTAAGCGTGTGTACTAAAGGTACACAAAATACGTACAGAAAGGTAAATGAGGGTTCCACATGGTTCCTGGCTTGGCCTTGAGGTGGGACAAATTATATTTTATTATGAAAAATCTTCCATGTTTGTGTTGTGGTAAGGAATTCAGTAATCTAACTGACATGCAAGGCTGTACAAGATCCCTAAAGAACTTCACAGGTGAGTGGTTTCATAGAATGTTTGAAAGAACCTCCACACATCTCATTTATAAATATAGCTCCTTAAGGAAGAACCCATGTAAAGGTTCCTCAGGGAACTAAAAGTGGTTCTCCCAGGTACAGAACCTATAATGGTATGAATGTGATTGCATTTTTGAGCTGGTTCTGCCTTTACTCACTGTATAACAGAACATCTCATTTCAGTAAAACACTCCATTTAAACTTCTTTATATAAACCGTGTGTTATTTCCTCAGAACATTTTACACACATCGCAAAATAACACCTCTCTGCCTCGCTCCCTCCCTCCCTCCACCCAAACCCACCCCTACAACCTCCAGCCTGTCACAGTCTGTTACCAGGGCATAGCTTGAGCACGCTGTCTTGCGTGTCTCGGAGACAGCACGTGATGCCCTTCCCAAATTCTAGCAGTCAGAGCGGCGAGGATAGTTTAGTGGGGTTGGAGGATTTCCCGGTAAATACTGTTGATTTCATATTAAAATTTCCATTATTCTTCCCAAATCTCGCACACCGTTAGCGCTTGTTTACTCTAAGTAGCTGCTGGTAAGGAATGCTGCCAGTGGTAGTAAAATGCTAATTGGATGTCAACCACACAACTTATGCAGCTAGCTAATTAGTTACTTGAAGATGCAGGTGTGCTGCTAATGTTAACTGCGGCTGCATCAGGCTTCTTGGCTTGTAGGTACACACTTCAGCTTTTAGATATATCATGTGTTTGGGCATGTGCTCCCTCAGGCTGGAGAACTCTGGAGTGACCTGGTGTTTCCTCAGGTCATTGCCATGTCCAACTTTGCACTGTCGGCAGCAAGTTTTAAAGGTTTTAAGAAAGTGTACCACACTTCAGACCGCTTTCAACTCGCCACTGCCCTGGCTATTGGTCAGACTTGAACCAAACTTTGGCACCAATTGATTTCGTGCGGGACTCAGTGGTACCAATGTAACTGAGCCAGTACCCTTTAAAGTACCCGGTTTGGCTCTCGACTAGAGCCGATAACGGCCATCAGTTACTGCTCCACACCACACCAAACCAAGAAACATTGATTTATAGCTGAGTATTAACTTTTTCAAGTTTTATAAACTCCAGTATGTTCAAACCTAGACACTCTTTGAGAGTTTGAGAAGTTTTCAAGTCTTTCCTGAAATAATAGTTTGCTGTTGTATGTAAATACTATTAAAAGTTTCATTGAGTTTCCACACCATATGGTCCATATATGCATGCAAAGCTGTTTACATTAATAATTTTTGTGATGCCACAATAAACATCCCATTTACATATCTCTGCATATTCACCCTACAGCAGTTTAGTCAAGTTTTGTCACAGTTGGCAAAGTTGAATAAGACACAGTACTTGGACCGCCAATCAATAGAGAGGTCATTTGCATAGATCATATGTCATAAAGGCAGCCTGCTCAAGCGTTAATCATGGCATTCAGATTGTTGTTTGAGTTGTCCTCGTTCTACATACAGTATGGCCATTGCCTTTACTAAAGAGCCCTGCAAAGAGCACCTTTGATTAAGGGTTAAGAACACTTTGAGGCAGTTTTACTTTAAAGAGTGAACAAAGACGGAAAGCTTTGCCCTCCATCACCACCACCCTGCTATGCATTCTGTTGAGCACTTGTGTTCATATTAATTCTTTACAAATGCTAAAGACCAAAAACAAAACTGAAACAAAAGCCAAGGCCTGCTCGAAAACACTGAACGCTCCTTGTTTGTTTGGTATTCAAAGTGGATAAAACATGTCCACTCATCAAGACAGAATTATCGGGTCATTAAGCTCCTTTCCGCTTTCAATATTATTTCCTGTTTTCATATTTGCCGAGCGCGATGATGACACCATTGAACACACTCATTAGACAGGGAGTCTGGAAGACGCGTCCCTGTAATTATTAGGTGTGCAGATGATTGCGTTGGAATTGAAATGTTTATTCCAGCTGACTAGTCCAACAACAGGCAAAGTTGTGCTGTTTTCCATTAGACCTTACGCCCCTCTGAATGGAAATGAGAACACACTGGCCAAATTATGAGTTCCATCATGTTGCCTCTGCACGGAGAACCCAGACGTTCTGGAGCTATGCTTGGCGTGACAAGAAAAAAGGAGAAAATAGAGTCGGGAACAACAAAGCCGATAGCGAACGGCTGAAAGGCAGATACTGTATCTCGCAATACAGTGACAATGGGTGTCAGCATGACTTAGCTGAGGGAGGATATTCAGCCCATTCTGTATGAGCCCCTGGTTCTCTCCCTAGCAACTGAGAGAAAGAGAGGGAGTCAGCAAATAAGACTTGGCCTTGGATTAGGAGAGAAACAGAGTAGAACGTTTTGACAAAATATCACGTCTTAAATAATGAAACCCAAATGAGTTCAGCCTATTAAGAGGTTTACAGTCCGCACTCGTGCTGGCCAGCCGTGGCAAGAACATGAACAACCTGGAAAAGTGGAAAACAGAGGGAAGACTATTCATCCGCCCTTTTCTTTCAACACCTAGCTCCTTTTAAACCAATACCCATCTGTTACTGAATTTTAACAATATTTCTGATATGATAACAAAAAGGAATGCCTAATCCGGCTCACCCTAAGCTCATTAGATACATATTTATTTATTTCCTTTTCTGGAAGTTGTTGGGTTTTAACAGTGTTAAGCTTGTCTGGCTCTTCTTTGACAAAAACTAAAAGAAGAGTCCCGTGAAAGAACAATGATGACCCACACTGCTGCACATAGACCATAACCTTGTGTATGTACCGTATACTAAAA